>OX457043.1:17400612-17408112 GCA_949752735.1 Lumbricus terrestris | reverse complement strand
CAAACCACCAGGGCTCCCCCTGCAGGCATTTAATGATAACTTTAACCAGCTCTTGGATGAGTTAACATCTTCAAAAAAGGATATTATCTTATTGGGAGATTTTAATATTGATTTGTTAAAGCATTCTGTACATACCTTGACTAATAATTTTCTAGAAACTATCTCCTCGTATCATTTTTTGCCCTCAATTCTGCGTCCAACGAGAATAACTGACACCACTTCCACCTTAATAGACAATATTTTTACTAATCTATGGCCACGCGTCCTAAATTCAGCAATCCTAGTCACGGATATCTCAGACCACCTGCCAGTATTGGTGTGGTTTGATCAAAATCCTCTGCACCTGGAAGCAAATACTGCTACTTCTTCCCGGATCGTAAATGATAAAACTAAGGAACACTTTGAACTCTTATTGTCACAGATGAGCTTTGAGCATGTTAATAAACTTTGTCTAGATAAGGATCCCAATGGAGCTTATGAGCACTTCGTAGAACTCATCACGGATGCATATGAGAAAGCATTCCCAAAGATATTATCCAAAAAACAAAAACATCAATCTTTTCATCATTCATGGATGACAAAAGGACTTCTAAAATCATGTAAGAAAAAATCTCGTTTATACTTAAAATATATAAAAAGTCCAACTCAAGTTAACAAGACCAAATTTACTGTTTATAGGAACCTTTTTAAATCACTAAAAACCAAAACAATTCAGAACTATTATGCAGCAGAATTTTCCAAATTTAACAGAGATATAAAAAGAACCTGGAATACTATTAGATTAATTATTGGTTCTAAACCATTGGAATCAGGGATTGATTCACTTCTTGTAAATGGTCTCTTAATAAAAGATAAGGAGGCAATAGCCCATAACTTGAACACTTATTTTACTGAAATAGCTCAGAATCTCAGGTCAAAGATACCTGCAGCTGAAGCCATCTTCACTGATTACCTGTCACCCCCTCTAGTTGATTCTTTTGTCTTACATCCAACCTATCCCGAGGAATTAATTTTGCTTAACCGCACGATGAAAATATCTCATAGCTCAGGTCCAGATCTTCTTGACCCAAGTATAGTCAGCCCTAATATAATATTAATTGCTAACCCATTAGCTCAAATTTTTAATTGCTCATTGGAAACAGGTATTGTCCCAAATAAAATGAAATATTCAACTATCACACCAATTTTTAAACAAGGAGATAGGCAGGATCTAGGTAACTATCGACCAATATCCATACTACCCTACTTTTCGAAATTATTGGAAAAATTAGTTTACCAACGTTTAAACGACTATGTGACAAAATTTAATATTATCCACCCATCGCAACATGGTTTCAGACCAGGTCATTCGACTGTGCTTCCGTTAATTAATATTCAAGATAAAATATCACTAGCTATTGATCGAAATGAATTCTCTGTTGGAATATTTCTCGACCTATCTAAAGCATTTGATACTGTCGACCATGTAATACTCGTTAGTAAATTGCAAAACTATGGCATAAGAGGATTAACCCTCCTTTGGTTTAAAGACTACCTAAATAATCGATTCCAGCAAGTCAAATGTAATGATACTTACTCCACTTTTCAACTTGTTAAACACGGTGTACCACAGGGTTCTATCCTTGGTCCCTTACTATTCCTTTTATACATAAATGACCTAACTAACTCATCCTCGTTATTAGAATACGTACTCTTTGCAGACGATTCTAATGTCTTTTTATCACACACCAATTATGATGACTTACTCAGGATTTTGAATGATGAATTAAAAAATATATCTCAGTGGTTTAAAGCTAATAACTTATCGTTGAACCTTAATAAAACCAATTATATTTTATTCTCCTCCCATAGAAAGATAATTCCGCATGTACAAAGAAATGTGATTATCGATGGTTTAGAGATTCCTAAAGTAACTTCGGTTAAATTTCTAGGTGTCTATGTGGATCAGCATCTTACATGGTGTACTCACATTGATAAGATATCTCATAAAATAGCTAAAAATATTGGAATTATTAAGAGAATTTCTTACCTGCTCTCACCTAATACTCTATTGACATTATACTACTCCATGGTTCAGCCGTATCTGAGTTATTGTAATATGATCTGGGCGTCCAATTACATATCTAGACTTCAAATGTTAATAGTACTCCAGAAAAAAATTGTTCGTATCATAACTGGCTCTCCTTATACTGCCCATACTAACCAGCTTTTTATTGACTTAGAGATTCTCAAACTTAACCAGATTACTGACTACCAATCATGTGAATTTATGTACAAATCGCTGCACAATATCCTGCCAAATGAATACACTAACCTGTTTAAGTCAAGCTTTGACTTTCATTCACATGAAACAAGAAGTTCTCTTTCCTTAAGAACGGAATTTGCTAGAACAAACTCCCGTAAATTCTCCATAAAATGTAGGGGCTCACTATTATGGAATAGTCTGCCACAAAACCTAAAGGCCTCTCCTAACATTAACCTATTTAAAATAAACCTACGAAAATGGCTAATAGTTAGTTAACCATAACCGATATTAAATTAGTTATCCAATTATTACAAATGTGCTTCTTCTTAAAGGATCCTCCTGCATTGGAAGTTGGTTTGTTTAGTGTGTCTTAATTGCTTCATCTGCTGTTGGTTTTGGTTGACTTTTTTACCTTCTGCATTGTGTGTTGGTTTTCTGTGCCTGCACATTGCTTTGATGTTATAGGTGTGTCCTGATCAACAATCTTCAGGGCTCTTTCTACTTTGTGTGTTGTTTTTCAGTGTGGCTTAATTGTTTCATCTGCTGTTGCTTTTGGTTAATTTTTTCATCAATTTGTGGTGTGTACCAATTAGAATTATTCATAGCTACTTGGGGGCCCTACTTAGCGGGATTCCCTCCCTTCTGGGTCTCCATTTGTGTCCTAATCCCATACTTTAGAGTTTCTCTTTAACGCACTCCAGGTTTAGGGTTATCTTTTCCCACTGGTATCACTCTATCCTATAGCCACTGGGTTTAAATAATCTCTTCTTATATATTCCTGGGGGTATCCCCAATCTAGCCCAAAGGTTTTTTATAATTTGCGTTAACTAATTAGTTCTTACTTTGATTATTGCTTGTTTAATTTGTGATACTTGTTATGCTTTATATAACTATTTTCCTGCCTTATATCTTAGTGTGCTTGATACATCTGGACCAATAAAAAAATTGATTGATTGATTGATTGATTGATTATACAAATAATTGAAAATGCCGATAATTGAAAAATTCACGCTTTTGTCAAAATCAAGTGACTCTAGTTGTTTTAAGTGTCCTAAGCAATGCTCAGAGCAAGGAACTCGAATTTATTTAGTGACTAAGCTGGTGCCCTGAGTTTGGTTTTCGAGTGGCGCTCTAGAAATTTGGAGATCACGATTACGATTACGATTACGATTACGATTAGACCTAAACATTGGTTGGGTGGTGACTCGTGGAAAGGTGAAACAGATGCTGTAGGCCCTACACTACAGCTGGCAATATAATCTTTAATGAACTGTTTATCGTGACACAACATCGTTAAACTTAAGCTAGCCAGTCATTGCACGGGTATGATATAATAGCTACCGTATGTGCAGACTGCAGACTAACACGCAAAGAGCACGTACATGTATAGGCCTGTATTATTGTTTTCAATGCATCGTTTGATGGATTACGTTATACCCTGCTCCATTCTCTCGGTCTCTAGAAAAATAAACACAGGATGAACTACAATATGTACATGTATACCGTTGCACGGCTGAAATACTCTTTTAATTTTTAAAGCATATTTGCAAATTTTTAGGTCCCATATCTCGCGCATACAGTTGACTATTGACACCACGCTTAGACAGTGGCGTAGCCAGCTATTTTTTCATGGGGGGGCAGTGGGGTGGCAGCTTAAAATGATGGGGTGGCTACCGTTGGCAATTAAAGCGTGCATCGGCATCGGTATATTGCCATAGACTATGTATTTTTAGATTTTGGATGTATTACAGTATTGGACATAATACGCATGCAAGCCTCACTAGCTTTTCTGTCCCACAGTGCACTATAGTGGCCTGTCCCACTTTCCCATCACCCACCCTATAAGAAATTGAACAGGAAGTTGTATAAAAAATAAAATAAGTCAGAAATTATATAACATTGTTTAATTTTTTATCACTCATAACAAGTAAAAAGTAAAACAAACGCAGGGATTGGGGGGGCAGCCCTTTCATTTTGGGGGCGGCTGCTCCCCCTTGCCCCCCCCGTAGTTACGCCACTGCGCTTAGAGTTCCTCGTATACAATGTACAATCATGGTATTCTGAAGACAGTAATTTACGAGAGCCGACGATGCCCCCTTCCCCTTTCCCTTTCCCTTTCTCTTCCCCTTCCCCTTCCATCCCCCATTTCCTCGTATGAATAGCAGAGCACACAGTAGTAGACTAGTAGTTGCAGTTTAACGTCACTGTGTGATAACAACGGTCATTAGCGGCGCCCTCCTCCTTTATCCAGACTTTGGACTGGCACTGGCAGAGTGCAACCAGTGGCGGAGTTAGAACACGCAGCGTTTCGATGTTCCTCTTACCACCATGCAGATCTTAGCAGCTGAGGATTACGTCAGAAGATGAGTCGTACGTCATATGAATCATATGATATGATGAATCATACGTCAGCAGATGAGTCATACGTCACGGGATGAGTCATAACCGACGTCAGCATATGAGGCATACGGTACATGATGAGTCATACGTCAGCATATGGGCCCCCACTTCCAATTACTCATTCAACCTATGCCTCTCGGTCTGTCCTTGAGTCCGTAATCTTGGTCGAATGGCTTTTATAAATATTATCTCTTTTCCATCTTTAACTACATATGGACAAGACGGACAATTGCCTCCTGGAAGATTCACACCAATTTATCTAGCAATAACTTTTTGGCTTCTGGCAAATTTCTCTGCACTGATAATATTAACGATACTCAAGACGAAAGATTTATGAGAAATATCAATATTCTGAATTTCCTGCATTGTTTTCTTCAAACTATAATTGCCAAACAATTCAACTGTGACCGATGTCTTTTACCACCTGCTGCATACAAACTAGGTTACGGCATATCTGCTGGCGCTCACGATTATGAAGCTTATATTGATATTGTCTTTCACTGACAGTGACAGCATATCTGGTCACAAACAAACCACCGGCAAGTATAGCCTACAGTCGTCATCAGATGCATGGTGCTATTGTAGAAAATCAATGCAAATCCAATGCTTCATAGGATATATACAGGAATATATATATTATGATAATATACAGGGTGGGCCAGCATAAATGTCCCGACTTTGCAGGCGTATAACTTCGCCAATTTTTAACATTTATTTATACTTGATGCATCAAATTAAAGGTATTTCACTCTAGTATTAACTCTAAAAAAGTCGAACTGATACTAGTCTCGGTTTTAATTATATACTTGGATCAGCGCTAGCTACCGTTTTTTGTCATTACTGACGCATTATGACGCCGTTTCCCGGGAAAATTCTATTGTTTTTTGCTAAAACGCGCGTAGACACGATCATTTTGAGTGTTTGTAGGGTCCCTACCATGAGTATATTCTAATCGCAAAACCGCGTCCTTTCAATTTTGCCAACAGCCGTGCACTGCCATGCGCTGCTTCAGACGCTTGCACGCTGCCAGTCGTTTCTTTGCGTAAGAGCTGGAGAGTTCGTGGGACTTCTCGTCGACAAATTACTTTAACTTTAGGTCTATAATCTTTTCCAATACGCTATTCAGTGCTTCCAAGACGGCCTGTTTTGCGCTGAATTTGCATGCAGGGCCTGCCCTGGTCATTGTCTTGACTGCAAATGTACGCGGACACACGAGCAATGTTAGCGGATGTGAGCGCCGTGCGCTCCGATTCCCATGGTTTGCAAGTAGAAAGTCCTGTTTTATTAATTTTCCGTAGCAGATAATACAAGGTATTGTTTATTCCATCCTCTGTTAGAATATTCGTTAATCATTTCAAACGAATTAAATCCCTTACCAGTTCGTAAAATTAAGATCGAAACGCGATCATCGTCTGTCAACGGCGCCAGGTTGCGTCACAAATGACAGCAAAATATGGTAGCTAGCGCTGTTCCGGGCATATAATTAAAACCGAGACTAGTATCAGTTCGACTTTCTTAGAGTTAATACTAGAGTGAAATACCTTTAATTTGATGCATCAAGTATAAATAAATGTTAAAAATTGGCGAAGTTATACGCCTGCAAAGTCGGGACATTTATGCTGGCCCACCCTGTATATATTATGTATTATATATATTATATATTATATATTATATCTATATAAATAAAAATGCAAAAAGTTTGTGCCTAATCAAGAATCTCGGAAACTTCTTCACCGATTGTTTTGAAAATTTTACCAAAACGTTCCATTCGACTACGAGCGGGTTTGTATAGTGCTTTTTGGGGAAAAGCGCAATCTTTTCGACAAAAAACACAACTTTGCATTCGATTCGATATACGTCGATGGATTCCACTCATTTCGATTTCAATTTTCACGCATCCGTCCGTCCATTGTTCAGCCGCGTTTTATCACGCATTTCCGCGCGTGTTTCTATAGCGCATATTTATATGTAACTTTTCGTTCGATTCGATATACGTCGATGAATTCGAAGAGGAGGGGGAATGGAGGTAGGGATCGAGGTACATGGGAACATAGGAAGGGAGGCAGGGAAGGGAGGTAGGAAGAGAGGGTTGGACAGTCTTTTCAGCCACAGCAACGCGTGGCCGGGTACAGCTAGTATTATATATATATTATGTATATGAGAGATTATAGATCATAGCTTACATAGGCCGATATCATACAATACAATACAATATACAATACAATTAGTCATTTATAACGCGCTTTAACAAAACAAGTCTTGCACAAGAGCGCGCTTCACTACAAATCTAGTTATAATACAATGAAAACAAATGAGTTTTTAGCTTTGATTTAAATTCTGCAACAGATGAGCACTGGCGAATGGAGGTTGGTAGACTGTTCCATTCTTTAGGTCCTGATGCTGAGAAGGCACGGCTTCCAAGCTTCCGGTATGTGCGAAGTGTAGCAAAATCACTTGGCGAGGACGAACGAAGTCCTCTGGACTTAGAAGCGGAACATGGCGTGACCATCGATGCCATGTAGGATGGAGAGGTTCCGTAGTGGATATGAAACATCAGGAGGGAAATTTTGAAAGCAATACGAGCACGGATAGGAAGCCAGTGTAGGATATAGGATACTTTGTTATTGATAGATTTTATACAGCAACGCAAAATATAATCATATATATATATAGGCTACACGGTGTTCCGATGAAAAATAGACCCCAACAAAAAGTGTCATTATTCGGTCAAACCTTTTAGTATTTGTCTGAAATTTAATAGAAGCAACAACAGTAGGCTAGCCATATTGCCACCGAATCCTAACGCCGTTTAGAAATGTTTGTGAGTTTGTGAAGTTTATGAGCGTTTGAGATGC
>OX457043.1:17390612-17395612 GCA_949752735.1 Lumbricus terrestris | reverse complement strand
AAAATTAGAATAGGATACTGTCATCAGCAGATTATACATGTATGTATTATAAATTCAAGCTGTTTGGTTAGTAAATGTAGAACTTACTCATGGGGAGGGGGCGTAGAGCAATGGATAATGCGGGGCGCGGTGGTGTAGTGGGTATGTTCGTCGCCTTACAGCCGAAGGGTTGCAGGTTCGAATCCACCTCAAGTCGCCGCATAGGGACCTTGGGCAAGTTCTTCACTCGCAATTGCTCAGCGCTTCGACGTGAAACTCCGATGCAGTGTCCTCTCTGTAGTCGAGAGCGCCTCTGAGTAGTGAACTTGAAGGGGCGCTATGACAAGTGCGCATACAAACAATACAAACAAACACGCTGGTGTGGATCTCGAGAGAAGAGGTAACGAGTTCGAGCCCCCGTTGTGCGGACATGCTTAATTGTAGGCTGCTAATAACGCTGTGTGTTCTGTTAGTGTACGGTAGCTAAGATTTGTGTATTCTGTGATCTACATTCTTTTGAATTGTTTAAACTGCATAATTGTACACCGTAACCGGTTGCGTTCTGTCAACGGATTGTTGAATAATCGCAAATTATTATTATTAATATTAATTATTATTATTATACCGTTCGACATACAAATGCAAGTTTTAAAAACCGCATTTCATCTTATGGTGCTATAATCAGTAAAGCCTTCACTCTCAAACAGGAGTTTGCAAAAAGGATCGTTAAAACAAGGAAAGCAACGCATGGCGTACGAAAATTCGGGTGAGAGTGAGTAAAATTTCAGAAACAGACTAATCTTAGCTAGGCCTATTTATTTTATGAATAACTAGCTAATTAAGTAAGTAAGTTTATTACTGCATTTGCAAAACGCACAATGGGATATCGACAAATAATGCAATGTAGCCTAACACTGGTCCTGGGCACGACGTTAAACTGCATCCATCCTCCACCACAGGGAACCAACAACTTCCCTGTGCCGGTCCTAAGCCCGGACAAAGTAGGGAGGTTTTCCAGATGGATGGCAGTAAAAGACCAAGACGATTGAAATCCGCAAAAACCAAGACGCAAGTGAGAGAGCGACCCAGATGCTTCAAGGTGTCATGATGTGGAGTAGACATGCACAGGCCGATCTTGACAGACCGGTGTAGAGTCGGGGGAGAGCGTGGGACACATACGATAATTGACCCAGGTTGTCCTTCATGCCTCTCTCCCAATATTCTCTTCATTTAGACAAGGTGGTCTAGCTGCTCCAAGATGTTAATGGCATGGAGCAGACCTGTTGAAGCTGGGCAGCATGACGCGAGACAGACTCAGACAGAGAGTGGCGTCGGATTCTTACGGGCATTGAGCCCAGTGATATTGATGATGATGATGATGATGAGGCTAACACCCAGAAGTAATAATAGGCCTATAGTTTAGTCATGTAGGATATACATGAAAAGCAATGTAAAACAAATGTTAGGCTAATGTTAATAAGTGTAAAGCATTCTAGTAACTGCTGTAATGCTGTTGCTATTTATATTATTACTACTATTAAAGTTATCTAGGCCTACCTATTTACTGATTACATCTCGCATTAGGCGTTGTAGGCCTATGTATTAATTTTACAAGTTTTAGCCTACTTGCGTGCTTTCATAATATTATGTAGGCCTATAGGCCTATCCATACCTACGCAGCATACAGTCGTGAACTCTCTTTGAAAGTCATAATGACGTCACTGTTACTAAGAGAGACCACAAACCTTGAAAGGTTAATTTGTTTAATGTCACTTTTGCTCAAAGACAGACGACCATCATATTTCTCAACACGACAGTTTCGTGTTAATACAGTAAATCGACAATTTACTATCAACTAAGCCGATAGAATGAATACAATATAAGCTTACATTTAAATTGAGCATCGAAGTTCGTCACAGCTGAAACCGGTTTATCGTGCGTTTGTCTCGAACGTCTGCAATGAACTCGAAAGGAGATGTGACGATTTCAAACAAGGCGCCTTCGTCAGACACGAAGTCGAGATCGCCAGTCCCTGCGAAAGAGAAACTGGACGGGGAAGAGAAGCCTGACCGGTCGACGAAATCCCGAAAACGGAGAACACCCCACTCGCAATTAGGACTCACCCGTTACGCCAAGTCTGCTTCCCCTGCCAGAAATTGTTGTCCGCAAAGAAGAAGGACGGGGCCGTCGCCGTCGCCGTCACCCGGGAAAGGCAGGCCGCGCGAGTTCCTGACCGGACTGGATTACAGGACCAAATTCATGCGCGAAATACCCAACGATAAGACTCCTGTTGGGACGGTGCGAAACCGAACGAGGAGACCGACGTCAGTACACGTGGGCGTTAACAGTCGCAGTGTAAAGCCTGCGTCTATAAAAGCCGTCGAATGTGCGCCAGTAAGAAGAACCAGAGTGGCTCGGTCGCTCACAGCAAGCGAAGAGAGACCGAGGGAATTCTTGACGGGAGTGGACTACAGGACGAAGTTCATGCGCAGACCGTCGTATGACACAGCATCGCTGAAATCTAGACACAACTCGGGCGATTCAAAAAATGCGCATCAGACCAAAGTGGACGCAAGGAAAACAAATCAGGGGAGGCAGCTGAAATCTAAAACCTCTCTCTTGAGGTTTCCACTAAGAGAAGGCGGCGTGAAGAAGACAACCGAAGTGAATCTAAATCTCACACAGACCATTCCAAACCGAAAGATGTCTCAATTAAGTACGTCGACAGCAGATACATATATAAGAACGCCTCATGCCACAGCTACTTCTGGTGCCAAGGTTAAAGGATGTCAAGGGAAAAAACCGCCATTTGGTGCACAGAAAACTCCAGCAGCTACGAAAGCCGGTACAACGCCACTACGTCAGAGTCGAACCAAATCCAACGCAACGAAAGCAGATGTCTGCTTATTGCAGAGTGGAGAAGCGGCAGAAAATGGAAAAACAAGCGGATCTAATCGCTTAAGCCCGGCTTTGGAACAAGCCAGAAACTCGTTTGATCTCAGCATATTCGATAATTTCATGCAGGGAATCAACAGGGTCGATCTTTCTATTAAAATACCAAGCTCGCCGATATCTGAGCCAACCGGATCCAACTCTCTTCACACGACCCCGCGTTCACCGAGAATCGGTCAGAAAAACTTCGCAAATTCTTTCCTGCGTTTACCAATTTCAGAAACGAGTTCTCTTCAGTCGGAGCATTCACTTCCGCTTTCAGAAACGTTGGAAATGCAAAGAGCGAGCTCACCGCTAGCCAAAGTCAGTTGGCCGTCGAAAGCGCACAGTCATTCGAAAAAGTGCAAGTACTTGCCAATTTCAGACAACACCCTGGTTTACAGATCCTTGGGTTCGTTTACCAATGCACGCCGAAGCAAGGCAACGGACATCAAACAGGAACCGATATCATTCAACGCTCAATTTGTTCCAGTGGTCAAATGGACGAGTAAGACCAATTCTGATGACCTGTTTGAACCGCTCTATCATCAGGGCTCGAACAGTCTACCGAATTCTAGGAATTCCAATACGACTCCTGCTGACGTCGATAATGCTTCAAGCAAGAAAACTGCTAAAGGTGAACTATCGAAACAACCACACAAAGAAACAGCAAACATCAATGACGACATTGCCCTGGACGAATGCTACATGAAAAGGCAGCAAACATCAGCAAACGAACACTACGACATTCTACACCCAAGACTCATGCATAGGCCTATGTCTGCCAATGTAAGAAGTACCAATAAGAAATCCACGACACAGGATGACACTCTTTCGAAGAAAGCAGACAGAAGTCATGCTAAGAATCGTTTGAACCCCGTCAAACCAGCCTGGAAACTGACCGGGTCACAGCAGATAGTGCCGGGGTGTTCTCTCTGGTCACCAACCCCCTCTCCACTGCTAAAAAGATCTCATGAATCCTGGAAACTGATCGAGTCACAGCAGGTAGTATCGGGGCGTTCTCTCTGGTCACCCACCCCCTCTCCACTGCTAAACAGATCTCATGAATCCTGTGAACCGACCGGGTCGCAGCAGGTAGTGTCGGGGTCTCCACTCCGGTCACCCACCCCCTCTCCACTGCTAAAACTACCTCTTAAAAACATAGCGACGACCAATAAGCTGCCTGAAGTCTACACAATGAGCACGAAATGGCCTGTGGGTGACTTTGCCATGCGTCCCAGATCAGTTGCAGTGAACAAAAAGCCTGTATGGAAGTAACTCGCGACGAGTCATCATCAAAATTAGACCATTTTTAGACGGTACTCGCTTGCGAATATTATCTCATGAAGCAAAAAGTCAGTTTCATTCTATTTCTCTATCTGAATGTTTAAAAACCAGTTTTAAGCAGCTAGAGATGCACCGAACCTATTTTTAAACAATAAAAGTGTTTTTACATTTAAGCAGCTCAGAAATCTGTAGTGCGTCAAAGAGCGCTTTTTGGCAGAAATGTAGAAGGCAAGAAACCCATTTTCGGAATCTACTTTCTTCGCTGTTTTCTTTTGCGTTTTCTCTTTCTAATTATTTTCTAAGTTAGTCAACCGATTGCTACAGCAGAGTTGTTAACAACGTCCATGGAAGATGTTTGTATTTTAAATTTTAATTATTAGGCCCAATGTTACTTGGTTTGAACTGAAAATTGGTTTATAATGTAACGTTATACACGAAATGCAATAAGTAATTTTCATAGCGCCGCTCACAGTCATGGCCATTACGAGAACCCGAGAGAAGGTAGGCCTATATAGGGTCTAATGTCTTAAGCAGGGCTGAAGGTGGTTTGAATGCTGTTATCGTAGCATTTTAACCAGTCAGGTCAAAAATTGCTCTGTATTTGACTAAATGTTGGTAATTATAGTGTTGAGTTTATCAAATAATATACAAAAATGTGACGAATGCATAATAGCCTATAGGCCTAAGGCTAAATCTGAAACACGCGACCAGGCTCAGACTCGGCAAAGGCAGATCGCGAAAACAATGCCGGGTCGTAGACCGGACAGGACGGTCAGGACCCAGGTTCACTTTCAGACCTGGTC
>OX457043.1:17293112-17385612 GCA_949752735.1 Lumbricus terrestris | reverse complement strand
TCCAGGCTTGGGACTGGCACTGACAGAGAACAACCAGTGGTGGAGTTGATCTCACAATCAATAGGACTTTTTAGGCTGCTCTACAGCCCCTAATTAAAGTCTATTAGATCTAAGTATTAGAGAACGCTTTACGAAAACAGAGCTCCAGCGACAAAATAAATTAGTTGTAACCTGAAGTTCTACAACGTGGGAATTAATTATTTAATGTAATTCTTCGAGAATTTCTCTCGTCCACAAAAGCCACAGAGACCATGCAGCTTAAGCATCGAATCAAATCAAGTCCGCATTAGCCAAAACTGCTCTGTTCGTTCAAGAACCAAATCAAAATCCGTGGGAGGTCACATAGGCGGAGACCTGGGCGGAGACCTGGGGAGGGACGGAAAGAAAAATTTCCATCTTTTGCGGGCCTAAATTTCTGATGACCGGCGAAATCTCGAAAAAAATTCTATTTTCGCCGCCAAAAAAGTTGATGACTTTTTTTTAGTCATCCGGCGATGAAATCTCCCAGAAATGTTTATATTTTCGTTTCGCCACCAAAAATGTTGATGACCTTTTTTTTAGTCATCCGGCGATGAAATCTCCCAGAAATGTTTATATTTTCGTTTCGCCACCAAAAAAGTTGATGACCTTTTTTTTAGTCATCCGGCGATGAAATCTCCCAGAAATGTTTATATTTTCGTTTCGCCACCAAAAATGTTGATGACCTTTTTTTTAGTCTTGGCGCTCAACGACTGGAGGGGGACAAATGCATGGGCCATCCTCCCAACACCTCCGTTGGGGGACCGTCCCCTCTGTCCCCCTAGGTCTCCGCCCATGGGAGGTCAAGTCGATGAGACAGTATGGTGAAAAGGTGGTAGATTGGTTAGGTTCTTAGTTTTAAATTCGAATGTCAATAATACATTAAACATTAATGGTGTTATATGAAAAGATATCACAGATGTGTGGATGTATAGATGTGTAGGTTTCTCTGATGTGTGTTTTTCCAAAGAACTGTCCCTATAATTAAAATGCTCACTTTGTAAAACATAAATTCTCATTCCGGAAAAGTGAGAAACATTTCAAAGCAATCGAAATCGAAATCTCAAATGGCCTTGCGAGGCGTGCCTAGGATTATGTATAGGCTACACGTGTTCCTATTTACAACGTTCAACTCGTGCATAGGCCTATAGTATTTATCGAAGCATGTAGCCTAGCCTACATGTAGCAGCCTATTAGCAGTGATTACAGGACTCTTGAGTTATAGGCAGCATGATAGGCTATAGGCGACCTACATGAAGACTATATAAACAGCGCAGGCAACGAAACTCATGTGCAGAGTATCACCGTATATGCAAATGCAATTATGCTTATAGTAATCAGATCGATAATTAAGAGATTTTCGGATTGTCTGTCTATCTATCTACCTATCTGTCTTTTTGTGTGTGTTTCAACCTCTTTATATTCTCTTTAGAGATTTCGACTAACATACAGTCAGTCGACGCCTTCTCAACGGGAATAGAAAATTTATTTTGCGTCCACTGAAAATTAAATCGACAGCTGCGGTAATGATTTATCACACGTGATAAATCATTGGAATTCATGCATTCATATCGCGCGTGCATGTCAAAATGCTGAGTGTATACGCTCAATACAGAAACTAACATAATTGCATAGTTTACAATAATTATGATATCAGTCAACATGGCCGTTAAATACTGACTAGGATTTAGGCATAGCGGCCTAGGCCTGCTCATTGCATAGGCCTGCTAAAAATAAACATCGAGAGCTGCTAATCAAATTTAAAGTTGAACACACAAACATCAATAGGCCTGATTATTGTTTGCACGAGACGTGGGTCTCATGGGCGGAGACCTGGGCGGAGACTTGGGGGGGGGGGAAGGGGGCGGAAAGAAGCGAGATTTTTTGACGGACGAATGGCTGAGTGTCGCCGAAAAATTTCCATCTTTTGCCGGTGACACGAAACGGAGTATCCCCCCTGAAAGCTATCCGGGAGGATGAATTAATCTATCCCCCCGGATGGAATTAACTGGTCTATACTATCCGGGGGGATAAACCATTATATCCCCTTTTTTGAAAAATGCACATAATAAAAAAAGTTATGCTGTGATCAAAATTTAAAGTGACTCTAATTGTTTTAAGTGTCCTAAGCAATGCTCAGATAAAGGCAACTCGAATTTATTTAGTGACTCTGAGTGTTCTTAAGTGTTTTAAATGTTTTAAGTGCTCTAAGAACAGGGCAAAACAAATTATCTAGTAGGAAAAAAACATACCTGTTTGCATAGGCGCAATCACGTCCCAAAAGTTGTGGGGGACCATAATGAGTCACGTCCTAAAAGTTGGGGGGACCATAATGATAAAGTCAATACTTACTTAGTACTTAGTCCCCCCGTGCAGAACTGCACATCGGGCAACGCAGTCTCTCCACTCCTCCCGGTCCATCGCCACCCGAACAGCATCCTCCACCGTCATCTCCAAGCACCTCAGATCTTCTCGAACAGTTCCCATCCAGTTCTTTCTTGGTCTTCCTCTCCCACGCTTCCCCTCCGGAGTCCACTTGGTCACTTGGCTGGCTTTTCTATCACTATTCATTCGGGCCACGTGTCCCATCCAGTTCAGTCGTTTCTTTCTGATGATGTTCTCTAGCTTCTCTTGGCCTGTTCTTTCTCTTATAGCCTTATTTGTGATCTTATCTTTCCAGGAGACGTGTAGAAAGTCAATGGGACCACTCAAAAGTTGGAGGGGACGCGTCCCGTGGGTCCCATAGGGTGGTTGCGCCTATGCCTGTTTGTGTCATTGTTCAAAACAAAGCAGATGAAAATCAACTTGCAAAAAATACACGCGGAAGCGGTTTATTCGACTTTTTAATTTAGGGGATACAATTGATACGGGGGATACCCAATTTCGTGACACCGGCCAAAATTTCTGACGACATTTTTTAGTCATCCGGCGAAATCTCGAAAAAAAATCTTTTTTCGCCGCCAAAAAAATTGATGATTTTTTAGTCGTGACGCTCCACGATTGAGGGGGGGAACAAATGCATGGGCCGTCCCCCCAGCACCTCCATTGGGGGACCGTCCCTCTGTCCCCCTAGGTCTCCGCCCATGGTGGGGCTTTATCGCTGTCAATTGCTAAAAACAAAGTTTCTCCGGTTCGTGTCGTGAAAGGATAAATTTGCTGATAGTCGTTTCCAAGGTCGCCTGAATAATAATTAGGACTGGTGAAATACCTTTTCATGCCCAGCAATGCGTACGAGATATATACATGTAGGCTATAAAAATTAATGCAGCTAAATTATGTCTTATTTTTTATGTTTAGGCCTACTGTTATTGGTTGTGGTCTGTCAACCAGATCATTGATTAAACTAAAATGACGTTAGGACCTTGCCACCTGGAACTGTAATTAGGCCTACTGCTGAGATTTGAAACAATTCGGTCAATGCTCATGATTATGCATGTGGATACATCCTGGACTTTTGCATGATAAGCCGGCCAGTCGCGTTAGATTCAGCCAGCCAGATAGCTGCCGTAGCGAAAACCATTGTCGAAAACGAATTAATTTAGTCATGAGAACTGCTGAGTACTCGCGGACTGGTATAGACGACCACATACATCACCTGCAACTGCAAGGAGAGAGGGAGAGAGGGAGAGAAGGAAAGAGGGAGGGAGGAGGGAAACTGGAGGGAGGAGAGAGAGATTACACCAAAATGAGACAATACAAGGAGATGAGGCTGGGTTGAGACGAAAGACCTAAATTTCGAAAAACCTTGGGTTGGCGAACCCGCTTCGCAGAGGCGGGTGGGAGCTGGGTTGAGGGGGGGAATAAAACTATATTTCGTGGGTAACGCCGGCACCCCAGAGTGGGGCCGAGTTGGGGCAGCGATGGAAGAGGTGGGGTGAAAAGGGCGGAGTGGAATCTGGGGAGAGGAGTGGCGGGGAGCGAAACATCGAAATTTCCCTATAGCCAAGCCGGGCATTTCAGCTGGTATTGCATGGATATCGGAGGCAACAGGAAACCTGCGTATGAGTATGACATCAGTCATGTAGGAAGAAACGTGGGAGTAGCGAGGGAGACGAATAAGAAACCTGCTTGAAGACGAATATAAGCGTAAGACCTATATAAGCGTGCGTTGGCAGCTGTGAGAATTGTGGAAAAACAACTGGGGGGTTGGCCTATATGATAAACTTGGAATTGGAGTGTGAAAAACAGAGTTTACTATGGAGCACTAAGAAAGACTGGTGGTTGAAACCCCCCAGACCCCCGGCAATTCTCACCCTGTGCGTTGAGAAATCCAGCAAATAGTGAATTGCAGTCGTCAATGCGACAGCAGATAAGACACCGACACTCAGTGGTTGTCACATGTTTAGCGACTCTACCATATCAAAGATGATTAGTGTCGCCCTCCTCCTTTATCCAGGTTTGGGGCTGGCACTGGCAGAGAACAACCAGTGGCGGAGTTGGCACAGTACACTAGATCTCCGACAGTGTGCTATCAAGGGTGACACCCAACTCACGGATACCATATTTTTTATATATAGTTGAAGATGAGTAACCTATGTGAAGTCAGAATATACGGTATATTGATCGACGTCAGAAATGCTGTGGCATAGAGGTAGGTAGGCTACTTCAAATCAAATTAATTAATCAGTTATCAATTATTGATCTTCTTCTACAGATATATCGCGTGATCAGTTCACTGACTTTCACATTCATCCACGCATCTTCGAATTCGTCCAACACGAAATCAGTCGAGAACAGAGTCGAGTCGAGGCAGAAAACGATGCGAAACAGAGAAGTAAGAAAATAGCCACTTTAATAGGATCAATATAGGCCTACTTAACTCAATCAAACGCAGCAACACGTCAATGGCGCCTATCTACAAGAATCGACGATATATTCCAGCGGTTACCACGGGCCAAAAGTGGCCCGCCTGGCCCACAAAAATGGCCCGAAGCACCTCAATTAATTAAGAAAAATATATGTAAAAATTGGCAATTTTAACATGATAGAATATATATAAATCCTTTTCTATAACAAATTATTTCCTTTGGATGTCAATAAATCGCATCAAACATTCTATTCTTAATCAATTATAACAATTTTATACGCCTTTAGTTATTTAAATTTCAGCCTTGTGGCCCCTTAATGTCCTCCAACTTAGAAAAAGTGGCCCGACAGTCAAAAAAGGTTGGGAACCACTGATATATTCTGATGTCTAGACAATAATTATACCAGCTGTGAAATGTAAAAAAAATGTTGCCACACATCAGAGTGAGAAGTGGTCGTATCAAGTTCTGTTCTAACGCCAGACTGTCGAACGTTTTACGATTATCCGGAGCCTATAGGCCAGCGGTTCCCAACCCGTGGCCCGCGGGCCAAAAGTGGCCCGCCAGGCCTGAGAAAATGGCCCCCTCATCTCTCAAAGAATTAACACAAATATTTAAAAAAATGACAATTTGGACAGGATAGAGCACATAATCATTTTATATTGGAAATTATTTTATTTTGACGTCTATAAATAGCATCAAACATATTATTTTGAATCAATTAGGCCTACAACAATTGTATATGCTTTTAGTTAATTAACTTTTAACCTTGTGGCCCCCTAATGTCCTTCGACTAAGAAAAAGTGGCCCTCGTATCCTCCAACTTAGAAAAAGTGGCCCTAAAGTCAAAAAAGGTTGGGAACCACTGCTATAGGCCTAGGCTATACTGACTAAAGAGCTGAAAATTTATGACGCATGTCTTATTATAATCCAGTTTCAATGAAAAATTGCATGCGTAACTCCCCAAGAAGTTCAATTCGAACATACATTTTAACTTTCTTAATGTTCAGAAATAAATCCTCTATCTTCATTTAAATTGTTTTTAACATAACCCGATATTTGGCGGAGTTACAGTAAAATATGTAGGGTAGCGGTGTTTTTTTTAAATCACCGTGTACAGTCTTGGAAGGCAAGCTGAAAGAGCCGTTCACTTGCGTAGCATCATTTCATGCAAACTTCATTATTTCTAGATTCGGCTGTTTTCTTGGAACAGGATAGGTCTCATCTGTCAACGAGACGTAGGCTTACGCTTAGCAACACTGTCATCTTATTCCCCCAATTATTCTCTCAATCAATCAATAAATCAATCAATAAATCATTCATTCATTCAATCATTTAATCAGCCAACAAACCAACTAATCAATCATTCAATCACTTATAAGGACAAACGATGTCTCATTGATTGCAGATACGTTGTATGATCGAGGCATTGATCCAGTCGTCTACTCGTGGACATTTCTGGGAGAAGCGGCCAGAGATCGTCTGCTCAACCAACCTTTCCTTCAGCAGTCCATCCAACGGTCAGTTCAGTGACCAATCGAAAGTCATATATACTCAGTATATCATATACTCAGTCTTTTCTCAATGGCTATTAAGTAAGCGTTGTTATCCAAACCAACGTAGCCTATAGGCTAATAATAGCCTACTATTTACGCAAAGTCGTGTTGTGAGCCCGCCCGGCCCGGTCGGGGCCTGAACTATACCCAAGGCCGTAGCTAGGGGGGTGTTTTGGGTGTTTGAACACCCCCCGAAATGGAAAATGTGAAAAATAACATAATGCATTTACGAGCACATGATGTAAAAACCATAAAATAAAACCATGAAAAACACCCCCCGAAATATGCGGGATGACTAAAAAAGGTCATCAGATTTTTAGGAAGGGAAATTGGTGAGTGAAACACCCCCGAAATAAAATCCTGGCTACGGCCTTGACTATACCCCGCGGTCGATCGAGTCGATCGATCGAGTCGATCATAACTCGGCCAAGTCGAGTCGACTCGATCGACTTGCAAGTCGAGTCGATCGTGAGTCTTGCCAAGTCGAGTCGATTGTTGTTTCATCGACTCGACTCAGAAATATTTTACCTACTATATCTTGAAGTCTCAAAGCGACCTATACAGGATATAATGACGTAATAGTTTTAGCACACATGTTCAGCTAATGAACCTTTTGGCAGCTGGCGATTTCATGTTAGTGGAACTGTAAAAACTGACTATAGACGTACGTTTTGGATTTGAGTTAAACGAGTACAGGGGCGGATACAGACATTTTTGAAAGGAGCCAAAATCTTTGGTCTTGGGTCGACAAAACTTGTCGGTGGTCTTCCGCCCAAAAAACTTTTAAAACCCGTGGCAACTCCGGTTATTTAAAATCTGATGACTTTTTTAGTCATGTGCTACTTTCTCTCTCACCCCCCTGTTCCCGTTGTGTCGATTTACAGCTTCTTGACACCTGATAGGGGAGAGGCCATGTCCTATGCAAATCTCTGAATGGGGTGGGGGCATGGCCGGATTGCCCCCTTGGATCCGCCCCTGAATGAGCATGATACACATATACTATTATAGGCCTGTATACATGTTGATGTTATAATTTTGAGAATATATAGCGGGTCTTTATGACGTCACTTCATCATGATGCAATTCTACAAATAAAATAATTTCACTGAGAAAACGAAATTAGGCCCATTGTGACGTCGCTTCGATCAGGAAAGAGATCTACAATTAGCCTACATAATTTTTTTATTAATTTTGAGAATAGAAATCTAGGCTTGATGATGATACAATATTTTACTATTATATTAAAAGTTCACTTCGATAATTAAAATACTAGTCTTATTGTGACGTCACTTCGATTATGAAACAAATGTACTTTTATATAGGTGAATTTTGAGAATAGGCTATAAGCAAGGCCTATTGTGACGTCACTTCGACTATGATGCAAAATAATGTACTATCATAGCAGTGCATTTTGAGAATATAAACCAGGTCCATTGCGACGTCACTTCGATTATTATACAGATCTACGGTCTACCAGTATATTAATTAAATAATTATGTTCATTTTGCGCATATAAAACGGGACCTTTCTGATATCAATTCGATTATCATACAATTCTACTATTACACAAGTTCACTGAGAAAACGAAATTACATGTACCGGCAGGTCTATTGTGGCCTCATTTCGATTATGGTACAGATCTGCTGTCATATCTTTTCCGCTCTATCCTCCTAAATCCTTGCCTTAACCCCTCCAAGACAGAATTTATACTAATTGGCATCAGAGAACAACTCAAGAAAATTCCTGATCCCTCTATTTCCTTCAACAATGACTCTTCTTCCAACCACACTTTCTCCGCAAATTCTCCTGTCCGAAAGCTAGGTGTAATCTTTGACCAGCATCTTAGCTTCTCCGACCACATAACCCAACTTTCCCGCACTTGTTTCATGCACATACGAGATCTCCGCAGAATCCGACCTATGCTCGACTTTAAAACTGCATCCACAATAGCCACATCCATAGTTCATGCGAAACTTGATTACTGCAACTCTCTCTTTCTAAACATTGATATAACCCAAATTAACCGCCTCCAAGCTATCCAGAATGCCCTCGCCCGTGCAGTGACGAAAACCCCCAAACGTCACCACATCACTCCTGTCCTGAAATCACTTCACTGGCTCAAAATACCTGAACGCATCGAATTCAAAGTCCTCTCACTCACTTACAACACACTTCAATCATCCCAGCCGTTCTACCTTCGTCAGTTGTTCACCATCCAGCCACCTCGTTCAACACGCTCCTCATCCTCCATTACACTGCTTCGCCCTCCCATCACTTCATCACTGAAATTTGCAAACCACTCCATAGCCATTGCCGTTCCACCTCTCTGGAACAAACTTCCGCCAGCACTTCGGCAAACTTCCGACCCATCATACGAACTCACCAAAACTCCACCTCTCGCTATCTCCCCACAGGTCTATCACTCAAAACTGAAAACATTGCTCTTTCACAAATCCTATCCTGATTCCTCCTCTTCTCCTCACATCCCTCGTCATTTGAATTCTAAACATCACCCACCTTAACCGTCCATCTATCTGCCTGCCTGACTCTCCGGACTTGACCCGCTGCCTACCAATTTTGTTTTGATTGAGCGCCTGTGAATAAGCTGGTTCCCGCGACTTGGCTTTTGTGGGCGCTGTAGAAGTCTCGAGATTACGATTACAATTACGATTACGATTGTCACATTCTTCACGACCTCCTCCCCTTAAGGTCACTCCATACAATACTCGACCAAGGCCACATAATCTAACCCTTCCTAGAGTTGATGCTTTTGCCAGAAACAGTTTTATTATGCGAATGTTAAATAACTTTGCGTAAAATTAATGTTTTCTATTATTTATTTCCTCTGTAAACTACTGTGCGTTTGCTGGTGGTATAATAAAGAATATCCTTACTTACTTATATTATTTCATTTTCATAATACAAAACTGGGGTTGTTCTAACGCAACATCGCTCTGAATGATTATGATACAAATTTATTATTATAGGCCTACGTTCATTTTGAGAATACAAAACTAGGCCCATGAATTGTGACGTCACTTCGATCATGATAGAGACCTATTATTAAATAATTTTAATTTGAGAATAAACTAGGCCTATCACTTGGATTATTACACAGATCTACCGTAATAATTATTGAAGTTGATTTACAGAATCTAAGACGAGGCCCATTGTGACGTCATTACGACAACATTGCAAAATCTACTATAAATTCACTGAGAAGAATACGAAATTAAAGCTTATTGTGACGTCAAAGAGATTATGACACAGATCTACTATCGAATAATTTCATTTTGAGATCACATAACTGCAGATGGTGAGCAAGAGACAAAACTAGGCCAAGTCGACGAAGTCGATCGAGTCGATCGTCGACCGAGCCAAGTCGATCGTAGCTCACGACTCGATCGACTGCGGGGTATATAAATTCATACCCCGTCCCTGTTGCCTATAAGACATTTATTTTACCGTAGGCTGCTATTTACTTTTGTTAAACATCGTATTTGCTAGAGCTAAAATTTGTTAACTTTTACAGTTTACTGATTAGATATGAGCAAATATAATTTTAATGTAGTAAAATTCCATCGGACGATTATACGATAGCAAAGAGCTAGAAATAGGCTAAATTAGATGTGGACGTCACGATAATATTAGACATTTATTTTTGCGTAAGCTTATACGTAGGTCTACACAATGTTATATCGTCGAGACCTCCTCGCCCCGTACCACTGTCACCCGTACGCAAAATCGCCTAGGCCTATATTAGACCAACCTCGTGAGTCGTGACCCTTCCTCCCCTCTATGCGTGTGTAATATATGGACAACCATATATATATACATATATACATTGTATATATATATATATATAATCTGCTTGTTGGTCCTTTAAAAAACTTTTGCCTATAGTCGACAGTTTCAGAAAGCGTGCGAAGCAGGCCGTATTTCGTATAACTTGTACCTGTAATCGTTCTGCGGTTTGTCAGATTGAATGTCAATAAACGAAGATTATAGTTGATATTTCTGAGTATAGCCTACTATAATAATTATGCGCTGAATGTCAGAAATGGTTGCTCAGGAATGAAAGATTAGGCCTACGATAGTAGAAACTGATCACTAAAAACTTGACGTTGTCCCAACATTTCTATGTATGTCTTATAATTACAACTGAGTACGCTTACTTAAATATATGTAGAAAAGCTCAACAAAAAGCTCCGTGTGAATGTGTACGAATGTTTTTCAGAGCATAGGCCTATTGACGATGACGACGACAATCACGATGATGACGAATCACTGTATTAGACCTACCTGGTAGTCTACTTGTATTGTAAGATGTTGAATCCGTCAATTTATATGGTGCATCGTAAAGAGTAGGCTAAACAACTCATTGATGCTCAAGGCCTAAAGTGTGAGTCTCCAGGAAGCATTGATAACAATAATTGTGATGGTGGTAACTGATGATGGTTAAAATGATGACGACGACGACTATGATGATTATGGTAAAGCATTACCAAGACACCTCATCCTATGTGCCCCACAGAAGCGCTGCCATAATAGCAGACACTGTAGTGGCTATAAGGCTATCAAAGACGATAATGAGGTTTCGTCGACCATGAACTCCTTCGGCCTACTCTTCGGAGGACAAACTAGGCACAGCGCTCGTGAATAAGGTGGTGCCCTGCGCTTGGTTTTACGAGTGGCGCTATGGAAATTTAGAGATCAAACTTGTTTATTCAGAGAGATCAACAAATCAAAACAGCAAAATGACAAGAAATAAATAAAATGACAGTGTGCAGTGAAATGAGGATAGCTAATATTATGATCTATCAGGTAAAAGATACCTAGGAAAGGTAACCCAGAAAGGGAGTGATTGCGAGATTGCTACATTGTGGGGCGCGGTGGTGTAGTGGTGGCGTCGTTGCCTTGAAGCCGGAAGGTTCGAGGTTCGAATCCACCTCAAACCGCGTAGGGACCTTGGGCAAGTCCTTCACTCGCAATTGCTCGGCGCGTCGGCGTGAAACTCCGATGCAGTGTCCGCTCTGCATTCGGGAGCGCCTCTGAGTAGAGAGAGCTTGAAGGGAATTTAAACAAGTGCACATACAAATAATATATTGCGTGTTGTAGTTACCGGAAGTCCGTGGTGTTCGTCGTCGCCCCGAAGGAGTGTTGCGTCATCGATGATGGATTTCGCATGGAACCTTCGCTGGCCGATCTCAACTTGTACACGGACTTCATGAAGCGCCTTTTACAACTGCTCCACATCCCGTTTCACTTCATCGAAGAAACCGACCAACGACGTCGCACGAAATTAGTCGTCGACATTATCAGACCATTACTACTAGCGAGCCAGAGATAGACCTCGACAGTCAGCATCAATACACACAGCCTACATGTAGGCTAGGCCTGCAGCAAATGGGACTAAGTTAAACTTAATAAAATCGGAAAAGATTATTCACTGATAGCAGCCCAGCAGGACATTATCCGATCGGTGGCGTATAGGCTCTAAGCTATTTAGCCCAATTTGACTAAGAACTTTAATTTAAAAAGTTGATTAAATTTTACAATATTTCAACTGCAAATTTAATTACAGTAGGCTACTGTATCGATTGTAGGCCTATAATTGCTCTGCACTATATGCAGATGTTATAATGCGCGTATAGAAAGATCTATTATAGGTAGACATCGGTAAGTGCGTATAGCCTAGCCTACCTCTCTAGATATTAGTCCAAGTTTTCGAGCGTGGCTTGAATGCATTAGGATACAGTTTGAATTAACCTACAAAGACGAACCACTGCCTTCATTTTTGGAATTGTATTTATATATATATATATAATAAAGAATAGTTGATCAAAATCAAGTTCAAATTACAAGCACAAGCCTATAGGCCCTATAATCTGATATGCCTAATGTGGCATATTATTTAGTTACTTTTATATTTCTTAACTTGCTGTCATATGGACTTCTTTCGCCCTCAGCATGAAGATATATAGGCCTAGTTTCGTTTTCTGTACTTTAGGCTACTCAGTTCGAATAAGTCCAGCGCTAGTGCATAAACGGCAGAATTGGAGAAGAGATGGTCGCAGTAGCGGCGCTAGGGGGGGCTAAGGGGGCTTAGCCCCCATTAAAAGGCCATCCGTTTTTCCCCATGTAGAAATAAAATATTTGCACGATTAACCCCCTTTAGCCCCCCTCAAAAATAGCCGTAAAGGTACGCACGAGGTTTGACAGACAGTTTGGCGGATATGAAAAAGGACGATCGAATGACTAAGAAAAGGTCGTCAGAAATTTTGGCGACTGAAAACGGAAATTTTTTCCCACAAATCCAGCCCTCCAAAACTGAAATCCTGGCGCCGCCACTGGATGGTCGATCTCTTCCCAAACGACCGTCGTAGACCACTGTTACAGTAGCCTAGCTGTCGTCTTTCTGGTCTCGATGCGGTTCGTTGTGATCCATGATGTACCATGAGGTCCCGTATGCACTTTGGTGTTGGGAAGTTTCTGACTTCCAATCAGGCAGTGGGTCCCTGGACATGAAAAATCACCGAGGTGCTTGTCCGCCATGACGTCACGAATGGCGCAATTGCAAAATCCAATATGGCCGCCATTGGTCATATTGGAAAATTAGCCTTTATTATTTCTTACACGATATGCACTGTAATAACTCTAATAATACTGACTCAGGTGCGTAGAATTCATTTCTGATATTGATTTTGTCATCTGGGTCGTCTGAAGGTTGTAAGGTCATTTTCAAGGTCATTTAATTCATCTTTTTTCATTTAAGGGCTGTTTTTAAGGAATTTTTAGAACTGCACAACCCCTTCTTTCTATTGCCATTCTCCATGGCAAATTACTTCCAATCGGATGACATTGACCGTTTTTGCCAGTTTTAACTGCACAGAATTGTGACATAAGTGCTATCTACAACTGCATAAATCCATTTAGAACTGCACATTTTGTGTACAAGTGCACGTTAAAAAAGCCCTGTTTCATTTATCACAGCTTATGCACGTGTAATACCTCAAATATTACTGAATCAGGTGTGTAGAATTCATTTATGATATTGTTTTTGTCATCCGGGATCATGTGAAGGTTATTAGGTCAACGTCAAGGTCATTCTTTACTTTTTTCATTACTTACAGCCAGGGGTGTACTCAGAACTTTTGAGGTGAGTACACGCTGCCGCCAGAAAAAAATCGACTTTTTGGGCAAAAAATTTCTGACGACCTTTTTTAGTCATCGTCCGAAATACCATGGAAATTTTTCACTTCCGTCCGCAAAAATTTCTGACCACTTTTTTTAGTCATCGAAGTTTTTTGCCGTGATATTCCGCACGGAAAACCTTTAAAACAGCGTAAAACGTTCTACTTTCATGATTTTTTCCCCTTCGTAATTCGCGATTTTTGCCTGCGTGTAGGCTACCCACTTGGTCTTACTGAGGTGGGTATACGCTGTATACCCGCGTGTACCCTCCCTCGTTTTTTGAGGTGAGTAGGCCTATACGCTGTCATTTTCCCCCGGAGGTAAGTCTTATAGGCCTACGCCGTATACCCGCGTATACCCTTGAGTACAGCCCTGTAATGATCGATTAGCAAGCTTAGGCTTAAGTTAAACGCAATTAACAGATATTTTATAAGCATCCATATATACGGAAAGCTACTATGACGTCACCGTTACTAGGAGTAACCTTAAGCCATTGAAAGGTTGAATAGTATAATATCACTTTTGTGTCAAGACAAATGATCGCATGCATAGATCTGAACACATCGGACTTTCGTATTTACCACACGTACGGACAGTGTATGATTTAAGATCAAGCAAAATAGAATACTAGTTGGCATTGACGGGCTTACCGTGCGAACGCCTAGTTCTAGGCTCGCATCTACCTAATAACATAGGCCTATCAATGAACTCGGAGGAGCTTCAGACGATTCCAAACACGGCGTCCTCGGATGTCGTGGAATCCCTCGCAGAGGAGACGATGGACGAGGAGGAGAACACTGATCGGACGGTGGAAGTCCGAACACGGAGAGCACGGACCCCAAAACAAGACCCCCGTCGACCAAGGTCCGCTTATGCTGCCGGGATATATGTGCCACGAACGCAGAACTCTCGCTCGCCCGCATCCGCGAACAGAAAGCCACAGGAATTCCTAACGGGAATCGAGCACAAGACGAAGTTCATGCGCGACGCGGTGCAAGACGATTCATGCAAATCGAGATTCAATTCGGGCGCAATGAGTTGCCAAGAGCAGCAGACGAGAAAGGAGACAAGATCAGTAAACAAGTGGAGACAGAACATATTAAACAACTGCCTCGAAAGACAGCCACAGAGGAAACGGGATGCCAAGGAATTCGCTAAAATGGGTTCCTATCTTTCACGCACTTTTCCAAACCGAAATCAGCCCCAACTCAACAAGTCAGCCGAGGTGAGAATTAAACATGCTCTAGATCATAGTATGGCTACGAATAGCAAAATCTCAGAGAACTCAAAATCACCAATTGATGTCAGTAAATGTACAGGCGTCGTGAAGGAAGGTTCAGATGCCACAAAGGCTGGTAAAATATCAAAGCTTCAGAAGATAAACAGACGTGTAAGTCCATCCAACGAGACAGTGAAACTGGAAGCCAGTGCAACTCAGGGCGAAGAAATGACGGTAGATTGCTCCAGCCCTACTCTGGACGAGGCAAGTAACATGCCTGAACCCAACATATCCGATAATTTAAAGGAAGGAACCCACAAAGGCGGCGGTCTCTGGCTGAATCTACCGAAATCGCCGAAATCTGAGCAAAGAAGTTCTAACAACTCCCGTCGTACAACTCCACGCTCGCCACTCTGCCCCCCACCAGGTCAGAAAATCTTCTCAAACTCTCGTCTGCATCTACCGATTGCGAAAACGCCGTCCCCTCGGACGGGAAATTCCGTTACGAGCTCAGAAACTTTGGAAACGCAAAACACGAGCTCACCACAAGCCACTGTCAGTTCGTCACTACCGGTACGTGGTCCCATAAACAAGTGCAAGTTCTTGCCACGTTCAGACAGCAAGACCCGGGATTTGTTTGCCAAATCACCTCAAAGCAAGATGGCGATTGGCAAACAGGAACCGATAACATTCACCACTCACTTTGTTCCACTTCTCAGATGGACCAATAAGACAAGTTCCGGCGATCTGTTTGAACCGCACGGTCATCAAGGACTGCACAATCGACCGAATTCTACGAATTCCAATGCGAATCCTGACGGTGGAAATGTCTTCAACGGCAAACATCCTGAAGGTGAACTATCGAACCAGCAATCGAAAGAAACAGCTGGCAACAATGTCGTCCAGAATGCATGCTTCATCAAACAGCATCACGGAGCAGACGAAGACAATGACATTCTCCATCCAAGTCTTCTGTATACGTCCGGCGAAGGAGAAAACCTTGCCAATGTCAGAAGAACCAAAAAGAAATCGCCGACACAGGATGGAGCTCCTTCAACTGATGCCGACCTCAGCGAAACGAGGAATTATGCGAATCCTGTAAAACCAGCCTGGAAACTGACCGGGCCACAGCAGATAGTGTCTGGGTGCATGCTCAGCTCATCCACCACCTCTGCCCAGATAAGACGACCACAGTCAGTTAAAAATATAGCGATGGCCAGGGAGCCTGCTGCTTACCTGAGGAGTGCCAATCGTGCAATATTTGCAGCAATCAAAGAGAAGACAAACGAAGCAGCTGGAAATAGGAAGCCTGTGTGGAAGTAACTTGAATCACAAACGAAACTTGGCCCGTTTAGGACAGTACTCTGCTACGAATATCATCCCATGAAGTAAAATCAATTTTTCCTATTTCTCAGATTCAATATGCTTTAACTACATTCTATCCAAAACTTTACTAAATTTATAATGAAATTTTATTTGAAAAAAACCGGAAAATATATCATGCATCAAAGGACACTTATTTAACTATGCACAGAAGGTATGGAACTTAAATTCAGAATTCCAGCAATGTATACTCATTTAGTTTATGCTTTCTGCTTTGCACCAACAAACGATTACTTTAGCAGATGATGTAAACTAGAACATGTTTATATTGTTTAGGCTATTGTTTAGGCTATATATATAAACAGACATGTTTATATTGTCTAGGCTATTGTTTAGGCTATATATATAAACAGACATGTTTATATTGTTTAGGCTATTGATAAACAGACACCATGCAGTTTGTTGACTTCCAGTTGCATCTTCATCTCTCTACTTTGTTGAACTGCAGTTCAAAGAGGATTGGACAGATGCAGGAGAAAAGCTTAGGGGAAATGAGGTTGAATAGGTCACCTTACTAGTAGCCTACAGTTTGAACACTATCCTTGTGCTGACCTTGAAACACTTTTTTATGCAGATCAGGCATTGGAAGACTATCTTAATACCGACCTTGATGCAGGGAGGGGGTTGGGATTTCAACCCCCAGTCCTTCTTAGAGCCCATAGTAAAGTCTGTTTTTCACACCCCAATTCCAAGTGGATCATAGTCCAACCCCACAGTTATTTTTCCAAAATTCTCACATTGCCTTGAGGTTCTTACATCAGATCAGACATAATTTTTTTATGAAGATAATCCTATTACAGACCTTGAAAGAAGTTTTTAAAAGCTCAGACATACGAAAACTATCCTTGCACTGACCTTGAAACAACTTTTTACGTAGAGATAAAGATAGTCTTAACTTCAACAGTCGATCTGATCAAGGTATGCAGGAGCACACACACACATATATATATATATATACACAGATTAGCCACGTTTTGCTTCATATGGTTTTATTCTGAACTACTATCTAGAATAGTTTACAATTGAAATAAAAGCAAACAGAATCAAATCTGCAAGAAGACTAATCACATCAAGCAGCAGAAATCAAAATTAAGATCAAAGCGTCCCAAAAAGAGAACATAGCTACTGATTTGAGCAACAGCTTAAGATATATTAATACAGATGAGTAAACGTATAGTAAATTGAACAAAAGTCAAGCAAATCTGTCAGGAACTATGGTTTCAGTTGCTTGTATAAGGACCGGGTCTATAATGGGACAGGCTTTCTTTTCACTTGGATAAACAACGCAACAGAAGCTGCAACAGCGACCGCTAATACAATTGCAAAAACAGTTGCCAAACCTACAACAACAACAAAAGCAACATTCAAAATTGACTTTCCCATAATCACTGTTGTTACATTATTCATGCATAACAATAAGTTGCATTTAATGACGAAATATTCTGGAATTTCCCAGGAACAACGTATATGTAAATGTAAATGTAATCGCATATTTATATAGCGGCTGTCTTATGGCCTCGACCCTGAGGGTGAGATCCTTCACCACCGCTACTCCACGTTTATATTGCGACCGAGCCACCCGCAGTAAAGATCCGAGAAATTAATCTCTGATAAACCGACTGACCCGGAATCGAACCCGGGCCGCCGGCGTGGCGAGCAGGCTACCAACCCACTCGGCCACTGAGGATCTCTAGTATACAGATGGAAACCATAATTGCATGCACTGTTCAGTCAGTGATACTAAACAGAATCACGATGATGATGATGATGATAATAGCATCAACAACAACAGCAGTGCTGCAGCAGCTTCAATAGTAGCAGCACCCACATGGAGCCCATACAGGACCCATATTCCAATAATGGGACCCGTATAGAATCTATGAAGGTCCCATCCAATGCCCATGGAAATTCCTGCATGGTGATGTGGTGGTAACAACAGCACACAATAGCAGCCTGTCATCTGTGAGTCTGCCTTATAATGAGTCAGTCATCCTTGTGCTGTAACCTTTCTTCACTCGTTCATTCTGATGCATATTAGTTATGATATTATAAATTTATACATTATTACCAATAGTTCGTGACGTCACAGAATGTTGCTGATCACTGCCATCTCCAGTCCTAACCATCTGTGGATCTCCAGGGGGTCCTCCATGTTCCTCTGCCACATCTTCTAAAGCTTCATCAAACGTGGCCCTGTCCTCCACAACCTCACGCGATGGAATGTACTCTTTGATAGCTACGCATCAACATCAATCAACTGTGCTTACACACATGCAAACGTAGATTTGACGAACGTATTTATAGTTTTATACCTACATAACGAGTATGCAACGGCAAATGTATGTACGAGCGTTTGTACGTACGCCATACAATGACGTTGTAATGAAGTGATCAAATCACTAAATGCCTGGGAGGAATTTCATTTCTCTATTTCCATAATGCCCCTTCAAGCTCTCTACTCAGAGGCGCTCCCGACTACGGCGCGAACACTGAATCGAAATTTCATGCCGAAGCGCCCAAGTAATTGCGAGTGCAGAACTGATTGGCTGGTTATTGATGCTGCTAAATGGCCAACGTTGCACATGCTTTGAAGCTTGTGTTGAGGCTGAAGGTTTTGAACACAACTTGTAGTCTAATATTATTGAATTGTAAAAATTAAATTAAACTGAAATCTATAATTCATAAATAGCATTTTAAAAGAATATCGAAAGTTTTTAGATTTATAAATTTGTGCCATAGATTAAGACATGAATGTTGACGAAAATGACTTCATTACAACGTCATTATTGGATAAACACAAACTTCTATATTTTTAACAACAGTTTATCAAGCTAATTCACGCTATGTCAGAAGTAAAACAGTTTTAAAAACAGAATAAAACAGAATTTTAAAATCGAAGCACATTTACTAGTTATTTTCATAATTAATATAAGAGATACTTACTTTCACACTCACACACATACACACACACACAGACACACACACATGCACGCAACGCATATACACACTGTGCACATATGCCTATGTATACATGTATTGTCAAAGTGAATAGATTTGAATTCAGCAGACCCCAAAATTTATGTTCAAACACATATAAAATATTTTGCCTTGGGATTTTGGAATTTCCTTAGTCTGATAATTTGATACAATTTCTATACTGCTAGAACTTCCACTAAATATAGAGAACTTTACAATCAGAACAAACACATGAAAATTCTCAATCAAAAAATGCTCCGGTGACAGACCTGGAATAGTCTTAGAATTGCTACATGTAATTCTCTTGCTCACTCCCCAATCATTGCAGATCCATGACTCTTATCCCTGTTTCCTGTCGTGTGTGCTTACAGTGCACAGTTTATTGTGCTTGGTGCAGACACTCAAGGCTTTTCAATTTTTTGTTATTTAGCCTACAAGTTAGGACCTCAATCAGGGCCGGATTAACCAGTATGCCATGTCTGCCATGGCGGCGGGCCCCCCGCCGTCAGAGGGCCCCCCGCGTCTGCCAAAAAATAATTTTTATTGTGCATTTTCCCATTTATTCGAGGACTGTGCGTAAATTTGCGTCCATTGGTCATTGTTTTCTTCTATGGGCGAACAGCAATTTTATTAATTTTAGGCTGGCCTCTATGTTTATGCCAGCTCTGATTTATGATTTTGTCGGTATTCCATTTGGCCTACTTTTAAAAGGGACAGGCCAGAGTTACAGACAGGCGGACAGAGTGGGAGATATCGGCCTTTTAAGAAGAGTCAGACAAACATGTAGACGAATAGACAGACGGAGTCATAGAGATTCGGTTAAGGTGCATCATATTATCTTTGGCAGTCTTACAAAGGCAATTTATAATAACTATGTCGTAGAGGAATGCTGCCACGGTGACTCATTTGGCATCAGGGGGGTCGATTCTGAAGAGGTCAGAAGGAAGCAGCCTATCGCTGAAAGTTGTGCAGCCAACGCAGAGGCGTGGTGGGGAGGGTGGGGCTGAGTGGGGTGGAGGTGGGAAGGATAGGGGTGGAGGTGATATTGGTTTACATGGAGACCCGAGCGTGGGGCTTCTATTACGGTGCTGTTGATGTCCACGACCCGTGTACAACTCTACAGAGGATTTAATAAACGCGAAACCCTGAATATGCTAGGCGTCTGCTATTATCGCTAAGGGTAGGCCTATAATAAATGTAAGTTGCCAAGATGGTTAAAAGCTGAGTCTTCTTCAGTTTGGTTTCTCAACATTAATGCGTACAAATTCCGATACCGGAAATGTCAGCGTTTCTGATGACGATGAGCAAGCCGTAAGAAACACCGGCTGCCTGCAACTGCATGGTGCGAAAAGATGGCGCGCTCTCCTCGGTCAATCAGATCATGTAGGCCTACGTAGGCCTATATAAAGGTATGCGCTGCAGATCATTAATATTATGGCTTTCCTGCTATTTGTTTGTCTCAACAATCTTCGGTCCATTATTTGTTGTCTATCCTGAGCTTTACCTCTGGTTCACATCCAAGTTCCTCTGCACAACTTGTAGGTCTATTTAAAAAGTATCATGTCTTATGCAGCATTTCTGCGTTTCTAGAGTAGTTTCTCAAAAAACTAATTTATTATTGTTGTCGTTGTTGCTGCTGCTGCAGTAGTTGCTGTTGTCGTTGATCTCCCAAAATGTGGACAAAATAGTCAACTTTACATAGATCAAAGTCTAGCCTAGCCCGCCGTCTTTTTTCGACAACTGTTCTCACACTGCAATATACTGAATATACAGGGTGCGCCAAAAAAAGTTATCCCCTACGGCTTTTTGTCAATATCTTGGTCAAAAATAGGAATTTTTCAAATCCAGTTTTACTTGCTTGAAGGTAATTCATATCTACGTAAAATAGCCAAATTTCATCGCCAAATGTGAAACAGAACAAAAGTTATATCACTTTTAGTGAGGCCACCCACCGTTTTTTGACGATTCAAAAACGTGACGCAACAAAAAGTAACAAAAAACAATTTAATTATTCTGGCCCATATCTTGGCCGGAAGTAAGAATTTCGAAATGAAATTTTATAGGCTTAAAGACAATTCATATCTGCACATGATGGCCAGATTTCAGCAAAATATTTCAAACAGAATAAAAGTTATGGCACTTTTAAAGAGGCCACCCACCGTTTTTGACGATTCAAAGACGTTACGCAGCAAAAAGGTAGCAAAAACACGATTTTTTTAGTCTCATCTCAAATAATTGTTATCAGATAGCCTTGATATTGCCAGATGATCATTATTATAACTATTTAAAAAAGGAACAGGGCGCCAGCGTAGCTGCACGTCACTGAGAAGTCACTTAGCAAGATGACAATAAAATCGGTAAATAAGGAATCTGTCAGCTTAATCAACAGCTTCATCAAGAACTTTGCAAAAAGACTCAAAAGAAATTTTGGCACTGGTGGTGGGCACATTGAGCACAAGTTATGAAGCACTACCAAGCTCATTTGACAACAGTTATTTGAGATGAGACTTAATAAAAGCATGTTTTTGTTACTTTTTGTTGCGTTTCGTTTTTGAATCGTCAAAAACGGTGGGTGGCCTCACTAAAAGTGGTATAACGTTTGTCCTGTTGGAAATATTTTGATCAAATCTGGCCATCATGTGCAGATATGAATTGTCTTTAAGCGTGTAAAATTTCATTTCGATCTTCTTTTTTTGGCCAAGATATAACTTTTGTTCTGTTTGAAATTTTTTTTGTAATTTGACCACTGTACGTAAATATGAATTGCCTTTAAGTCTGTAAAGTTTCATTTTAAAATTCGTATGTTCGGCCAAGATATGGGCAAAAAACAGTAGGGGATTACTTTTTTTGGCGCACCCTGTAGATGCAATGTCATAATTACGACAGGCTTCTTAGCGTTAAGAGTGATCTCTTAGATAAAGTTTCCTTTAACAACATTCTTGACCAATTTGTCACTGCCAAGAGCAGAAAAGTGTACCATAATCGGTATAATCATAGGATTTAAACCACTAAACTGAACAATAATTATAATCTATTGAATTGACGTTAATTAGGTTTAAATTATATCTAGTCAATAAGAGGCACGAATGGACACGTGGGACTGTGGAGTGTGGTGACGGAAGGTAATGGTAAATTAGGGGCCCCCCTGAAAATATGGCGGCGGGCCCCCCGAGGGGTTAATCCGGGCCTGACCTCAATGATGGTTCAATCTTGACTAATATCTTATTTTATGCTACAAGATCTACCGGGTATGCAATAAACTCATGGTCATGGACTGCAGAGTGGACACTGCATCGGAGTTTCACGCCAAAGTACTGAGCAATTGTGAGTGAAGGACTTGCCCAAGGTCCCTATGTGGCGACTTGAGGTGGATTCGAACCTTGAACCTTCCGGCTTCAAGGCAGTGATGCCACCACTACACCACCGTGCCCCACAACTTCGTCATCATCATCACCGTTTTCGTGTATGTGTGGGGCACGGTGGAGTAGTGGTGGATTCGGTGCCTTGGAGCTGGATGGTTCCGGGTTTGAATCAACCTCAAGACGCCATGTAGGGACCTTGAGCAAGTCCTTCACTCGCAATTGCTCGCGGGCTTCAGCGTGAGGCTCCAATGCAGTGTCCGCGCTGTAGTCGGGAGCGCCTCCGAGTAGAGAGCTTGAAGGGGGGCGCTGTAGCAAATGCGAGAAATGAAATGTATGAATAAAGATCGTAATGTCCTGAAGAACACAGCACATTTTAGCATCTTTAAAAACCGAACTGGACTCATCGCCATCATAAACTTCCATCGCAAACAAATGCAAGATGCCAGTCAATGAGCAGAAAAAATAATGTTGTAACGACAGGAAACAGGGATAAGAGCTGCCAAGAAAATTGCTGAATAGAAACCTTCACAGGACTTGAGATCAATTGTCAGCTGGAATCCTGGCAAGCAGAAACAATTGAAAGATCCAATCGTATTGTTACACAGCTGCATACAACCCGATCGAAGACGACCTTTCACGATACACTCGTTGATATCTGCAACACACACACACACAGCAATGACCCATATATGTAATGGTTTCATCATCATCATCGTCGCCGTCATCATCACCGTCGTCGTCATCATCATCATCATCATCATCATAATCATCATAATCATCATAATCATCATAATCATCATCATCATCATAATCATCATCATCATCATCATCATCATCATCATCATCATCATCATCATAATCATCATCATCATCATAATCATCACCATCATCGTCATCACAGTTTTCGTCTTCGTTATCATCATCGTCGCCGTTGTCGTTTTCATCATCACCGTCATCATCATCTTCTGCTTCTGCAGAAGTCTGCTTCTGTGTTGCAGTTTCTCCAGTCTCAACACGTATGTGCAAGACCACCACCACAACAACACTCTCATTCCTTTTTTCGAATGCTTTTATCATAGAGATATTTTTTCATGAGAATCTATTTAAGATATCTGAATACAAGAACTATAATTATAACTAAGGCAAGCAACAAAATGCGCATCTGTAGCATCTAACCACTGCAGGTAATAAAACAGATGTAAATTCTTTGTGTTAAAGCATATGAGATTCTTGCATACTTGGCAAATACACATCCCTCATGTGAGATACTTGCATACTTGGCAAATACACATCCCTCATGAGAGATACTTGCATACTTGGCAAATACACATCCCTCATGAAAGATACAAGTTTGCATACTTGGCAAATACACATCCCTCATGAAAGATACAAGTTTGCATACTTGGCAAATACACATCCCTCATGAGAGATACTTGCATACTTGGCAAATACACATCCCTCATGAGAGATACTTGCATACTTTGCAAATACACATCCCTCATGAGAGATACTTGCATACTTGGCAAATACACATCCCTTATGTGAGATACTTGCATACTTGGCAGGTAGACATCCTTCACCTTTGAACAGCATGCTACTTGAACGAAATCATACAGATCATGAGGTAGTATACACTCTCACCCAAACATTTCTTTCCATCTTCTGCCAACTCGTACCCCCTGGGACAACGACATGACACTGAACCCGGTAGATTGTAACATTGCCCCTCACATTCGTGATCATTCCGACAACATTCGTCAATGTCTACAAGATAAAGAACTTCCAAATCGTCATCAATCTTAAACAATAATTATTTTAGAAATATGGATAATCAATTGCCGCACATAATTATACAGGGCTGGATTAAGAAATGTGGGGGCCCTGTTCGGGAAATTTTTCTGCAAATCTTCGGCCGAAAATTCTGATGACTTTTTTAGTCATTTGGTTGAAAATTTCGTAGAATACACCGATTGTTTCACCCAAAAAAATTGCTTACCTTTTTTTTAGTCGTTTGGTCGAAAATTTCGTAGAATATACCAATTAAACTTAGTAAAAATCGAAAAAATTTCAAATTTTTTTAAAGAGAAACCTTTCTATTGATACTAATTTTTCAATGATTATCTTCAGTTAAGTGATCAAACTATTTTTAAAACATTCGTGAATTTTGAACGCGAATTTGCATCTGCAATTTTTTTTCATTTTCAGACTTCAATAGCTTTTTATCTAGACCAGCTACACACATTTGGTTTTCGTTTTTCAGTTCTGAGTATTGCATAGATTTGTATGGTCAAGACTAGTAACATTTGCTCTCTTTTATATAGTAATTAATAAAAAAATTGAAAAGTGTCAAAATATTTCTTGCCGAGTCCATTTTTGTCACGTTTGCAGACACACTACACTTGCAAGACGTGCAAGAAAGAAATAATTTCTGTGTGGTTTCATTCATCTACTGGTGTAGTTGTAAATGTGCAATTTGTTTGTGTTTTGGTCTACAGGAACTGCTGTAGCACGTTGCCAAAAACCCTTCATCTGCGTGACATTGGTCACTTCCAACTGACCAAATGGGCATGTGGGACGCGTGATAAACAAGTAAAACAAACATCATTGGAAAGCTTGAAGAAAAACCTTTCTATTGATACTAATTTCCTGATGGTAATCATCAGTTATGTCATTGTTCAAAATTAATGAATGTTTAAAAAATAATTTAATCGCTTAACTGATCATTAAGAAATTCTTCTCCGAGGTCACGAGTCGATTCAACTTATCCCTCAACAACCCTACTTTCTCATGCATATTTAAATGTATCTAATAATATTTCATTGCATTCTTTGCTCTAAATTTGCATTGTGAATTGTGGAATGTTTATATTGAATCAATGCCAATAAATTTCATTTGATTTGATTTAATCGGATACAATACAATAATGTAATAATGTATTACTGGAGGTAAATTTCTGTTTTTAAGAGTAACATTATTCAGAAAGACAGTTTAAATAATTAAAGGGCATGGTGTGTTGAAATCTATTACATAGTTCATCAATGGCAATGCAATAAATTATGACAACTTAGATAAAGAGGATCACAAAGGCAAGGTAGGAATCATACTAACTTACCACCACAGGTATAACTATCCAGTGCAAGTTCATATCCAGGATTGCATGAACAGCGAAACGAGCCGGGTGTATTAACGCAATTTTGTGTGCACATGTTATAGTCAGGAAACTGACATTCATCTTCATCTACAAATGTGAAACCAAAGGCTTTGTTACACGAATACTGACTAGACGGATGGATGGATGGATGGATGGATGGATAAGGTCTTGAATGTAAACTAAGAACTTCAGCAACAGACTAGGTGCATGTTTATTTAATAAACATCAATACTGAGTGGCTGAAAAATTCATTCAACACTTTCAACCATTTATCCAATGCAGCCTGCATTCTGATCTCTCTTAGTTATATTTTTTTTCTCAACCTAAACAACAAACAAACATGATACAATTATAGCATTGAATAATACATTAACATAATTTGGTGAAGAAGGGGAGACCCAGAAGGGATGGAAAATCCCGCTAACAGGGCCACCCATAATTCATGTAAAATATAAAAGAAAAACATGACAGAACATTCAATTGTAGGAATATAAAGATTATGAGGGAGAGAGAAAAAAATTATTAAGCAATTGACATTTCTGTATACAACGAGAAAAACAACTCTTAACTAATGACTTAACTAAAGACTTAACTAAGGGCTTGGCGAAATCACTGAGCAGAAACCACAACCATTACATATCAGGAAGTGTTTTAAGTATAAAGGCAAAGTTTATGCTTAAATAATCTTGTGTTAGGTAGGGAATGAAGATATGTAGGGAGAGAGTTCCAACATTGATAACTATATTGCTTGGATTAGATTGTAAGTAACACAAGCATGACTGAAAAATCTAACCAATAAAGAGATTCTGTAAAGGAAAACCTAGCAAACCACGGTGGGCCTGAACTGGGTGAAGATTCATAGCATGCAATACAAAACTTAAGTTGATGTCATCAATCAGAAAGTACCCGGTAGTCAGAATGAATAGGAGTTGAAGTCAAAGCAAAGCTGATTATACCTTGACAGTATGTCTTATTGCTCAGTTTGAATCCATTCATACAGGTGCACTTGAATGAATGCTCCACTTTGATACAGATGTGCTCACAGCCGCCATTTCCTTCAAGACATGGATTGTCAACTGAAATTATAATTCATGCACAAAATCTTAATTAATTAGTGAATATCAAGATAGGAAAACGATCACAATTCAACTACAAGAGGTGTCATTACCGCCAAGAAGTTATTGAATTATTTTTTGTCACCTGCTGCCAATAAAAACTAGGTAACCTTAGATTAAGGGTTCATCTGAGCAGAAAATAAAAGCCAAGCAGTTTATACAGGGAAATCACATATTTTTTTTATTCTGCTAAACTAAAATTGTGGAAGTGTCTAGATCTTCTACATGGACTAATTAGGAACCTCCTATGCCGAGACAAAGAAAATGAAGTCGCTAACACTTCATATCCATGACACTCTCAATGGGATAGCTTAAAGGACCTATGCCATGGACTAATTGAGGAGTAAAGGACAAGCCTCATACGTCAAAACTAAGAAAACAAAGTCTTCATAGCAGTCTCATCATGTTAGCTTTTGAGACTACTCTTTTCCTTGTATGGAGCTATGCAACAGACTAATTACTCAGTAGAAACCCAATATACCGTATTTATTCTGACTGTGAGGTGGTCAGAGGCAAGATTCCTCATGAAATATGACCACATAACGGCATAACCTTACAAAGACTTCATCTTACTTGTGCAGGTGTATTGGTCTGGTTCAAGAAAGTAGTTTTCTCTGCACGCGCATTTATAACTTCCGACAGTGTTTTCACATCTATGATGGCAAAGATCAGTTGCCCCCGCACATTCGTCGAGATCTAAAACAGACAATCTAATTACATCTATGCATATAAAAATCTCAACAGCCCAACTCTCATGGTTAATTCTTAATTCTCTTGGCATTCACTATGTTTTCTACTAAATGAAACAGATCAAGAAGTCATAAACTTTGATTGTTTCAATCTAAACTTAGCTCAGCAGCATGAGAAACAAAAAATCGGTTCAAGATACCAATACAAAATTCAAGAAACTTCCAAACATTATTCAAGTTTACAGGGCAAAGTTAAATCAGTATAAATAAGACATTAACCCTTGTCATCACAAACTTTGCAAACAACAAATCATGTAAAATTAAATAGGTCATTTTCGATATTTAGGCACAACCATAATATTTTCCTAAGTGAAATCATCAAAGGCACCAAATGGAAAACTAAATTTTTTTCTAAAGTAAGGGGTTATCCAAATTAACTTAAAAGCTGTGGAGCTTTGCATCATTTAGGAAACAATTGCACACGTCACATGGCAACAACTTAAGCGAAATTCAAAAGCAGAGACGATGATGGGCTATGAAGCTGACACTTGCTAAAAGAGTCGTAAAGTCTTGCTGTACTTTGTCACAATGTAATACAGCAAATGTGAAATTCCAAGGGAATTTATTTAGATCAGACATGTACGTGCAAAACTCATTTTTAAATTCATTTGCAATTGATATGTTAGTCTTGTTAGAAATGCACTGATTTTAAGAGTTTTCCACCTGCCTTCACAGCCCGTTCCACTGGAATCCAGCGCATATCCACTCCAACATGTGCAGTGATAAGAACCAATGTCATTGACACATGAGTGTGCACACTTACCATTGAAGAGAGTGCACTCATCAATATCTAGATGGCAAGAAGGCATTCGTTACATTAGACACATATACCGTACTTATGCTGAGTTTAGATCATGCTTCATTGCTTCAAAGTCTAAATGTGAGTGCATGTGTGTGCTTGTGGGCATCTGTGTGTGTGTGTGTGTGTGCGTGTGTGTGTTTCGACTGCTGCTTCCTTAAAGGAAACCCTTTCCAGCCCAGCGGATCCAATTGGACCCATAGATCTGTAGGTGTTGTAGAATCACTTGTAACTCCTAGTGAGTAACTTTTGACACATACTATGACCACAGCTCAATACAATATTTCATTTAGCACTTACATATATCGTGTATTTCAGTAAGTTGTCATGTGACACTTGTTGTTTCTAAGCGAAAATTTTAACGAAAATATTTGCTAGTTATCAAGATAAAATCAAAAAAGGTGGGGGCAGTTTCAAAATTCTGGTACTGTGATAAACAGTTTGCATATTAGTAGACAAGAGTCTGGCATGACACATGTTTAGTTTTGATAAGTCAAAGTGGTTGTATTGTCATCCATAAAGTGAGTGGGTCCATATGGACCCAACAGAATTGGCTGTACAAACAAACAACAGTCGTCTGTTATAAAACCTACTGAACATAAAGAAATATGCAATAATTCTTAGTATAATATTTTTCCTGTACGTAGCATATCTACATACATACAAGCAAGTATGTATGCACATACAATTGTACATATCTATGTATGTATGTGTCTAATGTCTATGCATGTATGTATCTATGTATAATATATATATATGTATGTATGCACTTATGGATTTATGTATGTGCATATGTACATGTATGTAGGCCTGCACAGGTATGTATGTAGGATATGTATGTACTATGTATGTATGTATGTATGTATGTATGTATATGTGCACATGCACATATGTATAATTGTATATGTATGTGTGCATTGTGCATGTATGTATTTGTGCGTATATAGTACGTTTGTTTCATGATGAAAGTCCTTCCATCAATAGACTTTATGAACAGTCCTTTGATGATTAGCCCGTGATGAGTCGTCCTTTGATGAAGAGTCCTAGAACTAGATTGCTAAAATCAAGACCAGTAAAGAGAGAGCACTTTGTGTAACCTGTCGGCAATGTGCGCCTATGTGTATATTTCTAAAGTATCGTGTTCGTTGCATACAATGCAGCGTTGCAGCTATGCTACATGAAGAACAAAACTACTTTGAAGCTTACCACAAGCATGAGTAGAATCCACCTAAGCCAGTTATTGTTGTATGGTGACTTCACAGATGCACCATTGGACCGAACCCTCAGGTCCCACAGGGTCCAATTGTACCCTTTCACTATTTATTAATTAATAGCGATAAAATTTTAAAAAATTGCAGATCTTGCTTACTTGATGTGGGAATGATGAGATTTAACCAAAGAAAAAATGTCTGATGACCAAAATTAATTTGGGCTGGAAAGGGACTGATTTCTCTATGACCCAAGATGATCTTTACAAAACAGAAAGGATATAAATTATTATTAACAGAACTACTTCTTAAGTAACTTGTACTGTAAAATCATGTTCAGATTGAAACCTTCCGAATAAGTTTAACAAAGATAACATAAATCGAACCACCAAATGATGATGATGATGACGATGATGATGATGATTAAAATGATGAGCAGTATTTCACGACATATCTCACCAAAGCAATATTTCCTAGACTCGTCCATCTCATAGCCACTAGCACAGCTGCAGTAGTAGCTGCCATAGGTGTTATTGCAGTTTTGAGTGCAATCATTTTGAAATGCACACTCGTTCCAATCTAGCATTTGAAAACAACAAATTAAATTAACTTTCAATATTAAACTAAATACAGAGTACACACATATTTAAGTTGAAGGATTTGCAGACTTCCAGTAAAGCATTGTTTCAGGATAAGCAAACAATCCTGAATATTATTGTGTTGACCACTTCAGCTGATGTCTGTAATCGTAAAATCAAAAGGTAACACAGCTAACAGCAAAATAATAAACTCAATGTAATAATTATAACATAAAGACTCAAACAGCATCGTCTTCTTGGGTGTCAACCAATAAGTTGCTTCTATGCAAAACTGCATTCCATAATTACAATTCACCAACAACCTACCTACCTACTTAAGGAACATAATGCAGTGGTTTACCTCAGCTGGATCCAAATGGATCTCAAATTAATCACTCAAACTACAAGTTACGCAATCTAGCAGTTGAAACACCTGAATGTCTGTTTTGCATAAAAAATCGACGATACACCATTGTCATATGTTTTAGGTATAGGCCCATCCGAATAGCACGTGTAAGTAACAGATATGCCATTTATAAGGACTTGGGTACTTTAGAGATCCTCCACCTATGAATGAGTAATTTTAACCACTGAAGTAGCCCATGCTCACATTCAATATCAATATCAATATCCCTAGGCACAGTGCCCGTAGGAGTCCGACGCCACTCTCTGTCAGAGTCTGTCGCGTCATGTTACCCAGCTTCAACCGGTCCGGTCAGCATGTCTGCTCCACACCATTAACATCTTGAAGCAGCTGGACCACCTTGTCTGCTTGAAGAGAATATTGGGAGAGAGGCATGAAGGACAACCTGGGTCAATGCCCGTATGCGTCCCATGCTCTCTCCTCCGACGCTCTCCACCGGTCTGTCCTGACCGACCCGTGCATGACTGCTCCACATCATGACACCTTGAAGCATCTGGGTCGCTATGTCACTTGTGTCGTGGTTTTTGCGGATTTCAATCGTCTTGGTCTTTTACTGCCAGCGTATCGCCACCCATCTGGCAAACCTTCCTCCTTTTGTCCGGGCTTAGGACCGGCGCAGGGACGTTGTTGATTCCCTGTGGCGGACGATGGATGCAGTTTAACATCGTGCCCAGGACAATGCTCACATTGCTCAGGCTTAAAGAGAACTTTTCTCCTAGAAATTCCTAATCGACTGCTACACCACTTACCAGGATCGATTCTCATTGCAGAAAATGCTCTTCAATAATTATGATGTCCAGTAGAAGTGGAAATTAAGGAGCTCAGTCGCAAACAAGAAAAAGTGCACTGTTGCTCATAATTACAATCAGCAAAGAAATTTGATATAGAACCTAGTACAACTTTTCACTAACCAATGCACTCTCTTTTATGAAAATCCAAGAAAAATCCTCGATTACAGGAACAATAGTAGCTGCCGATAGTGTTGATACATTTCTGAGAACACTGCCCACTTAACTGGCATTCGTCAATATCTGAAAATGCACAGTTCTCCAACTTCACTAATCAATATTAGTACAGGCAGTCGCAAGGCCGTAGCCAGAATTTTATTTGGGGGGGGGGGGTGTGTTTACTCGACCGTGAGCAACGGTCAGCAAGCCAAAAACAACGGTATCAGTTGACTCATGTGTTTTGTAAAGCGTCATGAGGTCTCATATTGGGTTCTGTACGGCCGATACATATTACACACTGTAGTTCTTACATCAAACTATAGTAAATGCATTATTTCATTTGTACTCTTTTTCATTTCGGGGTGTTCAAACACCCAAAACACACCAATAGCTACGGCCTTGGGCAGTCGGAAACACATTAGCAATTAAGCTAGCTTCTGCACTTCATGCTTGTAGCATATTTCATAAACCCTAATCAACGCACACTTTGAGGCCATCTTGGTGAAAGAGAAAATATTTACTAGGCATTTTGTGACAGATGCACAACTAACATCTCCCAGAATTATATTGCAGCAATCCATAAGAAAGTCATTTATAATTGTAATCTCCAAATTTTTAGAGTGCCACTCAAAAGCCAAGCGCAGGGCACCAGCTTATTCACAAGCGCTGTGTCGAGTCAGAAGGGCTGTCCAAAAGAGTAGTCCGAAGGAGCTCGTAGTCCGGAAGTCCATTCAAAAGTCAACAGACTGAGAGTTCATTCCAAAAGTAATCCTCCGTAACAGATCACACAACCATACATAGACAGCAACCGATGATTTTCGAAGTAATCTGGTACACAGCTAATATGTCTTGGTTCATATGGCTGATGGATGGATCAAGCACCAACAGGAGAACATTTTACGCATAATTTGGAAATAGTTTCAGCTGCATTTATCCACAACTTGAACGGACCCAACAGAATTATTGTAAATTGTAACTCACTTCAATTGATAACAGTATAAATTGATGAAAATAAACTACGTGGTACACAAGAAGTATGTTAAGTAACCTTCTCATAAAATTGTCACTGACCTTGTTGAGATATTATAAACACAATTTAAGTAAAACTGTTAGAAATGAAGACTTTTACCTTCGAACTTAATTCAAATAGGCTATGCAGTATGCACTGACCTGAACAACTCGAGTCGGGCTGCAAACTGAATCCCAGTAAACAAAAACACCGGAAAGATCCCGGAGTGTTTCTGCACTGATGACCACATCCACCATTCCGACCATAAGCACTATCCACACACTCATCAATATCTAAAATCAGTTGAATCATCAGAATTAAGCCAATTCTCTGATCTATCTTCAGATTCTATCTGAATCTGTTGAATTAGTCATTCAAAGTAAAAACTAAGAATTCTTTAATCCATAATGCATATTGTTAAAACTAGTTCTGAGCACATGAGAAAGAGAATAGCAATTGATTCAGTAGATTTCCTTTAATTATTGCAAAGAGTGCTGCCTTAGGTAGCTAAACAATAATATTTGGACAACTGAATAAGAAAAAGCATTTTAAAAAATGCTTTTATGAGGCATAATTTCGTGTAAACTAAAGTGCGGTTATGCAGTTGAATTAACATAGAATATACTTACTTACTTATGTGATATTGTTGAGGCAAGGTTAGTCTTCGAGGAGACAAGAACTAATTACCTTCACAATTCGTTCTGTCTTTTAACCTATATCCCTCAGAACATTGACAATGAAAGGACCCGGCTGTATTGACACAGACATCTGAACATCCTCCCATGTCAACTGTACACTCATCAACATCTAAAACAACAATTTGAAAACTACTCACACAGTAATTGCTCTGCTGATTCTTACTCACTTATACAGACTTGCCATAAGTTAAACTTTTTCCAGTTGAAATTATACCAAGCTGAAACTATATAGAAATACACATTCAAAGTAACTTGAATATGCATGCCTTCCATACCAAATTAAGTTTGCATATATCCATGAACTGGAAATGCATCCGGTTGGTGCAGCACTATACCGGTGTACCCCAACGTTTTGGTCTGCATGCTTTAAGTTAGAAAAGGACAGTATGAATTCAGTCAAAACCCATGTTACATTTTTAAAATTTAAAATGCTAAAAATTGATCTACTCTCTGACTATGAAGTCCTGATTCACCACTGCGGCTGGCTGTCTTGAATTATTCGTATTCTAGACTTCATGTCGTTCAGTCTCGGATGAGTCATGTTGTGGAAATATTTTTAAACACAGTTTATATCTCTTACACATTTAAAATAAAGTCAAAGATATTGACACTTACTGGCTCAAATAAAAACAATGAGTTTGCCAATAGCCTTTTAAATTTGTTTAGCTTAACTGTAAAATGAATTTTAATAAGTGACATGACTCAGTTATGCTTAGGAATTAAAGCACCTAATCCAGTATGTCACTAACTTCACCATTTACTTTTTAGAAAATACATGGTAGATAAATGGAAATTTTTAGTGACTTTAAAGACACAACATTAAACACTAACTTTGATATTCAATTCAATTGGTTTTTTTCAATTCAATTGGTTTATTGATCCACCAAAAACAAACAAAGACAAGCAGCCAATTTTTGCTTACAAGATAGTACACACAGTGATTGATTGCGAGTTAACATCTGCGATGATATGGACAGGTGAGCAACCAATACTGAGTGTGGCAGAACCAATAGGCTACCCGAAGGGAATGATCCCGCTAGCGGGGCCCATTTACCAAAAAATAGCTTAGTAGCTTAGTATGATACGGTTTCAAAGCAATTCACCCTTGTGAAAATATGTGTTCACTGACATAGGTTTAAAAGTTTTCTTGATCCATTTTAAAAGAAGCTGCTCTTCTCGATTTTTAAATGGGAACAAATAACATTCTACCTTCATTAACAGGCCGCTCACAGAGCAAAAGGATATAGAAGTCATTACATTAGAAATGTAGGCCTAATAGATATAATGTGTCTCCTAACTCGTGTATTCACTGTGTGAACTGTCAGCCATCCAATCATTATGAATGGTGTGGTCCCTATTCAAACGAGCAGCGGTGGTGAAAGATCCCTCAAATTCACTGAAGAATAAGGAGGTTGGTTGAGGCCATACAGTCGGTCGCTATATGAAAAAGTGCACATTTATATATTTTTAGAAGCAGCAATAGTCAAACTTCACCATAACAGCTGTGGCTGTCATCCCCAAGGACATAGCCAGGATTGCATTGACAGCTGTAAGATCCCTGACTATTTTCACAACCTTGTGTGCAACCAGATTCCGAGATTGGCTCACATTCGTTTATGTCTGCAGCAGATAAATCAAGCAACATCTGTATTTCACCATGAACACAAATTCAGTAGGAAAAAGAGCAAAATATACATAATTAGGATTTCCATAGCCACGTATTAGTGATAAGAATAAATTCTTTAACTGACCAATTACAAACCGCATTTTAGTGCGCATACATGGTAATACAGTGAATAAGAACTAGTACTTTAAGACCAGCAGTTCTCAAATCATTCGACCAGAAGTCTGTAGGAAGTCGTGCTGTATTTCCACAAAATCCTTCCCTCTATACAACATAACACTGAATTGCAGCTGATTAATAAGTAAAACCGAGAATTAGAATTGTTTTCCTATAGTCACACTATAATACATCAAAATGTAAGCATGATTCTGGAGGGGATTTCGCCTGCATCTCTTCGCTGGTTAAAGACCATTCTCTTTGCATGGGACCACTGAACTACTGAATCAGCTCAATCAATCAATCAATCACATAAATTTATATAGCGCCCCTTCAAGATCTCTACTCAGAGGCACTCCCAACCCAGGCCTGGTCAAAGAGAAAGGTCTTGAGAAGACGGTAGAAAGAGCCAGCAGAGTCACGGGGAAGCGAACCGAGAGCCGCAGGGAGGCCATTCCAGAAAGCTGGACCCACCACGGAAAATGCTCTTCGCTGCATAGTAGCGGTACGACAAAAAGGGACAAGATAGTCACCGCGGGCAGCTGACCGCAGCGAACGACGGCCCAGAGAAACCGTGACCTATGCTGTAAGTAGTGCTTGACAAAATAATATCTATAATAAATTAAATTAGATATCTCCCTTTACTTAAAATGTTTTCAGCTGCATAGTTTCATGTCAAAGCAGAGCTAAACCACAGGAATCATGGATATACACCAATTTAAATCTGCAGTCAATTATTGCTGAAAATAAAGAAATCTACTGCTTTTGGAAAAGAAACCTGATTACAATCTAAAATATTTACACTACCAGTATAAATAAAACAGATTCTTACCAATGCACTGGAATTCGCCTGTAAGACGAAATCCCATATTACACTGGCAGTGAAACGATCCGTTTGAATTTGAGCACCCTTGGAGACATGGGTTGCTTGCAAGAACGCATTCATTAACATCTGCCAGAAAATGAACAAATTAACACTCATCTGCTGGCTTCTAGTTTTAGATCAAGATTACAACATGAACAAACTTACTGCATAATTGCAGTCGTTAAATAATTGCATGTTACATCTCCAATCAGTTGACAACTTCAAGTTCATCACTATTATGTCAGGGTCGCTCGAATGAGTGCATGAAGAGGGGGAAAAGAAATTAAGTCATTTGGTAATCTCCAAATTTCTAAAACACCACTCGAAAGTCAAGTAACGGCACCATCACATATGTCATAGATAACCATGTGGGTGACTGCTCATAGAATCTTTGCTCTCTTCCATCAGTCTTATGACGACAATGAGGCTCCTACATGACTTCTCCAGACTTCTTTACTTCTGACAAGATCCTTTGCTCTTGTCATGCTAATTTTCATCTCCTTCAGGTCTTCTCTGACATTGTCCATCCAGATTTTTGGTAGTCTTCCCCTACTTCTCTCTTCTTTCACGGGGTAGTCTTGCTCCCTCCATTCGCTCTACATGATCAAACCATCTGACCCTTCTTTTTCTGATTTTGTCCACCACTGTTTCCAGCTCTTCTCTCGTCTTCTCATTTCTGATTCTCTTCCTCCTGCTCCTGCCTTTGATTCTCCTAAGCCAGCTCATTTCAGCCACCTGTAGTCTTCTCTCATTTTCTTTAGGCAGACACCAGCACTCTGATCCATACAGCAGCACTGGGAGGCTACCACAAAGGTCCCGTAAGGTTCTGAACATGACATCCATAGTTGAAAAACAGAACAGAACTTGTATAAGATATCATTTATGTATTCGTCAATTGTGGTCTCCGTATCTTTAAGAAGTAACTAACTGCATCTTTATGTAATCTAACTAGTCACCTGAATACTACTACTAACACTACTTCTTATTATTTGGGCGTGTTAGTTAAATGTTAGTTGTATTCTTCTAATAAGCTGTCTCCAGATTATCCCTGTATTCCCGCAATTGTATGAACTGGTTGCCATAATTATGTACCTGTGTCTTTATTATACACGATTACTAGGTGGCCCTATTAACAAGAATCTCCATTTCTTCTGGGTCTCTCCTTGATGACCACAAACAATGTCAAAATCATATGTTCTCTTTCAGATTTTGTAATATGGTAAGTCCAGGAAATAAACTTAATTGAATTAAATGTACTAATAGTGTAGCAAATTAAATAATACATTTAAGAAGACATTTCTATGACCACATAAATCTTACCCATGCATGAGTGACTATCCTCCCCAAGATCATATCCATTATTGCAACTACACTTGTACGTAGCATTGCTTAGATTTGGTACGCAGCCTTGACTGCAACCAGCATTGTTCCATACACACTGATCAATAGCTAAACAAAAGTGAGCAAAATGGTTCAGGTTAGTTTCACGTATTATAACCTGTTATACTCATCATACAAAACAAGTTCCTGCCTGTAAAAATAAATTATAAATAGTAAGATAGCCATGTTTGCAATGCTTTGATTGGTGTTAAAGAAGTGCTCTACAAAGTGTTTCTACTAAGTGTTTCAATACACACATGCCTACATACATACAATACATACATAGTATACATGCATACATACATACATACATACATGGTTATGGTAACATCTATAAAGTACAGATTAACACACATACATGCTCTCAATTTCAGAGTGTCATCAAATTTGGAAACAAAGTCACTAGTCATATTTTGTCCGATACTACATTTTAATGATGCACATGAAAGAGGTAGCCTACTGGCATGATCAATAGTTCTTTAAACTTAGTAGTAAATGCTAGCTGTTAAATGTACCTTCGCAAGAGCGATTGTCAGGCATAAGCATGTATGTTGTCTCACAAGCGCAGACATATGATCCATTGTAATTGATGCATAACTGACCACAACCATGTGCACGGTCACACTCATTTATGTCTGAAAGAAAAGTGGTTGCACTTTACAAATACTAATGTGGGCAAATATAATTCTGTAATAAAAAGAAAGATGCTAAGGATTTCATGGACGGAGAAGAGAACTAACGAATCGGTGCGCGCGGAGCTCGAAATAGAGAGGGAAGAGACACTGCAGCAAATAGCAACTTGGAGGAAATTGAGCTACTTCGGCCATGTGATGAGATCTAACGGTTTGGAAAAGGAGCTGATGACGGCATGCGGTGAGGGAAGGAAGAGACGCGGAAGACCAAGGAAGAGATGGTTGGATGAGGTTCAGGAAAAGTCTGGCATGAGCCTGGAGCAGCTAAGAGAGGCGACAAGAGAGAGGAGACACTGGAGAGGATACATCAAAAACTGTCGCCAGAGTTCTAAGAGCTGACGGCACCAGGTGACCAGGTGAATAAAGCATTCAATAAATGAATTTACATAGTGCCTCATGCAGGGGACCACTCAGAGGTGCTTCCAACCCCAACTTCGCCACATAAAACTGCTTTAAGATGCGAAAGGAGAGCCTGAGGAGTTCTAGAAATGGAGCAGAGCGTCAAGAAGAGGAATTTCAGGTCGAGAGTTCTACCACGGTGAAGGCACAGTTCTGCACAGTGGAAGTGCGAGCAAAAGGGACTGAGTACCTACTTTGTTCAGCCGAATCAAGGGAGTGGAAGTGGCAAGCACTAAGAGTAGAGCTACAGAGCTTGCATAGGTAGACATAGCAAGGTCTGCCAGGCAGCGCCAGCCCAGAGCAGCAATCTATACGCAATTCGCTGCTTGAGGGGTAACCAGTGGAGAACGTCAAGCATATCGTAATATAGTATGTTTCCCTCTTTTCAAAGTTTAAACCTTGGCTGTAAAGTGCATCTTTTCAGCAAGCAGAACAGGCTGGTCACTGAAATGGATAAAATATAGAAATAGTAAACGCCTCTCAACTAAATTAAATGTGCCTACATATCATAAACTCAACAAATTCTGATGCGGATAATAAGGCGATCATCTGCTTAGAGTCATAGATTTAAAACCTGCTACGAATTCTCAAGTTATATACAATAAATTTGCAAATATACCGTAATCGATATTCATTCAATACTGTGTATATGCTGTAACAATAACATATGCTGAAATAATAATTCTTAAGATAACTCTGTGGGGCGCGGTGGTGCAGTGGGTATGTTCGTTGCATTGCAGCCGGAGGGTTTCTGGTTCGAATCCACCTCAAGTCGCCATGCTGGGACTTTGAGCAAGTCCTTAATTCGCAATTGCTCATGCGCTTAGGCGTGAAACTCCAATCCAGTGTCCGTGCTGTCGTCGGGAGCGCTTCTTAGCAGCAAGCTTGAAGGGGCGCTATAACAAGAGCACATACAAACATATATACATAACTGCTTGTTTCGATTCATGTTAAGAGATACCTTCACACAATGTGCTGTTCTCCAGTGACACCTCATAGCCAGCCCTGCAAAAGCACTCGTAGGAACCAATCGAATTGCGGCATTCGTGGGTACAGCCGGCAATAAAATTGCATTCGTCGAAATCTGTGTATTTAAAAAAATTCAAGATTTCCGAGTTTCATTTCATTGTAAATTTTGAAAGTACGGTAGTGAGCAATACACTTATTTCAACAGTCATAATTCGGTACCAAGAGCATCTCAGTGTCATAAATAATATGTGCAAGTTTAATTGCATCCAATGGAGAGAGATGGCTTCAAGAGTTTCTTACAGTTTCTTGCAATTTTCGTCTTTTGGTAATTATGGTTGCATTATATGGCTGCCCTTTGTAAAAAGTACTTACTTTATATAGAACTTACAGCAAATTAAGATTTATAAGTAATTTTTTAATTTATATATAATATTTTGTCATTACGACAACTTTCATACTGTCGTCAGTAGCAAACTACTTTTAGGATGATTGACACACTGTGAGCACAAATACTCAGTTATGAAACAAGTAAATGCGTAACTGCTTTCAAAAAAGCATAAAGGCTTCAGGTATTCAGAATAGGTGCAGTTAGACTATTCCAGGTGTTCCTGGCATACAATATCAGGTAAAAAAAATTATTACATTAACAGTAAGAAGTTCAGATACATCACTTCGAGAGAGAAATGAAATTACTTGATTGATCAATCATAATTATCAGTGGTATACATTTCCTGTACAGCCACACAAGTTGACATCAAAAGGTACACCTATAAGGAACACATAATGGTTCCGCTATTCAGGTCAACCACTGTGCAATACAAAAATCTAAATTTTCATGATACCATTACAAAGAAATAAAAAAAATCTAATGAAATTGAATGAACGGCATTATTGCTACAATTTTCTTACTGCGCTAGACATAAACAAGAGATTAATACCCTACACATCAATCTTCAATTCTAGACAATAAACTAACCTTCACAAGATGTCCCGTCTTGCATAAGCATATACCCTGCATCACATGAGCAGGTATAGGAGCCAAGGGTGTTGTTACAAATGTGAGAGCAGTTTGCCATGCTTCCCGAACATTCATCAATGTCTGCAAGTAAAAATGTCACTGTTTAAGAACTTCTGGAATGTTCGTCAAAAGCGAATTAAATTTATGTAATGTAATTAACAATTTCTAAAGTGTCGTTCACAGCCAAGACCATGCTGTAGCGCTCCCAGTGTAAGAGCCAAGGAGAAAAATAGGTCTTAAGAACAGGGAGAGATTTAGAAAGCAATCTAGAAAGAAGAGTCCTATGCAGAGTCGAGGGATAGGAATTCCACAAGGAGGGCCCAATGATGGTAAAAGATCAAGTCTAAAGTGGTGGCCTCAACCTGGACATATGGAGGGTTTGTCTTTGCAAAGAAAACCACTGATCCTGAGGCGGCCCTCTTCAAGATATTGTCAACTGACGACATTGAAAAACTATCAACCCGGATCTAACATTCAACCGTGCTTTCGTTTCGTTCTACTTTGGATCAGCCTAAACATTTTCGTCACCCTATCTGTTTTATAAAGAAATGAAACCTCAAGTCATGATCGCCTTACTACAAGGATTCGTGCCTTTGTCTCATCTACATTGGATCACACTTTACTCTGGATTGATAGGTTATCATGTTGTTTATTACCTCCTATGTTTTGGAGGGTTTGTGTTTACAAAGAAAACCACTGATCCTGAGGCGGCCCTCTTCAAGATATTGTCAACTGACGACATTGAAAAACTATCAACCCGGATCTAACATTCAACCGTGCTTTCGTTTCGTTCTACTTTGGATCAGCCTAAACATTTTCGTCACCCTATCTGTTTTATAAAGAAATGAAACCTCAAGTCATGATCGCCTTACTACAAGGATTCGTGCCTTTGTCTCATCTACATTGGATCACACTTTACTCTGGATTGATAGGTTATCATGTTGTTTATTACCTCCTATGTTTTGGAGGGTTTGTGTTTGCAAAGAAAACCACTGAACTTGATGCGGCCCTCTTTAAGAAACTGTTAATTGAAGACCTTGAAAAACTATCAACCCGGATCTAACATTCAATCGTGCTTTCATTTCGTTCTGCGTTGGATCAGCCTAAACATTTTCATCACCCTATCTGTTTTATAAAGAAATGAAACTTCAAGTCATGATCGTCTTACTACATTGATTCGTACCTTTGTTTCATCTACATTGGATCACAGTTTACTCTGGTTTGATATGTATCATGTTGTTTATTACTCCTATGTTTTGGGTCACTTAATTTGCTGAATTCTTACGTGTATTACTTTGGCGCAGTCTCACCTCCAGTTGTTTTTTTTTTGCTTGGTTGTGATCTAGTTTTTCACAGTTTCAATTCTGGTGGCCTATTTTGAGGTGGTTTGCTTGGTTTAGCCATAGCACCTGTAGTTAAGCTTTCATGTTTATCATTGTGGCGCTGACTCGCCTTTAGTTGTCCAAAGGTTGAGATTCAAGTTATTATAGTCTTGATGGTTTATGTTGAGATTGGATTGTCTTACTAAGACCATGGCACTTATATTATTTATTTTGGCGCTGACTCGCCCTCAGTTATTTACTTTACGGTTGTGGATTATGTTTTATCCAGTTTTTTGATACTTTATATAAGGATTGGTCTGTCTTGTCTAATTAATTTAACATATGACGGATAGTTTACATTGTGCTTTTTGTCGGTTTTCGGCCACCTCTTGGTCAATCGTTCCACTCTTCCGTGCTGTGCGTCTGGTTTTGTACTGTGGCGTGGTGCCACCTTGGTTTATTTTCGTTTGTTAGTGTTTGATTTCATCTTCTGTTTATCGCTTGTTTATGTCCTTATTGTCTTATGATTGCTTCAAGTGTGGAAATGTTATCAATGAATCATCTGTTGTGATTGAGTGTACTCTTTGTAAGTCTAATTTTCATGTACAATGCTATGTCTCTCGAACACTGAGACTGGTGGGGTCTAACTGGTGTTGTGATGAGTGTGTTAACTCTAATCTGCCATTTGCTAATTCTTGTGATGTAGATAATGGTCAGTATATAGCGGTAAACACCGCGAGATTCAAACTTTCTGCACTGGCTGACAATAGTGAATACTGTCTGAATCTGTGTGACTTTAATGATGAATGTAGATCTCTACTGATGAATGAGGATCTAGATGCTGACCATTGCTTTTACAATACTAGGACTGTATTCTCAAGTTCATATAAAGATGTTACTCAACTACATGAATTTTTTTCTAGCTTTAATGCTTATGACCACTTTTGTCTAACCCATCTTAATTGTCGTGGCATGAACCTAAAAATCCCTGAAATTTATCTCCTCTTGGTCCAATCCAACACATCGGTTCTTGCTCTTACTGAAACCTGGCTTTCTGACGAATTGGCGTCTACTATCTCAATTCCGGGATATAACTTTATTCATAAATCCAGGAAGGTGGGAATGCGTGGTGGTGTTGGTTTTTCATTCGTGCTAATATTGAATTTGAGGTCCTGGAGGCTGACTGGACAAAACCTAAAATGAATACCTATGAATGTATGTTCATCAAATTGCCACAAAGCAAAAAGAAAGACATTATAATTGGCTCTGTTTACCGCCCCCCTGGTAATTCTATCTTTGATTTTCTTGTGGATTTTGACAACTCTCTATCATATCTATCGAAATCTACTAACCGTGCTTTCTTAATGGGTGATTTCAATATCAATCTCCTCCGACGTAGTGAACACCCCCTCTCTGAGACCTTTCTAAATACTATGTTTTCTCATAAATTTATCCCAACCATCCTTAGACCAACTAGAATTACTGAAACTACTGCAACCCTGATTGATAATATATTCACTAATTGTTTAAACCCTGGGCAAGATTCTTGTATATTAATTAATGATATTTCGGATCATCTTCCAATCCTTCTCCACATTGATCTCTGTCCCCGACCTCAGCTTCTTACTCCTTTTTCACAGATGCGTAAATTCCCCCCAGAAGCCAAAGAAGTATTTATCAATTCTCTTAACTCTTCTGACTGGGATTTTGTTGATAATATATGTCTAAATAATGGTCCGAATGCAGCATATACTGCTTTCTTCCAAAGGTACAAAATGTTATATGATAAAGCTTTTCCATTGCTAACTGTTAAAACTAAGGGTCGTAATTTCATTAAGCAACCTTGGATGACTAAATCGCTTCTTAAATCTTGTAAGAAAAAATCTAGACTACATAAGCAGTACTTGTTGAACCCTACAGCTTTAAATAAACAATTATTCACTCAATATCGTAATAAATTTAAATCTGTTAGAAAAGAATGTGAATCACGATATTACTCTGATTGCTTTTTCCAGTGTGGCAATAATCTTAATCAGACTTGGAAAGTAATTAAGCAAATTCTTAATACCAAGGAAGAATCTTGCCTCCCTGACTCCTTCATTATTGGGTCGGAACTGGTGCAAGATCCAGTACTTACCGCTAATTCCTTTAACAGTTATTTTACTACCATAGGAACTACACTTGCAGCAAAAATCCCTACAGCCACCACTCCCTTTGAGCACTTTATGCCCACTCCACCTATGTGTTCTTTTGGCATTGCCCCTACCTCTGCTCTTGAGATTATTCAGGTCTCGGGTTTATTGAAAGCCTCATTATCTAGCCCTGATGAAATTAGCCCCTTGATAGCTAAAACTACTATAACTGCCATTGCTACCCCCCCCCTTAGTTCTATAATAAATGCCTCATTCTCTACTGGATTAGTTCCCGATGAGCTAAAAATTGCTAAAATTACTCCTATCTATAAAACTGGGGATAAGAAAATGACTAGTAATTATCGACCAATATCGGTACTCTCATTTTTTTCTAAAATAATTGAAAAACTTATGTCTAATAGAGTAACTGATTATCTTACTAAGTTTAGATTATTATCCCCTGCACAGTATGGATTTCAGCATAACCTCTCAACATACATGTACTTTGCCATGGAAGCCTTGGGGACTTGGATGTCGTCCAATCGACTTCGCCTCAACTCTTTAAAAACTCAATTCATTTGGCTTGGCACTCGCCAGCAGTTGAAAAAGCTAGATATGACAACCATCGCTGATGCCTTTCCTGATTTTGTCTTCTCAACCAGAGTCCGTGACCTTGGTGTTACTCTGGACCAAGAGCTCACCTTTGCTCCACATATTCACTCACTCAGCCGTGCCTGTTATTATCAACTCCGTCAACTACGCACTGTTGCTCGCTCACTTACTCCTACTGCTGCTGCAACCCTTGTCCATTCTTTTGTTACCACCAGACTTGACTACTGCTGCTCTCTCTATGCTGGCCTACCAATTTCCCGTCTGAGTTGCCTTGATCGCGTCCTGCGCTCTGCTGCCCGCCTTATTGGCCGCATACCTAAATTCAGCCACATCTCCAGTTATATGCGTGACGTTCTCCACTGGCTTCCACTCAAGCAGCGAATTGAGTATAGGATATCTACTCTAGTCTGGCGCTGCATGCTAGGCCTTGCTCCTGCCTATCTTTGTGAGCTTTGTAGCCCTACTCTTAGTTCTCACCCCTTCCGCTCCCTTCGTTCGACTGAACAAAGTCTACTCTCAGTACCTTTTGCTCGAACTTCCACTATGCAGAGCCGTGCTTTCTCGGTGGTGGGACCCTCAACCTGGAATGGTCTTCCTCTGACCCTCCGCTCTCTTTGTAAAAATCCTTCTCAGACTTTCCTCTCTCATCTTAAAACAGTTTTATTTGGCCGCGCTGAGGTTGGGAGCGCCTCTGAGTAGCCCCCTTGAAGAGGCGCTATATAAATGCATATAATGAATGAATGAATGAATGAATACATGGCCTTAATGGACTTGCAATCAAATATTATTAATGCAATGGATGACAAAAAATACTCCTTGGGTATCTTTTTTGATCTGTCAAAAGCGTTTGACACGGTTAATCATAAAATTTTGATTAAAAAACTGTAATACTATGGATTCCGAGGTGTTAGTAATTCCTGGTTTTTAGACTATTTAAATAACAGAAGACGGTATGTCTACTGTAAGGGTCATAAATCTGTGGCCTTGGATGTTTCCTGTGGAGTCCCCCAAGGGTCAATCCTTGGACCACTTCTCTTTCTTTTATATATTAATGACTTGTCTATGACCTCATCTGTATTCAAATTTATACTATTTGCTGACGACACAAATGTTTTTCTATCGCACCATTCCATAGATTGCCTATTTGCTATAGCCAATAATGAGCTATCTTTGATAGAGCAATGGTTCATAACTAATAAATTATCTCTTAATATTGATAAAACCAACTTTATTTTATTTCATACTAAAAAGAAAATTGACCATGATGTGAACAGATCACTTCTAATTAATAATGTCCCCATCACCCAAACTAAATCATCTAAATTCCTTGGGGTCATTGTTGATAGCCACCTTACATGGAAGGATCATATTTCAACTATTGTGAAAAAAATTGCTAAAAACATTGGGGTCCTTCATAGGATTAAACACTGCTTCCCCAAATCAGTTCTCTTTAATCTTTATTACACTTATTTTTCCTTACCTATCTTACTGTAATATATCTTGGGGTTCTAATTATCTCTCCCGACTTAACCCATTAATTATATTGCAAAATCGTGCCATACGATTAATATGTGGTGCCCACTGGAGGTCCAGCTCTGCCCCTCTTTACATAAATCATAGGTTACTGTCTCTGCTAAACATCAATAGGTTCCAAATATGTCTGTTTATGCATCGCTACCACCAGAGACTATTGCCCTACTCTTTTAATAATTATTTTATAACTGGTTCCTCACTTCATGACCATGCGACTAGACATGCCAGCTCTTACCGCAGTGAATATGCACGCCTAAAAATTAAACAGTTTTCAATAAAATATCTGGGTCCTAAGATTTGGAATGGCCTTCCAGCACATATATCTGCCTTACAGTCCATCAGCCTCTTTAAAAATCGCCTAAAAAAATATCTCATTGTGAACTAACATCTTTCGTTGTCTGACCGACATGTTCCCATTGAACTTCGTGGGTTATGGTGTCAAACTGTCAATTCTATAGTTTAGCATCTTATTCCTATTGTGTTAATACCTGGTTTCTGTTAATATTTTCAGTCACTGTCTTATGATAACTATTGATTGATCTTAGGGTTTGCTGTGTTTCTTTTGTTTACATGGTAATCTGCTGATCTTCCTGTTAATATTTTCATTTACTGTTTTATGATAACTATTGATTGGTCTTGCGTTTTGCTATGTTTCTTTTGTTTACATATATAGTGATATGCTGATCTCCGTGTTCACCCTGCTTATGATCTGTTTTATCCCTCGCTCTCTCTCTCTCTCTTTCCTATATCTCATTTACTGTTTTCGTATCGTCTATATTGACAGATATTTACCCCCCTCTTTTCTCATCGCCATCTTAATATAACTCTGTTGTGGTTGCCCAGGTTTAGCGGGATCACTCCCTTTCTGGGCTACCCTTTCTTAGAGATCTTTCACCTGATAGATGATATTATCAGCTCCTCTGTACACTCTTATCTCATTTATTGTTTGTTTTATTGCTCTGTTTGATTTGTTGATCTCTTGGAATAAACAAGATTTGATTTGATTTGATTTGAACAATAGTAGTCAGGACTATCTCGCAGGGAAAAACCAAGTCATATAATGGCCGTATTACTCAAAACAGGTTCCAACTATATCAAAACTTTCAAACAACACAGCAGAAACTGCAAACTGGCCAAAAACATTCCTATATCCACCGACAACTTGTTCAACGAGCAAACGATTTTCACATGCTTGATCATTTGCTTGATATGTTGTATTAGAGGGAAGGATTTTGTGAAAATACAGCATGACTTGCCTTCATAAGACTACCATTGGTCCAATGGGTCTGTGTGATTGTAGTTTAACGTCACTGTGTGGTAACAACGACCATTAGCAACGCCCTCCTCTTTTACCCAGGCTTGGGACTGGCACTGGCAGAGTGCAACCAGCCAATTGAACGAGATTGGCATCAAAAACGATGAGTCGTTACAACAAACAGTGCAAAGAAGAAAGTTGGGTTTCTTTGGACATGTTATGCGCTCAAATGGACTGGAAAAAGTTATGATGCTGGCATACGGAGAGGGAAGGAGAAAACAAGGGTGGCCGAGGAAAAGGTGGATGAATGAGGTTCACGAATCAACAGGAATGAATTTGGAAGAACTAAGGGAAGCGACATTAAAAAGAAAGCAATGGAGAAAACCTATCATGACGGTCGCTTGAGTTCAAGGAACTGAAAGCACACTTGAGGTGACAAGGTGAAATGAGCATCAGCATGTATTCTCATATTCAAGCAAGTGCATGAGCCTCAAATTTATAAACAGTTTGCAATCACGCTTCTGGGAATTTCCTACTCTGATGTGCCAACAAACATTTTGGGCTTGCTTTCTGAACAACAGAACTTGTATAAGATATCACTGATGTATTCGTCAATTGTGGTTTCCGTATCTTTAAGAAGTAACTAACTGCACCTTTACGCAAATCACCTGAATACCACTTACCTCTTATTATTTGGATGTGTTAGTTAAATGTTAGTCATGTTAGTTGTATTCTTCTAATAAGCTGCCTCCAGATTATCTTTGTATTCCTGCAATTGTATGAACTGGCTGCCATAATTATGTTCCTGTGTCTTTATTATACATGATTACTAGGTGACCTTATTACCAGGAATCTCCATTTCTTCTGGGTCTCTCCTTGATGACCACAAACAAAATCCTATGTTCTCTTTCAGATGATTTTGTAATATGGTAAGTTCCGGAAATAAACTTAATTGAATTTAATGTACTAATAGTGGAACAAATTCCATAATTCATTTACAACGAAGATAAGAAGACATTTTTACGACCACATAAATCTTACCCATGCATGAGTGATCATCATCCCCAAGATCATATCCATTATTGCAACTACACTTGTACGTAGCGTTGATTAGATTTGGTTCGCAGCCTTGACTGCAACCAGCATTGTTCCATGCACACTGATCAATAGCTAAACAAAAGTAAGCAAAATGGTTGCGGTTAGTTTCACCATTAACGTATTATAACCTGTTATCCTCATCATACAAAACAAGTTCCTGCTGTTAAAAGATTGGTCATGAAACACAGGCGCAAAAATAAATTATATGTAGGCCTAGTGAGATACCCATGTTTGCAATGCTTTGATTGGTATTAAGATGTGCTGTACTAAGTATTTCAATACATACATGCCTACATACATACAATACATACACAGTATAAATACATACATTCATGTTTATGGTAACATCTATAAAGTACAGATAAACACACATACAAACTCTCAATCTCAGAGTGTCATCAAATTCGGGAACAAAGTCACTAGTCAGTGAAGTCATATTTTGTCCGATACTACATTTTAATGATGCACATGAAAGATGACACGAAAGAACTGGAAAAACACTATCAAAGATGATTTGAGATGTCTGGAGATGTCATGAGAGGAAGCTGGGGAACTGGCGATTGACAGGGATGAGTGGAGGAGATGCGTTGCCTGATGTGCAGACCTGCACGGGAAGGACTAAGTAGCCCAAGTAACATGAAAGAGGCACTGGCATGATCAATAGTTCTTTAAACTTAGTAGTAACTGCTAGCTGTTAAATGTACCTTCGCAAGAGTGATCGTCAGCCATTAGCATATATGCTGTCCCACAAGCGCAGACATATGATCCATTGTAATTGATGCATAACTGACCACAGTCATTTGCACGGTCACACTCATTTATGTCTGAAAGAAAAGTGGTTGCACTTTAGAAATACGAATGTGGGCAAATATAATTCTGTAATAAAGCATTCAATAAATGAATTTACATAGTGCCTCATGCAGAGGAGTACTCAGAGGTGCTTCCGACCCCAACTTCGCCAAATAAAACTGTTTTAAGATGCGTGAGGAGAGCCTGAGGAGTTCTAGAAATGAAGCAGAGCGTCAAGAAGAGGTCACTTCAGTTCGAGAGTTCTACCATGGTGAAGGCACAGTTCTGCATAGTGGAGGTGCAAGCAAAAAGGACTGAGAACCTACTTTGTTCAGCCGAATGAAGGGAGTGGAAGTGGCAAGCACTAAGAGTAGAGCTACAGAGCTTGCAAAGGTAGACATAGCAAGGTCTGCCAAGCAGCGCCAGACCAGATCTGAGCAGCAATCTATACGCAATTCGCTGCTTGAGGGGTAGCCAGTGGAGAACGTCACGCATTTGGTAGTATAGCATGTTTCCCTCTATTCAACGTTTACACCTTGGTTGTAAAGTGCATCTTTTCAGCCAGCAGAACAGGCTGGTCACTGGTCAGTGAATGGATAAAACATAGTAATAGCAAATGCCTCTCAACTAAATTAAATGTGCCTGCAGAGGCGTTCATTCTCTGTGGTTGGTCCAACAACCTGGCTATGCGACACCTCCCAAGCTCTTCTCAATTTCACAAACTGTTGAAGACTTTTTTTCGCTTGATCTCGGCCGGGAGGGCCTCTGAGTAGGTACCTTAAAGAGACGCTATATAAATTGCGATTGATTGATTGATTGAATGACAATGGCCCTACATATAATAAACTCAACAAATTCTGATGCGGATAATAAGGCGATCATCCACTTAGAGTCATAGATTTAAAACCTGCTACGAAATCTCAAGTTACATACAATAAATTGGCAAATATAATCAATATTCATTCATTCGCTTATACGGAAATTTATATAGCGCCCCTCAAAAAACTACTAAGATGCACTCCCGACTCCAGCAATATACAATTAATTAATTCATTCTGAGTGAGTATGTAGTGCCTCCTCAAGAAATCTACTCAGAGGTGCTCTCTGCGCTAACAAGCCGAAGTGATGTTAAGTGTCGTAACAACAAGAACATCTCATAAATTAGCAAAATAAGTCACAGTGAGCCAGAAACAGTCATCAGTGACGATCCCTTGCAGACACGTAGAATCATCCAACGGAATCCCGTTTACAGCCTTCAGATGGTGTGAATGTTCAGAGTGTCTGGTACAGGTTGCGTCGATAGAGTAGCGCGGCGACAGGTGACAGGACTCGCAAAAGCGAAAACGCTTAAAAAACTGAAGCCCTCGTTGGTAGAAGATGACGCGCGCGTCCAGCCAATCGTCGGGGCACAAGGATTGCACAGTCGAAGATATTTGTCGCTTGTCAGTCCATAGTTTTGAACGACACCAGAGATAACATCCGATCGAGTTAACTCCACTGACCTGCGTGAACCGTCTTGTGTACAATACTGTGTATATGCTGTAACAACATATGTTGAAATAATAATTCTTAAGATAACTATGTGGGGGCGGTGGTGTAGTGGGTATGTTCGCTGCCTTCCAGCTGGAGGGCTTCAGGCTCGAAACCACCTGAAGTCGCCGCATAGGGACCTTGGGCAAGTTATTAACTCGCAATTGCTCATGCGCTTAGGCGTGAAACTCCGATTCAGTGCCCGCACTGAGGCCGGGAGCGCTTCTGAGCAGCAAGCTTGAAGGGGCGCTATAACAAGAGCACATACAAACATCTCTTAACATGAATCGAAACAAGCAGTTATATATAGTTTGTATACCTTCACACAATGTGTTGTCTTCCTGTGACATCTCATAGCCAGCCCTGCAAAAGCACTCGTAGGAACCAATCAAATTGCGGCATTCGTGGCTACAGCCGGCAGTAAAATTGCATTCGTTGAAATCTGTGTATTAAAAAAAAATTCAAAATTTCCGAGTTCCATTTCATTGGAAATTTTGAAAGTACGGTAGTGAGCAATACACTTATTTCAACAGTCGTAATTCTGTACCAAGAGTATCTCAGTGTCATAAATAATATGTACGAGTCTAATTGCATCCAAATGGAGAGATGGCTTCAAGAATTTCTTACAGTTTCAAGATTGCAATTTTTGTCTTTTGGTAATTATGGCTGCATTATCTGTCTGACCTTTGTAAAAAGTACTTACTTTATATAGAACTTAGTGCAAATTAAGATTTAAAAGTAATTTTTTAATTTACATAATATTTTGTCATTACAACAACTTTCATACTGTCGTCAGTAGCAAACTACTTTTAGGATGAATGACACACTGCCAGCACTAATACTCAGTTACGAAACAAGTAAATGCGTAACTGCTTTCAAAAAAGCATAAAGGCATCAGGTATTCAGAATAGGTGCAGTTAGACTATTCCAGGTGTTCCTGGCATACAATATCAGGTAAAAAAAATTATTACATTAACAGTAAGAAGTTCAGATACATCACTTCGAGAGAGAAATGAAATTACTTGATTGATCAATCATAATTATCAGTGGTATACATTTCCTGTACAGCCACACAAGTTGACATCAAAAGGTACACCTATAAGGAACACATAATGGTTCCGCTATTCAGGTCAACCACTGTGCAATACAAAAATCTAAATTTTCATGATACCATTACAAAGAAATAAAAAAAATCTAATGAAATTGAATGAACGGCAGGCATTATTGCTACAATTTTCTTACTGCGCTAGACATAAACAAGAGATTAATACCCTACACATCAATCTTCAATTCTAGACAATAAACTAACCTTCACAAGATGTCCCGTCTTGCATAAGCATATACCCTGCATCACATGAGCAAGTATAGTTGCCAAGTGTGTTGTTACAAATGTGAGAGCAGTTTGCCATGCTTCCCGAACATTCATCAATGTCTGCAAGTAAAAATGTCACTGTTTAAGAACTTCTGGAATGTTCGTCAAAAGCGAATTAAATTTATGTAATGTAATTAACAATTTCTAAAGTGTCGTTCACAGCCAAGACCATTCAGTAGTGCTCCCAGAGTAAGAACCAAGGAGAAAAATAGGTCTTTAGAACAGGGAGAGATTTAGAAAGCAATCTAGAAAGAAGAGTCCTATGCAGAGTCGAGGGATAGGAATTCCACAAGGAAACATTGATGGTGAAGGATCGAGTATGAACAATAGTAGTCCGAGCTCGCAGGGAAAAAACAAGACATATAATGGCCACATTACACAAAAACAGGTTCCAAATATATATCAACTTTCAGACAAAACAGCAGAAACTGGCATAAACTGGCCAAAAACATTCGTATACACCGACAACTTGTTCAACGAGCGAACGCTTTTCACATGCTGGATCAGATGTATCATACCACTGAATGATAAGTTTCCACCTTAGTTCTAATGTCTTCCTGTCCCAAATACTGCCTCTGCTCTGGCACACTTAATCAACAAATCAATGTCACAATTCCACGTACCAACTCAGCGGAAAATCAACTTCAATGATAAACCATATACCAAAGGTGACAAAATCCAATAATTGCTCCATGGGATCATCGAACCATTTCAGTCGTTCCTATTGAATATCAAGATTGACTGAAAGAGTTATTGGACATTCCTACCCTTACCCCGCTTTGAATATCGATTAAAAACGATTGATGGACCATAAAAATAAAAACACACAATATGAGGCTATAAAAGAACAAGAAATCCTAAATCTCAACCATCGACCAAGAGGTATGCACTTACAATGAATGTGTCTGTGAACACTCACCAAAGGAAGTCATTTCTTGTTTGTCCATAAACAACAAATTAGAAAATTTTAATCTGCTTAACATACATAACAACATGTAACATAACATGGGTTTTAAGTGGTTCAGAAGACACTGGGTCTGTGTTAGAACCAATGCAAATTAACCTGGAACATTTAATAGCCCAATTTTCCTAGCTTCATTTTAAACGCTGAGACCGTGTCCACCGACACAGTGCTGTCATCCAAGCCGTTCCACATGTCTACAACTCTAGCACTAAAGAATTTCTGTCCCGATGTTCCTCTTGGCTTCTTAAACAATTTGTACCTATGACCCCGAGTTGCTTTGTTTGGTGCTAATTCAAAGAATTTCTCCCAACCTAGTGCTTCCTTTCCAGTAATGATCTTGTATGCTTCAATTAGGTCTCTCCTGCTCCTCCGTCTCTCCAGTGTTGTTAGCCCACACCTTTCCAACCTCTCTTCATAGTTCATATCTTTGTAGCCCCAAATCATCTTTGTAGCTCTTCTTTGCACTTTCTCCAATTTTTCAATGTCCTGTTTCAGGTATGGGTTCCATGCCTGAATGCAGTATTCCAACTGTGGCCTAACCAGTGATTTATACAGCCTCAGTAATGTATCCTTGTCTCTAGTAACTATTGTCCTTTTTATCATGCCTAATGTTGAATTTGCCTTTTTTTGATGCTTCCGCACATTGCCTTGAAGGTTTGCACTCTTGTGCATAATCACTCCTAAGTCCCTTTCTTCCTCGCTAACCCTCAGTACCTTACCCCCCATTTCATATGCAAACTCCTGGTTTCTTTTCCCCATATGCATCACTGAACACTTTTCAAAATTAAAGAGCATTTGCCAATCCTGCGACCATCTAAACATTCTTCGTAGATCTTCCTGTAGTATATCTGCTTCTTCTTCATTACCCACTGCTCTACATAGTTTTGTGTCATCCACAAACTTAGAAATTTTCGATAGAACCCCATCATCTATGTCATTAATAAAAAGTACAAACAACAGTGGCCCTAACACTGATCCTTGTGGCACTCCACTTAGCACTGCTGTCCACCTAGAATGTTTATTGCCTATTCCCACCTTTTGTCTTCTATCTGAAAGGTAGTTTTAAATCCACTTGAGTACCTGCCCACTAATCCCGCATGCTTGCAACTTTTTAATTAGTCTTTTATGGGGTACTTTATCAAATGCCTTTGCAAAGTCTAGGTAAATCACATCCACTGGTTTTCCCTCATCTATCTTCTCAAAGACCTCCTCAAAGAACTCCAACAGATTTGTCAAACACGAGCGTCCCTTAGTAAATCCATGCTGACTACCTTTTATAATATCATGTTCCTCCATGTGCTTAACTATGTTATCTTTAACAATTCTCTCCATGACCTTACACACCACACTGGTTAGACTGACTGGTCTGTAGTTACTTGGTTCACTTCTGTTTCCCTTTTTAAACAATGACACTATAAGGGCATCCCTCCATTCTTGTGGAACCTCCCCGCTCTGTATCGATTTATTGAAGATCTGTGCCAATGTCTCTCCTATTTCTTCCCTCACTTCATGCTTATATTATATATTTATATATAATTATATTTATATGAATTATATTTATGTAAAACAGTACTATTCAGACGTGGTTCGGTCTGGAGTGCTCCCGAGTAGTAACCTTGAAGGGGCGCTATATAAATATTCATTCAGAATAAATGAATATACCGGTATATATATCTGAACAAAACTAACCAAAGCAACCAGATGTATTTGAAATGAATCCTGAGTCAGTTGGGCATTTGCACATAAATGATCCATCTGTGTTGACACAAGTCCCACCCGGACATAGACTAGAGTTGTCGCATTCATTAATATCTAAAACAGAAGTTGTCACCTTTACACAAGTCATAACAACCTGTCAGCATCGTTCTTTCTCACTTGTAAGTTCATCTGTCTTAAATAGTCTTCCATTGGAGATGAACCTGTTACCTAGAATTGACTCATCAGTGTTTCACAGGCTCCTAAAAACCTATCGCTATTGTATTACCGTGGTTGGACTGGGAGCGCCTCTGAGTAGGCTACTTGAAGGGGCACTGTATAAATTCTTGAAATGAACGAATGAATGAACATTGACTAAACAGAACCGGTCATAAAAGAGAATTTTTATGCAGTAAGAATTTAGAGTGTTTTAGACGCTGTCAAGTAAGTCATGAAGCCATGATTGTGAAGCACCGTCTGCTTCAGATGTCTCAGAGAACACTTGAAGGTGATCCTGAAATAACATCTAATAAGAGGCTGGTTAAAGAATAACAATTTAAGGCACTGCTGCACTGATTTTTAGATGTCAGCTGCAGCAGTATCTAGGATTATAAACTCAAAACTTGATTTAGATTTTCATTTCATTGCCTCTAACCTATGCATGTCTTCAAATCCGGCATCATTTGGTAACCAGAGTGGCAAGAGCAAATATAAGATCCAACTGTATTATTACAGATCTGAGGACACATATCACAGGCACACGAACACTCATCAATATCTGAAACATCAACAAAGAAATACTGTTATTTTCATTAAGAAATTAGAAGTAGGCTAAGTTTAGACAACAGGTTTCAATGCAACTACCGGGTAAATGACTTCGTCTCTGAATGAATAAGACAGCACCTAATGCAAACATGGCATCTTAATAAAACTAATAATAAATAATGCAATAATATTATGATGTCCATAAAGGTAATTTAAAAGCATAAAGTAGAAATTCTCAGTACACAAAACAACAGATTTTCGTAAAGTTGATTCTGAAAAAAAGCTGTTCAATCAATTTATATTTATTTATTGAATTCAAAAAGCTCTTCTATTCCAATGAAGACTGTGCCAAAGCATACCAATGCATGTTGTCTCATTATCTTTCTTGAATCCCAATCTGCAATAGCAGTAGCAGATTCCTTCCTCACTGATGCATTCCTGTTCGCAGCCACCGTTGTCGACTTCACACAGGTCTTTGACTGAAAGAGAATTGTCATTATTATAAACCAGGATTCAGATCTCATTGCACTTTACAGTCGTGTCTCTAACTTCAGTGAAAACTGCAGCGCATGCTGACATCAAAGAAATGTACTTTATATTCCATCATAAATCGCCATTGTGAGAATTGGGTGCAGAGTGTCAACCTTGCGTTTGGTCTATAATAAAAAAGAGTGGGGCGCAGTGGTGCAGGTGTATATTTTGTGCCTTGCAGTCGGAAGGTTGCAAGTTCGAATCCAGCTCAAGCTGCCACGTAGCAACTCAGAACAAATCCTTCACTCGCAATTCCTCATGCGCTGTGGCATGGCACTCCGATTCACTGTCCGAGCTGTAGTCGGGAATGCCTCTGAGTAGAGATCTTGATGGGGCACTATAACAAGTGTTCACCTGCTCAAACATAATAATAATAATAGTAATAATAATAATAATAAAACATGATGACATCAAGTTCTGTAAACTGTGCCATTTTCATGGGTCATAACTCAAAACTCAATCAATAACAATAACATTAATAATAGTATAAACAAATAATAAACATATCCATGTGAAGCAACATCAGTAGCAAGCAGACAAGCAAATTTTATATATCAAATGAAATACAAATTCAAGTGAAAGTGCAAACGAACTATAATACACGAGGTTTCTGATACAATATTGCCAAGATTATGAATTCCAAATTTGTAAATCTCGCGGCAACGTTGTCTTGCCACGGCATTTCAATGACTCATAAAGCCAACATTAAGAGATCAGTTTATCTAAGTCACGAATTGAACAAGTATAATATAAATAAAAACCTTATACAAGAAGTCATTATTTAATACTGTCAAAATGTCACTTACATTCACACCTGTGTTTATCGACAAGATATTGTGTATCAAGACATGCACATTCATAAGAACCAGGCGTATTGTGGCATTCATGGCTACATGGACCATTAAAGAAACCACATTCATTAACATCTACAGAAAATATACAACAGCAATTATATCACAAACTGGTTTGAGATGCTGCAATCCTCTGCTTTTCACTGCCACTCCCGAGGAGACAAATTTGGAAAAAGAGACTGCTCAGCCACTGATTCATTTATTATCAATCTGATTAACAAAACTTTAGTTTAGATAATACTTTATTTACCTATTCTGAATAACATCAAATGGTGTGAGTAAAATCATTCGACTTACATTTAACAGTGGCTTTGGTATTCAAATAGGTTATTTGAGCAAACGCTTTTCACATGCTTGATTAGATGCATCATACCAATGAATGATAAGTTTCTACCTTAATCGTAATCTTAATCGTAAACTCGAAATTTCTAAAGCGCCACTCGAAAACCAAGTGTGGTGGAGGGTGGAGAATCAGATGAGGCAGGATAAGAGTTCCTGAAAAGGAGTGTCTTCAGTTTCGAATGAAAAGCTCGAGGTGTGATGGATAGAGGAGCCTGAGGAAGGGGATGGTGTAGTAACGATGGTGAAGGAACTGAAAAGGATCGGAACTCGGGAGGCATATCATTCCAAAGGCGTGGTGCTGAGTTGGATATGGCTCTGTTGGAGAACTTGAGATGACTTGTGACTGGCGGTCGAGAGAGAGCGAAAGGCAGGCGGATGATCGGGTAGAACGGGTAGGCTGGATGTTGAACAGTTCGCGAGATATCTGTGCTGAGAGCATTGCAAAGAGTTGTAGGTTAAAGAGAGAACTTTGAAGTGGATTCGCTCTGGGATTTTCAACAAGTGAAGTGACTTGAGGATGGGGTTGATGTGATGATGTCTGGGTGCTCTGGTGACGGCTCTAGCTAGACTCTGCTACAGAATTTTGAATGAGTAGGAGACGCTTAAGTTGTGAGAAGGTTTGAAAACAGAAAGTTTCAATAGTCAAGTTTTGAGTGGATGATGGACGTCGCAATTTAGTGGAAGCAGTTTTGAAATCAAGCATAGGTCGGATGCGACGGAGGCCCCGGATGTGCATGAAGCAGGAACGCGATAGGTTAGACTGTTAGAGATGTGGTTTGAGAAGGAGAGATGCGAATCAAACATTACACCAAGATTATGGACAGGAGCATCAGAAGTAAAGGTAAGAGATGAAGAGTTAGTCGATAGGTGTATTGAAGGGTCTGGGATTTTCTTGATTTGGTCAGGAAGGCCAAGAATAATGAACTCTGTTTTGGATGGGTTGAGGCAGAGGAGGTTTGAAGACATCCATTGAGAGATTAGATTGACCACATTGAGAAGTTGAGCAATAGAGGTGGAAAAAGAGCCTGGGGAGAAGGATATAAAGAGCTGAGTGTCGTCTGCATAAAGATGGTGGTCAACAGACAATGATTCTATGAGATGACTTAAAGGAGTGGTGCAGAGAATGAAGAGCAACGGACCAGGACAGAGCCTTGAGGAACGCCACAAGATAGTGGAAGGGGTTGTGAACAGTGACTGGAGGCTTTAACAGAGAAGGATCTGAAAGACAAATGGGACTGGAACCAGAGTAGAGCAGTGCCAGAGACGCAAAAAGAAGAGGGGCTATCAAGGAGATTGTGATCGATGGTGTCGAATGCAGCAGAGATGTTGAAGAGGCAGAGGCCGGAGACTTGTCGATGACTGACGGCACAAACCAGCTTATTATACAGAGAGACCAGTAGAGTTTCTGTGGAGTGATGTTTAGTGAAGCCAGATTGGTGGGGGTTGAAGAGTGAGTTGGAGAAGATGTAATCGTTTAACTGCAAGAGGACAATTCGTTCTGTTAATTTAGACAGAAAAGAAAGGTTAGAGATGGGTCCGTAATTTGAAAGGTTTTCTTGTCAAGATTTGCTAGTTCTAATGTCTTCCTGCCCCAAATGTCTTCCTGTCCCAAATACGGCTCTGACACACTTAATCAACAAATCAATGTCACAATTCCACGTACCAACTCAGTGGAAAATCAACTTCAATGATAAACCATATACCAAAGCCTAAGGTGACAAATCCAATAATTGTTCCATCGAATCATCGACCCATTTCAGTCGTTCCTACCTAATATCAAGATTGACTGAAAGAGTTATTGGACATTCCTATCCTTATCCAGCTTTAAAAATCGATTATAAACGATTGATGGACCATAAAAGTAAAAACACACAAAATGAGAAGGCTTTAAAAAAGCAAGAAACCCTAAATCTCAACCATCGACCAAGAGGTATGCACTTACAATGAATGTGTCTGTGAACACACACCAAAGGAAGTGATTTCTTGTTTGTCCATAAACAGCAAATTAGAAATTTTAAATCTGCTTATCTATATCTATAAGAAAGGACTTGGCTATGTATGTATGTATGTATATTTGTCCAGAATGCACGCTCATAGTTTGTGAGCTTTTCACTCCAAACCTTCACTATTGTGTAGGTCTCGGCATGAGACGCAAAGTCAAGGGGTTGGCGATTCTCCACCACCATGGGGGCCAGGGTGAGGGGCGAAACCCCCCAAATTGTTTTTAAAAAAATGCAGCTATTGATTTGATTTTTTTTCCTCGATAGGGGTACATCAGAACCACCCGGATCAGTGGTTGGCGAATCTCTACCACCACGGGGGCCAGGGAGCGGGGGTGCTGAAAACACTAATTTTAGCCATAAATTTTCATTCGCTTGCCACGTATAAAAGCAGTGATTTTAACCGTTTTAGAGGTGTTTAAGCCTTAAGGTCAGCTCTGTTGCCAGTACGGATTTCACGGTTCGCGTTCCGGTGGAGGCAGGGTGTTTAGGGGGTGGTGGTGGGGTGGAGGGTGGAGTGGGGAGGGTCAGGTGTCGAGTTGTGGGGGGAGGGGGAGGAGGAGTGGGATGGGGGGAGGGGCGGTGGAGTGGGGTAGTGGTGGGGGTGGGTGGTTGGGGGTTGGGTTATAGGAGTGGGGGGTTGGGGTGGGGTGGAGGGAGATGGAGTGGGAGGTGGGGGGTGGTGGGAGGGGTTGGGGTGAAGTGGTGGGGTAGAGGGTGGGGTGGGATGGGGTGGAAATTTCCGTGAAACCCAAATTTTGCAGGTGGCGTACCGACAGAGGTCGGAGGGTTGTTGTGTGGTGGGGTTGTGGCCTGACCGGATCGAATCCTAAATTTCCCGGGCAATGCCGGGTACCCCAGCTAGTATTATATATATATAAATTATAATATATAAAACAGTACTATTCAGACGTGGTTCGGTCGGGAGTTGCCCAGAGTAGTAACCTTGAAGGGACGCTATATAAATATTCATACAGAATAAATGATATATATATATATATATATATATATATATGAACAAAACTAACCAAAGCAACCAGATGTATTTGAAATGAATCCTAAGTCAGTTGGGCATTTGCACATAAATGATCCATCTGTGTTGACACAAGTCCCACCAGGACATAGACTAGAGTCGTCGCATTCATTAGTATCTAAAACAGAAGTCATAACACCTGTCAGCATCGTTCTTTCTCACTTGTAAGTTCATCTGTCTGAAATAGTCTTCCATTGGAAATGAGCCTGTTACCTAGAATTGATTCATCAGTGTTTCATAGGCTCCTTAAGACATATTGTAGCGAACTTTGCTTGTAATAGAGTTCATTAGGTACACTTGCTGCTAAAGGGTTTATTTGGTGCGGTTAAGATCGCCGGTTAAGAACTTAGCTTGGCCATGTAATTAAACCGGTTGGGATCCTAGGAGTTAACCAGGCAGAATGCATATAATTGGGCGGTTAAATCTGAGGCAAGTAGAACCGGTGTTTGTATGGGGTTTCAGTCGGTACCGGTTATAACTTAACCGAGGCTAATTGTGTGAGGTATTCCGGTTAAGTATTGTGGAATATTAACCGACGGTTACCATTGCGGTAATGGGTGGTTAAGATTAGTATGTAACCACTAAGCGGTGAACCGGTTCTGGCCAGATTTATTAACCAGCCGCTACGTATATAAGGTGGTAGTTTTAGGCGTTATGAGAGCTCATTCTGAAGAGGCAGCGGGAGCTCCGTTCGGTTAGAGAGCTCAGTTTGAAGAAGCAGCGGGAGCTCCGTTCGGTTAAAAGGCTCATTCTGAAGAGGCAGCGGGAGCCCCGTTTCGTTTGAAGTTGTTTGATCGTTGTTCGAAGCAGTCGTTCTTTATTAGAGTTTATAACCGTCATCGTGTTGTTTCTTGGGTTGGCGACTACGAAATCTCCTGACAGACCGTAGGAGTGGACCAGCGACATATGTAGCACGGTGGTGTCGGCATCCTGGTACGAGTCACACCACCGTGCGGAAGATTCCCCCTCCAGGAAGACCGGAAGAGGACGTGAAAGGAAGGGAAGGACGAAAGGTCGAGAGAGTTTCGCCACAATATCGCTATATTGTATTACCGTGGTTGGACTGGGAGCGCCTCTGAGTGGGCTACTTGAAGGGGTACTGTATAAATTCTTGAAATGAACGAATAAATGAACATTGACTAAACAGAACCGGTCATAAAAGGGAATTTTTATGCAATAAGAATTTAGAGTGTTTAGACTCTGTCAAGTAAGTCAAGTCTAAGCCACGATTGTAAAGCACCGTCTGTTTAAGATGTCTCAGAGAACACTTGAAGGCGATCCTAAAATAACATTTACTATATTATACTATTTTTGGATTTATAAAGCACCTCTCACAGTAGGCTACATGCAAATAAGAGGCGCTCCCAGTGTGAAGATCCCTTGGAAAAAGAAGTTTTAAGGAAACGTGCAGAAACACCAGTGCTTTCAGATAAGATCTGAGTACGAATTATAGTAGGGAGGTCATTCCAAAGCAAAGGCCCGACAGAAGCAAAGGAACGATGCTGGGCTGTAGCAGTCCGAGACCGCGGTACAAGGTCATGACGGTCTAAAGAGCGGAGAGGACGTCCGTATTAACATTTAATAAGAGGCAGCTGGTTAAAGAATAACAATTTAAGGCACTGCTGCACTGATTTTTTAGATGTCAGCTGCAGTAGTATCTAGGATTTGAAACTCAAAACTTGATTTAGATTTTCATTTCAGTGCCTCTTACCTATGCATGTCTTCAAATCCGGCAACATTTGGTAACCAGAATGGCAAGAGCAAAAATAAGATCCAACTGTATTGTTACAGATCTGAGGGCAGATATCACAGGCACACGAACACTCATCAATATCTGAAACACCAACAAAGAAATACTGTTATTCTCATTAAGAAATTAGGAGTAGGCTAAGTTTAGACAACAGGTTTCAATGCAACTACCGGGTAGATGCCTCTGAATGAATAGGACAGCACCTAATGCAAACATGGCATTTTAATAAAACTAATAATAAATAAACAAAGAAAAGATTGGTGAGAGCATTGATCTTTCCAGTGGTCCTTTATGGATGCGAGACATGGACGAAGACTCAGGATATGGAAAAGAAAATCAACGCGTGCGAGATGTGGATTTGGAGGAAGATGCTAAAGATCTCATGGATGGAAAGGAGAACTAACGAGTCGGTGCGTGAGGAGCTCGGAATAGAGAGGGAGGAGACACTGCAACAAACAGCAACCAGGCGGAAATTCAGCTACTTCGGCCACGTGATGAGATCAAACGGTTTGGAAAAGGAGATGATGACGGCATGCGGTGAAGGAAGGAGAAGACGCGGAAGACCAAGGAAGAGGTGGATGGATGAAGTACAGGAAAAGTCTGGAATGAGCTTGGAAGAGCTAAGAGAGGCGACAATAAACAGGAGACAATGGAGAGGATACATCATGACTGTCGCCAGAGCTCCAAGAGCTGACGGCACCAGGTGACCAGATGAATAATAAATCTATCTATCCATCTATGCAATTTATATAGCGCCCCTTCAAGGACTCTACTCAGAGGCGCTCCCGACCCAAGCCCGGTCAAAAAGAAAAGTCTTAAGCAATCCATAGAATGAGCCCGACGTGTTCCGAGGGTGGGAACGCAGGTTAGAGGGAAGGTCATTTCAGACGGAAGGGCCAGTGACCGAAAATGCCCTGCTCTGCCTAGTGGCAGTGCGGGCGTAAGGAACCATAAAGTCATCTCTAGAGGCCGAGCGCAGAGATCGGCGACCTAGAGTAGCAGAATAATGCAATAATATTATGATGTCCATAAAGGTAATTTAATGGTAATTTAAAAGCAGAAAGCAGAAATTGTCAGTACACAATAAGACGGATTTTCGTAAAATTGATTCTGAAAAAAGCTGTTCAATCAATTTATATTTATTTATTGAATTCAAAAAGCTCTTCTATTCCAATGAAGACTGTGCCTAAGCATACCAATGCAATTTGTCTCATTAGAAGTATCTTTCTTGAATCCCAATCTGCAAGAGCAGTAGCAGATCCCTTCTTCACTGATGCATTCCTGTTCGCAGCCACAGTTGTCAACTTCACACAGGTCTTTGTCTGAAAGAGAATTTTCATTATTATCGTAATCGTAATCGTAATCTCCTGATTTCTAAAGCGCCACTGGAAAGCCAAGCGCGGGGCACCGGCTTATTCGCGAGCGCTGCGTTGAGTTAGGAGGGTTGTCCGTGAGAGTAGTCCGTGGTGGTCCGGGTCGAGTTACCATAGGATCAGGATCAAATGCGTTGAGTCAAAAGGGTTGTCCGTAAGAGTAGTCCATGGTGGTCCGGGTCGAGGTACCGTATGATCAGAGGTGTGGAACAGCTACTAAGGTGGGTGTCGTCTGAGCCGGGAATTGGAGGGTGGGGGATCAGGTGAAACAGGATAAGAGTTCTTGAACAGGAGTGTCTTTAGTTTCGAGTGAAAGGCCCGAGGTGTGATGGATAGAGGAGCCTGAGAAAGGTGATGGTGTGTGATTAGTAATGATGGAGTAGGAACTGAAAAGGATCGGAACTCAGCAGGCAGATCATTCCAAAGGCGTGGTGCTGAGTTGGATATGGCTCGGTTGGAGAACTTGAGATGACTTGTGACCGGCGGTCGAGAGAGTGTAAGGCAGGCGGATGATCGGGTAGAACGGGTAGGCTGGATGGTGAACAGTTCGCGAAGATATCTGGGCTGGGAGCATTGTAAGGAGTTGTATGTTAAGGAGAGAACTTTGTAGTGAATTCGCTCTGGGATTTTCAACCAGTGAAGAGACTTGAGGATGGGGGTGATGTGATGATGTCTGGGTGTTCTGGTGACGGCTCTAGCAAGAGAATTTTGTATGAGTTGGAGGCGCTTAAGTTGTGTGGAATCAAGGTTTAAGAACAGGGAATTGCAATAGTCAAGCTTTGAGTGGACGATGGACGTAGCAATGGTGGAAGCAGTTTTGAAATCAAGCATGGGTCGGATGCGTCGGAGGTCCCGGATGTGCAACCAGGATTCAGAGATCATTGCACTTTACAGTCGTGAAAACTGCAGCGCATGATATCATCAAAGAACTGTAGTTTACATTCCATTATAAATCGCCATTGTGAGAATTGGGTGCAGAGTGTCAACCCTGCGTTTGGTCTATAATAAAAAAGAGTGGGGCGCAGTGGTGCAGGTGTATGTTTGGTGCCTTGCAGTCGGAAGGTTGCAGGTTCGAATCCAGCTCAAGCTGCCACGCAGCAACCCAGAGCAAGTCCTTCACTCGCAATTGCTCATGCGCCGTGACACTCCGATTCACTGTCCGAGCTGTAGTTGGGAATGCCTCTGAGTAGAGATCTTGATGGGGCACTGTAACAAGTGCTCAACTGCTCAAACATAATAATAATAATAGTAATAATAATAATAATAAAACATGATGACATCAAGTTCTGTAAACTGTGCCATTTTCATGGGTCATAACTCAAAACTCAATCAATAACAATAACATTAATAATAGTATAAACAAATAATAAACATATCCATGCGAAGCAACATCAGTAGCAAGCAGACAAGCAAATTTTAAATATCAAATGAAATACAAATTCAAGTGAAAGCGCAAACGAACTACAATGCACATGGTTTCTGATACAATAATTTATTGCCAAGATTATGAATCCCAAATTTGAAAATCTTGTGGCAACCTTGTCTTGCCACGGCATTTCAATGGCTCATAAAGCCAACATTAAGAGATCAGTTTATCTAAGTCACGAATTGAATAAGCATAATATAAATAAAAACCTTGTATAAAAAGTCATTATTTAATACTGTCAAAATGTCACTTACATTCACACCTTCGTTTATCGACAAGATATTGTGTATCAAGACATGCACATTCATAAGAACCAGGCGTATTGTGGCATATATGGCTACATTGACCATTGAAGAAACTACATTCATCGACATCTACAGAAAATATACAACAGCAATTATATCACCAACTGGTTTGAGATGCTGCAATCTTCTGCTTTTCACTGACACTCTCGAAGAGAAATTTGGAAAAGAGAATGCTCAGTCACTGATTCATTTATTATCAATCTGATTAACAAAACTGTAGTTTAGATAATTTTAATACATTATTTAACTATTCTGAATAACATCAAATGGTGTGAGTAAAATCAGTCGACTTACAACAGTGGCTTTGTTAGTGGTACAGAATAAAAGATGCCAATGACACTGTACCAGTATATGGTCAAATTAAACTAACAACCGAAAGTCTTTGCAGTAGCAAGAAGACATTGAAACTGTGTCATAAGCATAAGTGCATGTTTACATACACCCATGATATTGAATGTGAACATGATAGCAACTTAAGAATTATAACAATAATAGTGGCAATTTCTATGACGCCAAAACAAAGCGCTTGCCATAACAAGGGTATCTTCACAAGCACCAACATGGTGAGTAAGAGATACGCCTTTGAGAAAAGATGAGTCTTAAGTCTTGACTATCGCAGGCAAGCTGTTGCATTCTTAATCAGTTTCAAATTAACATGCAGGTACATTTTCAGATTCAAATAAACTGAGGAAAGTATTCACAGATATGACACATATTCCTAAGTTAAGTTTTCATGTCTCAAGGAACAACATTAACCTGAGTAAGAATATGATGCAACATAAATGAAGCGTAAATAAACCAGCATTGTCAAGAACTCACCAATGCATGTCTTGCTGTCTTTCCTGTCCAAGACATAGCCATCAACGCACAAACATCTATAACCACCGCGCAGATTAGTGCATTTCTGAGAGCATGGTTTTGGCGTTCCTTTGCATTCATTCTTATCTGCGATGAAATATAGGTCATCAGAAAATGACTTGGATGATTATGATAATAAAGATGCTTACACGCTTCTATAGAAACACTTGGGCTCATGAAAGATTCTTTGCTGATACTCATTAACAAGTAGGTCACGATGTTCCTCTGATGTTCAATCTTAGTGTAAGACAAAGACTTGGAACCATCAATGGCTATGCTAGAAGAAAAGGAAGGGACAACAAAGAATGAGGAGTAGGAGTATGAATCGAAAAAAGACCAATGAAAACAAAAGATAACGAATGAGTTGAGCTGATGTAATTTAGGTTATGAAGACGAAGATATTCATGCTGCTGCTGCTGAGGATTCTGATGATGACAACAATGATGTTGAGGATGAAGATGACAATGGCATTCAGTGAGAAGCAGTACAGGGGAAGGTAGAGCAGTGAAGAGAGGAGTACGACAGTGGCAGTCCCTTCAATACATGTATAAAGCAACCGAGTCGTATTGCTTGGTATTTGCATACTTCTACAGCAATTTACATCATAGCCACATGCTTAAATATATATATATATATATATATATAATGTGTGTATGTAATTATATGTATATATATATATTATATATATATTTATATATATATATATATATATATATATATATAGGGGGGAGGTGGTTCAGTACGTCCTCGTCGTCTCTCCCGGGCAACAGGACCCGGTCCTGGCTAAATCTGAACCAGGGGAAGAGGGAGAGACTTGATCAGTCGCCCTACAATCCGATCGATCAGGAAACTTCAATATGGATAGCACAACCTACAACACCCGGGTTAAAGTCCCGGTCAATCAAAGTGTCGGAGTAGCTCCTGGTTCTGGAAACAGAGCAAATGAAGTCCCATCCCTAAAGCCGAAGCTGGGTAACGCCAAGAGAGGACGGGATAGCGCCGATGGGCCAGGAGAGAAAAGACACGCTTTTATTAATGCAAAGAGAATCGCTACAATTGGAACCGTGGGAGAGGCGACGCGGAGAGCACAGGACAGGGATGACTGGAGGCTATCCATAAAGGAGCGGCTGATGCGGGCGAAAGCTTCGCCAGGGCCATAATTCAAGTAAGTCATATATATATAGATGACAGTTGAACCTTGAGAATTTAATAACAGATTACCTTTGCATGTCCTGCCATCAGTAGACAGTTCAAATCCTGACACACATGAACATACGTAGCTGCCGATTACATTGGAGCAGTTATGCTCACAGTAGCCATTGCATTTCACACATTCGTCAATATCTAGAAACATTATGCGCAGCACATACATACAAAATTAACAGCACAATGATACACATGTGAAACAGACAGGAAATAGTCCCTACATATGCAACAGTGGTCATAGGCGTAGTTTGCAACTAACTTTTGGATGGTACACATCATAGTTGTAAAAAACGCCTTCGTTTCTTATTCTTCCTTAGAAATATCCCGTGTTTTTCTTTTTTTAGTTTTTGTCTCTTTTTCAGTTTTTTTATCACTTTTATTTGACCATATTTATTTACCGGAATTTACTTTCTGTAATTATTTTCCTTAATTTTATTTTCGTCTGATATCCCTTAAACTGTCTCCATATATTAAAGTATTCCGTTAACACAGGTTGCATGCTGATAAAAATTAAATTGCGTAAACAAGGTTTTTAATTTTAAACTGTAACTGCAAGATCTAAGAAAGTTCAATTATGCTTTGTTGTCTGTTTTTTTTCTCGTTTTCGTTTCTAATTTTTTGGAATAAAATGTTTTATTCCATTTTTTATTCCGTTTTTGTCATTTTAAACATCTATGGTTCACATTCTTGCCTTTCTTCCCTCATTGTGTGGGGTCCTCCAAACACTATCCCAAACTCATCAGTTGGTGCATAATCAAAAAATAACAGCACCACATAAAAATAATAATGCACAATAACAGACCATATTCAGTCAACCTAATTCAGGATACAAGGGAAACTAGGAACGATCAAACCTTGAAAATCAAAAACAGATGATTGAAAGAATACCTAGGAAGGTAACGTTGGGTGTTATTACATCTCCAGGTATTACTTGTTTAAATCCAGTGCCACATTCGCATCTATAGGAACCAGGAGTGTTGATACAGTTCATCGTTGGACAAATTGACAAATCACAGGCGGCTGGACTCTTACATTCATCTACGTCTGAAAGAAATAATCCAGCTTGATAACTAATGTATGCAACAATAAGTAATTAAGAACATACAATGTTTGTAATCATTTACAGCCTATTTATTCAGATTAATAGAACATGAGCATGTAGGTCTACCAGTAATATTAAGTTATAATAAACAGCAGACTTGTGACGACAACAAGTAGTCTGTTCCCAGATGAAGCTAATAATTAATTAATTGCTCTCCACTGAGATTTTTATGCCACTCTTTACTTATGCCAGTGGATAAATATTTGTGGGCAACAGGCATTCATTTGTCAAAGTAGTTGTAAAGCATGCAGTAAACCGCTTAACAATGTAGAGAAAGGCATAATTATTAGATCTGTTATACATGCTATAACGAATTGGGATCTGTTGAAATAAAATATTTTATCCTAGTAATTGGTTTGTGTGCTGTGAAGGTAATTTGTTTGTGTGCTTTGAAGGCAATTTTTGTGTGTGCTGTGAGTGTAATTTAGTTGCATGCCTTGAAGGTAATTTGTCTTTGTGATTTGAAGGAAATTTGTTTGTGTGCTGTGAAGGTAACTTGTTTGTGTGCTGTGAAGGTAATTTGTTTTTGTGCTGTGAGTGTAATTTAGTTGCATGCCTTGAAGGTAGTTTGTCTTTGTGATTTGAAGGAAATTTGTTTGTGTGCTGTGAAGGTAACTTGTTTGTGTGCTGTGAAGGTAATTTGTTTGTGTGCTGTGAAGGTAATTTGTTTGTGTGCTGTGAAGGTAATTTGTGTGTGTGCCGTGAATGTAATTTAGTTGCATGCTTTGAAGGTAATTTGTCTTTGTGATTTGAAGGAAATTTGTTTGTGTGCTGTGAAGGTAACTTGTTTGTGTGCTGTGAAGGTAATTTGTTTGTGTGCTGTGAAGGTAATTTGTTTGTGTGCTGTGAAGGTAATTTGTGTGTGTGCCGTGAATGTAATTTAGTTGCATGCTTTGAAGGTAATTTGTCTTTGTGATTTGAAGGAAATTTGTTTGTGTGCTGTGAAGGTAACTTGTTTGTGTGCTGTGAAGGTAATTTGTTTGTGTCCTGTGAAGGTAATTTGTTTGTGTGCTGTGAAGGCAATTTTTGTGTGTGCTGTGAGTGTAATTTAGTTGCATGCCTTGAAGGTAATTTGTCTTTGTGATTTGAAGGAAATTTGTTTGTGTGCTGTGAAGGTAACTTGTTTGTGTGCTGTGAAGGTAATTTGTTTGTGTGCTGTGAAGGTAATTTGTTTGTGTGCTGTGAAGGTAATTTGTTTGTGTGCTGTGAAGGTAATTTGTTTGTGTGCTGTGAAGGTAATTTGTTTGTGTGCTGTGAAGGTAATTTGTGTGTGCCGTGAATGTAATTTAGTTGCATGCTTTGAAGGTAATTTGTCTTTGTGCTGTGAAGGTAATTTGTTTGTGTGCTGTGAAGGTAATTTGTTTGTGTGCTGTGAAGGTAATTTGTTTGTGTGCTGTGAAGGTAATTTGTTTGTGTGCTGTGAAGGTAATTTGTTTGTGTGCTGTGAAGGTACTTTGTTTGTGTGCTTTGAAGGTAATTTGTTTGTGCTGTGAGTGTAATTTAGTTGCATGCTTTGAAGGTAATTTGTCTTTGTGATTTGAAGGAAATTTGTCTGTGTGCTGTGAAGGTAATTTGTTTGTGTGCTGTGAAGGTAATTTGTTTGTGTGCTGTGAAGGTAATTTCTTTGTGTGCTGTGAAGGTAATTTGTTTGTGTGCTGTGAAGGTAACTTGTTTGTGTGCTTTGAAGGTAATTTGTTTGTGTAATTTGAAGGTAATTTGTTTGTGTAATTTGAAGGTAATTTGTTTATGTGTTGTGAATGTAATTTGGTTGCATGCTTTGAAGGTAATTTGTTTGTGTGCTGTGAAGGTAATTTGTTTGTGTGCTATGAAGACGATGACCATAAAAGTTTTATTTAGTATTGACTACATAATATTTAACACATAACACAACATAACTCAACTTAACTTTCAAATGTTCGCATTACTTCACCAATCATACATACCACATATAATACCTCACGAAATGCTGATCAAAGTTGCATAACTGCAAAATAATTTCCAAATAACTGCTCAAAAGTAATAATAATGCATGTAATATAGATAATCCGAATAGCCTACCAGAGCACTTCCTGTCATCAATAAGGTAATAACCAGCAAAGCATTTACAAGTCCAGCTCCCTTCGTTGTTAATGCAGACGTGATCACAGTTGCCTTTATCCACAGAACATTCATTTTTATCTGCAGGACAATCATAATCATGATCATAGAATAACTAAACAATGTGCTCTAAAATTAGAAACACATCACTAGCATCATCTTAAACCATAACCATAAATTTTATTGTAAGATGTCATTCACAAAGTCCCAATCTTCAGCAAGAATTTTAGTAACATTTACAGTTTGGAAATATGATGACAACAGTAGATCTGAACAAACTATCAGCTGGACTTAAACAGTAGCAGTCCACAATCAGCTGGATGCACATTATAATTACGAGCAAAAAGATCAAAACATATTCAGGCCAAGTTACACCTTAAAAATATCAAAAATATCAACCCAATCCTAATTTCAGTTCTCAGATTTTGTCTCAATTTTTAAAATACAGACAAAATAAAAAAATTAAACAATTATACAATCAAATCATTTACCGATGCATGTCTGCTTGTCTGCCATTAGTTCCATGCCAGTTGAACAGTTGCATTTGTAGGATCCATACTCGTTAACACAACCACCTTTACAGTCGCCATTGTTAACTTCGCATTCATTCACATCTAAACAAATCAATTGCAGTCTATAACTTCAAGCAATCCTGGATCATTTTTATATTTTCACTAACATAGGAAGCCTTCTTCCTCTCTTCCTATAAAACACTTCCGTTCCTAAGGCCAGTACTATTTCCTCGTAATGAAATGCTAAAACTGTCTCTCAACTTCTATTCAAGCAGCTAATTAGACCCATGTGATATCGTGCACCATTCTGCTCTATTCATGACAAATATGAAATTAGCAAAGAAGTCTAAGAGCACCTGCAAATAAAGACTTTCTTCAATGGATACAAATAAAAGTCAATTCAAACAACTGAAAGAGTACAACCATTAACAAAAGATTATAAAGTTTCTGTGCTCATTTCAATAAGAAAGTCTGTAAATTAATTAATGCAACAGAGCCGATGGTACGAATAACATCAGTAAACTCCAAAACTTAACAGCACACGATACCTAAACCTACCCAACATCAACTTATTTGAACAAACTTTTAAATAATTTTCTGGTATTCTTAACTTTGTTGGATTTCAACCTGGCATCATTAAATAAGTTTTAAACCACAATTTCAATTTATGTAACCACCTGTTGATGCCATGTGGATTAAAAAGACATTGCTAAAGAAGTCAATATGTTAGATTAAACATTAGCTAAACGACTGTACACTGATTATCATGTATATGAGTGATGTTTTACATAAATGGCTTTTCGCAATCCACTCACCAATGCATTGCCTCTGGTCAGAATGCAGCTTCAATCCACGTGGACATGAACATTTGTACGACCCAATTAAATTGATGCATTCATATTCACAATCTCCATACTTTGAATCATAGCTGCACTCATCAGTATCTGTATAATAACATTCATTCTTGTAAAGAAGTACATGTGTGCATAAATGCGAATCAACAAGGTTATAACAATTTGTGCAAACAGGAAAAATAAATTTTCTGCATTTTAAAGTCAAAAGCTGAATTCAATTTGGCAAATACTTTGCAAAAAGGTGAATTTTTATAATTGTAACTTACAGGTTAACTAAAAAAATATCATTATTATACAGTCGGCGGTTGAAGTGTGAATTTATACATGCCTCAAATCTCTGTCTGCCACAATGCAGCATAACTTGGTAGCCCTGTGTTCAGCACTGTCCAACACTTCCACAATGAATGCAGCATTCATTCAAGTCAACAAGTTATTTTTGAATACATAATTATGCAGCCCAATATTTCAACCAGGCGTTTCCTATCAATTATGATTTCTATGTTATTTATCACTTGTAGTGACATTAGTGCATATAATTTTCTGTGTGATTGTTTCTTCTTCACCATTGGCTAATGTCTCAGAATAAATAACCTTTGACTTGACTTGACACAGACTTGTAGGAAAATTGGACAAGAGCTTCAATCCTAATCAAAAATATATTATTTTCCAGAATTAATCCAAAATATATCAAAAAATAATAAAACACAAACACATGTACTGCCACTAGAAAGTACAGAAGGAAAGTGTAGACAGCTTTTACACAACACATACTACAGCAGACAGAAGAATCTCTGAATCATAAGCGATTAATCATTATCGATTATTAATCATTAATCATTCTGAGCTCACCTATACAGGAGCGCCGTTCTGAGTCGAGCTGATATCCATCCGAGCAACTACATATAAACGAACCGATTGTATTCACACAGGAATCTGAACATGGCTGAAATCGACTGCACTCGTCCACATCTGTTACACAGAGGAAGAAGAAGACGAAGATTATAAAGAGCAGTCATTTGAGATAGACAGGTCGGACAGACAGCCACAGGTATGAAGAGGGATTTCACTCTACAGCCACAGCCTGAGAGCCAGTGACCAGTCCTCATCTATATATGTGCCTATCTGTCTGTCTGTGTATGTGTCTGTGTGTTTGTCTGTCTATCTATCTAATTTATACTGCACCCCTTCGAGATGATTATTCAGAGGCACCCCTGACAAAGGCATGGCCAGGAGGAAATCTTTAGTTTATAAAAAGAGTTGAACAAGTCCCATAGAATGGAATGTAGGTAAAATACTGAGCATACTCAATTTTTTGCAGAAGTAAAAAGGACATTTCAAAACTTCATCCTGTTCTGGTTGAGATTTGAATCCTCTAACTCTTGCTTGACGTCCAGCACACAGGTCACCAGACTGTCACGTACCCTCTAATGAAACAGCACTTATCCTAAAAAGCGCAGATTCAATTGGTGTTGACATTTAAGTACTTCTTCCCTGCTCCTTCACCTCCCCCTTTTGCATCTTCTGTTTTTTCTGTATTTTCCTTTAGACTCCACTTTTAATTGTTGACTGATTTCAGAAAGTTAGTTAATTTTTTTACCAAACTGGAGCCATTAAATTGTTCTGGGTTAAATGGTCAGCATCATACTTCATAATCCAATCACAATGCTGCTTCATTTTGAATTAGCTCTCAGTGGTTCTGATTTGCGCCAGAGTTCCAAATGCAGCTCACAATTTTTTCTAAGAAAATGAATAGCACTTTGACAAGCAAGACACAATATTTAGGAAGAAATACTTAGAGCGTGCCATGTATCTCTTACCTTCGCAGTCTCTCATATCCGTCATCAATTGATAACCATGATTACATAAACAGTCAAAAGATCCATATTTGCTAAAGCATTGATGAGCACAACCACCGTTGTCTGTTGCACATCTGTCCTTCTCTAAAAGAAATTTGACATTATCATGCAATTGAACCATTTAAAAATAACACTGTAACAATATATACAAATATCACACTTTCAAAATGAACATTTCTGACCAGCAAGTTTTATAGTGTAAAACTTCTATATAAACTTAAATAACTGATAAGTAATAATAATAATAAAACTAATAATAATCATATTTTTAATTGTTTCTAACCAACAGACGCAGTATGATTGCAATCAGCAATGAACGGATGACCACAAGTAATTAGAGGAGCTGAATTTAACTGTACATGGCAGCCATGCAAGGTGCATCCATCATGCCCTGAACATTACTCATTTCACCATCGTCATCTCGCTAGTGATAGTCTGAGTGCACCTTTTAGAAAAGTAGTGGGAATCAATCCTGCTTTCTACTTGATGTCCTGCTCTTCATGGCAGTGATGTTACAGTACTCGAGTTCCTAAAATAAAAACTTGCAATTTTTTTTATATCAAACCCTGAAACCGAATTTAATTAACATGGAAGATCATTACCAATGCACGTTTTTCCATCTGGGTGTAGCTGGTAGCTAAAGGGACACCTGCAAACATATGTCTGGCCCACTGGAATGCAGATATGGGAACAATTGCCATTGTTGTCTTCAGTTGTGCAGCTCTTTGTACCTAAAAACACATGCGGAGTAGCCTTTAACTGAACATTACCATGATCAGACAACTGTTACTCTAGACTAGTGAGCAGCAGAGAAACGATTTCATCAAACTGAGGTAGTTAGTCTTGAACACGACAACCATAAGACTAGAACAATCGTAATCGTAAAATCGGAACTTCTACGGTGCCCACAACAAGCGAAAATGCGGGAACCAGCTCATTCACTGGCACTCGATCAAAGCAAAGTCAATACGCATGGGTCAAATCGCCTGTAGACAAATCTTTACAAACTCAGGGTCTCTTTTGCCAGACGCCAACTTCACAGTACATAAACAGTACATTGCAAATAAGTTGCTTTCTGTATCAGTCACTGGTTACAAATACAGAAAGATTCCATTTGAGGAAACCATGAGAACTCTGAATGCAACTAACAGCCGTCAATTGGGATTTCCAGTCAGTGTCTGAGCTTCTGAGTCTGTGTGAGGCAGCCAGTGGAGAGTTTCTCCACTTATGTTAACACAAAACATGATTGCAGTTGCAAGTCTATAATTATGTCAACACAGTGCAATAGCAGTTACTAAATAACACAGGTACTGTCTACCCCTTATGTTAACAACTCTCTAAGCAAGACTGTCTTGAAATTGCACTAAACTGAAAACTTCTTCCAGTCTACTTATAGCTCAAGATTTCCCTTGCTTCAAAATAATCTTCTGAACTTAGCAGTTCGGACATTATCATTATTTGTAGTGAGTGGCGGTGTAGTGTTTGTTGCCTTGCAGCCAAAGAGTTGCAGGTTCGAATCCGCCTCAAGCTGCCGTGTAGGGACCTTGGGCAAGTACTTCACTCGCAAATGCTCAGCGCTTCAGCAGGAAACTCTGATTCAGTGTCTGCGCAGTAGTTGGGAGCGCTTCTGAGTAGTACCGTAATCTTGAAGGGGCAAATACATACATATATACAACAAGTGCAAATACATACATGCATATAAAATTACAATTGGATTGCATAAATTACATAAAGCAATATAATGGTGACAATGACATTGAACTTAGAAAAAATCACAACTTGCCAGTTCCAAGTATTCCGTCCGTTTGAAGATTAGTTTCTGACTTAGCATTGCAGAATTCCGTGTAAACATTCTCCACGTAGCCACTTTTAATACCTTCCATTTTGATAAGTTTACCCAAAGAATCTAATAAGCAAAAACATGTTATAAATTTTTGAATATAATACAATGCAAAAATACCAAAAGACACAATAACGAATGGTTGTTACAGCTTGGCTACAAAAAATGGGAATAGTTTGAACTAATAATGTTCTTCTTATCCAAGCTGTAGAATCCAATCTATTCATTAGTATAAGACATTTGCTGCATGTACGATTTTGTACATCAATCTGGAGCAGGTCAGAAAAATATGCAGGTGAGTTTGACCGTTCTCAGAACATTAAGTTTATCATTTATTTAAGTGAAATTTTTTGTATTAGTGGGTCTTTCTGCCAGTACAAATATTAACTCTGGGTTTCTGGACATCTCACACAGAAATATTACAAGTCAACACGAATAGTTTACACAGTCCACACATTTTCTTTGGCCTGACATTCTAATACCTTAGCCATCCCCAATCTCAGCATGCTTCTTATCCAGGCAATACACACACTAGATCGCTGTTAGTAATGCAAAAATCCTTATACATAAAATTCAATGCAACATGCTGAAGTACTTTGATCCTAAATTCATGACAGTAGCTAATAATGTGGTGTGGTTCCTATTGCTTCACAAAGAGGGGTCCCGAGTATCTGTAAGCACAAATACATAAATTATAAAAATTAATTATGCAAATCATAAATAAAACAGTGTACCTGCAATTTCCACAGTTAGCTGACAACTGAGTCTTGAAGCGGATTCTTTGAACTTAAATACTTTAAAGTAGACTGGCTCGTTGACATCAAACAACTTCTTCAGGAGTGGTTTCCACGCTGGCTGACAGCAGAAATACACTTCAGGGCATTTACCCACAATGACCATCAGTCGCCAGGCGCAGTCCGTTGTGTTACAGGTGAAATTGTTGACTGTTATCTGATAGACATTGACATTGTAATCGTGTAGCTTCTCATATTTTGCAACACAGATGACCTTCTTTTTCCGAACAGGCAATTGCTCCGTTGTAAATTCAATAGGATTTTCATTTAAGGTTCTGCTTGTACACACGTCAACAGTTTGCGTCACAGCTGAAACAACAACAGTCGTATTAAATTTTTTAAAGAATTTTTTTCTTGCACTTGCAATCTGAATTGCACAGCTGCACTTCAAAACAGATCCATCAGAGGTAAACCGATTAGCAAAATTAACTGGTCAGTAATCTAGATCTATACAAAAACAAAATTTATGATCATGGATTCCTATAATTATATGAACATCAGTAATTGCTAATTCTGCATCCTTAACTAGTTTCTTTTCATGCAAACTTTTACTTAAGAGAGACAGTGAAAGTTTAACTCGCAATAATGTTTCTTCAAGATCTGTATCAAGAACCAACAACTTATAAAAAGAACACAAAAATAGAATTTCAATATGAAATTTCGATATCTTACAAAGCATTAAGGGTGCCATTTATAGCTGGTACTAAATATAATTTTTTTAAACTTAACAGGCATGTGGAAAAACACATATACCCACTTGCAGGGTTCTGTATTATTTCGATGCCCAACAAATATCCGCTATATTACAAAGTAATCTAATCTAATCTAATATAACACTTGTAAAGCACTTTTCACAGCAGAGCTAATCAGCCTCATAAAAAGAGAAAGGTCTTCAAGCAGCGAAAAGATGCAGGTGAATTCACTGCCAGAATCCTGCCACAAATTCCAGAGGGAAGGTGATTCCACATTGAGGAACCCACAATAACAAAAGCCTGATGTTGGGTTAATGAGGTTCGTGATAAATAAATCAAGGCAGTCAACAGAATGAAGAGGGCATGAAGATATTGCAGAAAGGTTCATAGTTAGAATACTAGTAATGTTTGACAAGTCCTAATGAATTCGACCAAAGAAACCAGTTCCATGCTAAGCTCTGTAAACCAAGCAAGATGGCTAACAAGATATGCATCAATCCAGTTTGTTCAAACCTCTTCTGCGTATACTGTGAAATTCCCCTGGAAGATTTTTCAGTTTTGGCATCAGTCCGCAATTTTTGAAGTCATAGTTGGCCATGATGTCACCCCTAATACTACCGCCGCAAGAGATCAGAGCACCATCTTCTGCTAAACTGCTGAAACCTACAACACATTTTACAATCACAGGTCAGCTGAAGTTATCAAAAATTGTTGTCAACAACAACAACAACAACCTGAAGCCTCAAAATATCATTCAAAAAGTACACCAATGCCAATAATTGCAAAAAAAATGATCAATGTCTGATGTATATTTTGCCTGATGTGAAACTTCACAAACATTCAATTCAATTCAGTTTACCTGGTAACCAAATTTAAGGAAATAATGAAAACAAAGTTGCAAAAAGTAAAATAAACTGGATTCAAAAGAGGAACCTAAAGAAGTCATGGACCTTGCCATACTGGGTCCCATACGTAGAATAGAAAGCAAGACAACTGCAAACCCAAATAAAAATAGTCAGCCAAAAAGTTTATGCAACTATACAGAGACAACTCTTAACTAACATCTTAACCAAGGACTCAGTACCACAACTAAGCAGAAACCATACTTTAAACTCAGGCATGAGTGAAGAAGGAAAGTTCTGCAATCAGCACAGAACTCCAGCTTAGAGCATCGGGATTTGTCCAACCATTTTCAAAGGCTAATTGCAACTAAATTAGCACCCCACCTCAAGTTCCAACATAAAAGCGAATTTTTGATATAGTTCAAGATACACCAGCAATATTACCTTCAACTCTAATGGAAATGGAGACCGTGCCCACCATCTGCGGAGGATCGGCAAGTTGAGAAACAAGAATGTAGGCATCCGATTTGATAGTATCATATGTGATGTAGTGCACTTCTTGCATTGACCACAGATCACTGCAACAATGCTGCTCCACAATACAGCCATCAACAACAACTTGAAGCCTCCAGCTGCATGACGAACAAGTGAAGTTATTGATTCCAATCCAGAATGCAACATGCTTCTTAGTTGGCTTCAGTCTGCAGCCACATAACCCACTCTGTACGGCTTTTGTTGCATTAATGGTTGCTTCAGCTATACTGTCCGTGTAATTTCCGTAGCTACACATGTCAACTGTTGCCTGTGGAACTAAAATAGGAAATATTTTCAACTCACTTTCTAACAAATCACTTGCAAAATAAAACATTATAAACACAATGAAAGACTTCTTAAACATGATAAAACTATTGAACAAATGAATGAGATGGTTAATTGTGACACTTAACTTCATAGGCCTATTTTAGTATAATTGGGCATACATAGCAACACAGAATTTTTCAGCAGGGTATAATGCTTGAAGCACAGCCTACTCGCGTACAACCCATGATAAGATAATTCTTTAACCAGACAATTTTGTTTTTCTCGTTATGGTGAACAGACATGGTTATGAACATTCATAATAAATCGAGCTGAAAATGGAATACAGCTGTCTGCGTAGTCTACAACGTAGTCTAAGATCTGATGGCCTTTGGTTGATTGGAAATTAATGAGCTCTTTAGTTTGGGGGACTTTTCACTTAGACCTACAGGCTTTAGGTCTAGGCTAATCAATCATTATCAGAAATAGGCCGAGGCTGATCAATAAAAAGCCGCATACCGATTTTCGGGCACTTAACCTCTGCGTGCAATGGACTATGATGTTCGAAAGACTCCGCGGAAATCATTCCAACAAAGATCAACAGCACCATAACGTCAACAAACACGAAAACGTTTCTTCTGAAATCTGTCAACATTTTCGTGCAATGTAAACGAGTATTTGCAAATTGTGAGAATAAATTTATTAATCGACGACTTTAAACTTCCCTGCCGACTGTTGACTTTCACCTGCGCATGCTCAATGACGAATTCATGACGCGCACCAGACACTGCATTGCCTTATAGAGGGTCATGGATATTCCATGGATGAAGCGTGAAGCAGGCAGCGACATCTAATTCAATCAATCACATAAATTTGTATAGCGCCCCTTCAAGATCTCTACCCAAACCCTTGGTCATGATCTTGGTTTGGGACCAAATGTCTTAATTGGTCGTGAGGTATCCGGTCTTGACAAGAAGACTGAATTCTATATTCTATAGTTCTTCTCAATTTACTCATTTATAAAGCGCCTCTCACAGTAGGCCAACAACCTAATCAGAGGCGCTCCCAATGCGAAGAACGGCTCGAATATGAAAGTATTAAAACAACGGGCAGAATCAGTGGTGCCTCTATGTAAGATCTGAGCACGAGTTATAATTAGCAGGAATGTTTCTGAGCTACATGTATACAGTAGGCGGCTGTAGGCCTAGGCTATAGCCTACATGTATCTCAAACAGTGGCGGCGCTACGCCAGGGCATGGCAGGGCAAATGCCCTGGTAAAAAAGCCTTTGCCCTGGCTGTTGCCCTGGTCGTTGCCCTGCCAGAAATTTTACCCTGGGAGAATTAAATTTTTGTTCGGGCATAATATATATTGCTTCTTACTGATCACGTCCGTCCGCTCTCTGGCAGGGCGAAATTCTGGCAGGGCAAAAGTTCATGGAGAGAACAAAATCTGGCAGGGCAATTTTCTGGCAGGGCAAAAGTTCTGGCAGGGCAAACATTCTGGCAGGAAAAGACCATACAATTTTGGCAGGACAAACGTTCTGACAGGGAAAATTCTGGCAGGGCAAACATTCTGGTGGGGCAAAAATTCTTGCAGGGAAAATTTCTGTTGCTGATTATCCACATTGCCGTATACAATAACCAGCGCATGGGCCCAGCTGTCGCTTTATTGTTTTTCAATTGAAACGTAAACATTTTGCGTAGACAATAGACTTGTATACCTGACTCAGTAACTTTACTTGCTGAACGCTTTGCTTTCGAAATGCTACTGAAAAGAGGATTTGCAATGCTTCATTAAGTCACAGAGATTGGTCTACAGGTTGGGCCATAAAATGACCCTAAAGTTTTTTGGCCAAAATCTTGGCCAGAGGTAGTAATTTTAAATGAAATGTTAGAGGCTTAAATACAATTCATATTTTCACATGATGGTCAGATTTCATTAAAATATTCAGACAAAAAAAGTTATATCACTTTTAGTGAGACCACTCACTGTTATAAAAATTATGACGATTCAAAAACATGACGCAGCAAAAAGTAACAAAAAAACGAATTTATTAAGTAACATCTCAAACAATTGGTTCAGAAAATCGTTAATATTATTTAGAAAAAAGCAGGTACAAGCATAGCTGCACGTCGCTGTGGCATCATTTAGCAAGATGACTGTTAAGTTGGTAGGACCTAAATAAAGAATTTTTCTGGTTAGTAATATTGTTTTAAAATAATAAAATCGAAATTTCTATCAAATTAAAATGCCCAGGCAGGTATGTCAATGGCAGACAAAATGTGTATTCATACACTTCATGAGCAAGGCCTTGGAGATAAAGCTGCAAACACCGCTCACTCTGATAAACAGTGATTGCAGAAAAATGAAGAGCTAAATTTAAATAGAGAGTTAAGAAATGTGCCGTTGACGAAAGGAGATCGGCTCAACGTCAATATTGCTGTGCTGGCTGGTTTCATTGAGAAGAACAATGGTTCCAAATATTCGGATTTGAACTCGATGACTTTATCAACTGTGGAGAGCTATTGCTCGAGAAATACCACAATCTGCAGCCAAAACCACGAACGATAAGAGACTGAAAATTGATGGTCGCATTGGAGTTGATTGGGAAGATTTATCTCTGGAACACATCACCAAGTCCATCAAAAACTGTGCAAAAGACTCAAAACTAGTGTGGGCATTGGCGGTTAACACATTGAACACAAGATGTGGTGTACTTTCCCGTTAATTTGATAACAATAATATTATTATTTGAGACGAGACTTCTAAAAATTGCTTTGTTGCTACTTTTGTTGCATAAGGCTATGTTTTTTAATCGTCAAAAAGTCGGTTGTCTCACTGAAAGTGATATAACTCTTGTTCTGTTCGAAATATTGCGGTGAAATCTGGCCACTCTGCGTAAATATGAATTGTCTTTAAGTCTGTAAAATTTTATTAATTTTTTACATCTGGCCAAGATAATTTTATTGGCAAAACACTTAAGGGGGGGGGGCTTTTTTACGGCCCATCCTGTATAAGGTTTCTAAAATTTGCTTTTCAAATGTCAATGTGTTCGGTTTTATGGCTTCGCGCATTTGATCCTCTGATCAGCCAACCCTAATAGTGTAGGGTGGGTGATTTATGGCGTGCATGGTAGCGCAAAATTATAGGCCTGTGTAAGCCCGTACGCGACTCGACCTCTGCCCTGGTTACTTGTGTGATTGCCCTGGCTATGCCCTGGCTACAAAAAGTGTCTGGCGCCGCCACTGATCTCAAACGCAGGTTAGCAAGAGCAAAGTTGCTTTGTTTACCAGATGAACCTTGAGTCAGGGCCGATAGTCTATGGCAAGTCGTTAAGTGGAATCGTAATCGTAATCGTAAACTCGAAATTTCTAAAGCGCCACTGGAAAGCCAAGCGCAGGACACCAGCTTATTCGCGAGCGCTGCGTTGAGTTAGAAGGGTTGTCCGTGAGAGTAGTCATTGACTCCTTGGTGGAATGTGATTATCGTGATAATAGTATGATGGGGTGAGACTGCTGCTGCTGCTGCTGCTGCTGCTGATGATGATGATAATGACTGCTATACTGATGATAAGCCTGACAACGACGACGACACTGATGATAAGCATGACAACAACGACAATGATACTGATGATAAGCATGACAACGACGATCGACACTGATGATAAGCATGACAACAACGACGACGATCGACACTGATGATAGGCAACCTGGCAACGACGACGTTCTTTGAGGGCCACGCAAAGAGAGCACGGCGCAGACTTTATCCGCCGCTAGAGGCGCCCGATGAACCACGCACTGACAGCAGCAGTTCATAATAATAATATGCTCGTTTCGGTTGCCATGCCAACTGCCACAACATCGGCCAAGACCAATTAATAAGCGCCTGGATCAATAAGATATATATTTGAATATATATATATATATATATATATATATATATATATATATATATATATATATGTATGTATATATACCGTATACGCAGCGACGCGCACGTGTCTTTAGTAGACGCGTATAGTCAATAAGTCAGATATATACATGTACATGTACAATTTGTACATATACGTGTGAATGATAGTCGCACCCGGTTTTTTAGGTCAGAAATAATGAGCAGAGAGACATTCGGTCTAATTGGTCAAACGTCGATTATAATTCTGTCGATATAGTTTGCAAATGGCTGTTCCAACAACTCATGGTATCTTCGCATTTACATGTATAGGCCGACTGTGGGTTTAGGAGAATTAAGCCGTCTTTGAATCGGTGGCTTTACCGACGGACGGCATCTTTGTCATGCATCGTACGGCATCGGACCCGGTCTGCTGAAGCTGCAGAATGGTTTTCAGCAGATGCTATATTCTACGGTAGACCCTTTCTCCGCTGCAGCAACTACGTCAGTCTATCGGTTTTCGTTCGATCTGTGTGCGACGGATAACAGACTGTCATCAGCTACAACTGCTACAGTTGACTTACTTACTTAGGCTACTGTCTTACTTGTCAACTCAGACATTTTGAAGCGATTCTTGAGTTAACTTAGAATTATGACACAGGTAAGTGGATGCGATTTATAGGCCTAATACAAGTCTTGACAATGGATTACCGGGTATATTATTATTGTCACTATTATGTTGAAGGTTTTGCTTGCAGACTTGTTGAATATACGGCTGCTGGCTTGTTATAGAGCTACTATTGCAACTGGCGCATGTTTTTGATTCATTCATTCATTCTAAAAATTTATTTAGCGCCTATTAAAGAAGTCCAGTCAGAGGCGCTGCGTTTTGTATGCGCTGTGCATACAGCATGAGATCTATACTAATTCTATACTGATCCAAGTAAACTCTGCCAGCATAGGAATTAGGTTTGGATCATTGGATATGTGCAGCACATGTAGCTTATGCATGCATGCATCACTGCATTATGTAAGTCTACGTATTCATGGGTGCATAGGATTAGGTTGTATTTTGTATTTATGCAGTGGCGTCTACCAATGGGAGAACGTTCTCCCACGGTTTCTGAAAGTGGGGGGTTTGACATTTTTCGAGTGTAAATTAGGGGGGTTGGTGAATTTCTATTAAATAAAGGCCTGGAATACGAAAATTATTATTTGTGCATCATTTATTATCGAAAAACATTATTACCTTGGACTAACGAACCCACGGTTCGCTTGATGTCACTTATATTTGGTAGGGAGCAGGACAACTCATAGACATTAGTGTCAGTCAGGTCCCTGGCATACAAGGGTGGAACACACCCATTCGGGATTGACCTCTTATCGCTAATCACGTTTACTGACGGAGCCATGCCGAAGCCCCACCCTTGGCAGGTGATGAAAGCAACAAAATTAATGATTGCGACGGTCGCCCAGCTAGAATCAAACAACCCGTTTGACACTTGCTGCTGTGCACGTGTAGCCTACCCCAGTCTTCGGACAGTGGTCCCTTCTGTAAAAGTAGCCTAAGCCTAATGAAGCTAATAACAGATGTTTCGCATTAGATTCCCAGCCAGCATATCGCTGAAAATTAATGGATATAAGAGCAGCTTTGATGTAAAGCAGAGTCTTTCCATGCTATAGAGATGCAGCCGTAAAGTGCAGGAAGCTAGTGGGTAGTCATTATACAGGGTGCGCCAAAAAAGTAATCCCCTACGGTTTTTAGCCCATATCTTGGCCAAACATAAGAATTTTTAAATGAAACTTTACAGTCTTAAAGGCAATTTATATCTACGTACAATGGTCAAAAAAAATATTTCAAACGGAACAAAAGCTACACCACTTTTAGGGAGGCCACCCACCGTTTTTTGACGATTCAAAAACGAAGCGCAGCAAAAATTAGGTTTTTTGCCAATATCTTGGCCAAAATTAAGAATATCGAAATGAAATTTTACAGGCTTATAAGACAATTCATATCTGTACATGGTGCTCAGATTTCATCAAAATATTTCAAACAGGACAAATGTTATACCACTTTTAGAGAGGCCACCCACCGTTTTTTGACGATTCAAAAATGGAACTCAACAAAAAGTAACAAAAACACGATTTTATTAAGTCTCATCTCAAATGGCTGTTGTCAAATGACCTTGGTAGTGCTTCACAACTTGTGCTCAATGCGCCCACCACCCGTGCCAAAACTTCTTTTGAGTCTCTTTGCAAAGTTCGTGATGGACCTGTTGATTAAGCTGAAAGATTCCTTATTTACCAATTTGATCGTCATCTTGCTAAGTGACTTCTCAGTGGCGCGCAGCTACGCTGGTGCCCTGTTTCTTTTTTAAATAGTAACAATAATGATCATCTGGCAATATCAATGCTATTTGATAACAATTATTTAAGATGAGACTTAATAAAATCGTGTTTTTGTTACTTTTTGCTGCGTTACGTCTTTGAATCGTCAAGAAACGGGGGTGGCCTCACTAAAAGTGTTATAACTTATGTTCTGTTTGAAATATTTTGATGGAATCTGACCAACATATGCAGATATGAATTGTCTTTAAGCCTGTAAAATTTCATTTCGATATTCTTAGTTTTGGCCAAGATATTGGCCAGAATAATTAAATTTTTTTTTTTTTTACTTTTCGTTGCGTCGCGTTTTTGAATCGTCAAAAACCGGTGGGTGGCCTCACTAAAAGTGATATAACTTTTGTTCTGTTTCACGTATAGCTATGAAATTTGGCTATTGTACGTAGATATGAATTACCTTCAAGCCCGTAAAACTGGATTTTAAAAATTCATTTTTTTGGCCAAGATATTGATAAAAAGCCGTAGGGGATTACTTTTTTGGCGCACCCTGTACATGTAGGTCTACCATAGACAACCGAATTTGACTGTTTCTGTGTTATAAGTTTTTCTTGTTTCGCGAAGAGTTGCATCGACATCAGCAGGAGTTGTCAACAGCTAAAGGTCTGCCTACACAGAGAATTTCTGTGGAGAATTCGAATTATTAGCTTCGAGCTTCTAAGCGAATGGACGGAGATTTAAAGGGGTGGCGGAGATGCCTATATCGCCCCAATGTTTCAGAAATATTTCATAAACATCATTATAATTTACTACAGTGTTATTCATTGAGCTTATTTATCTATACCGGGGGGTAATGAAAATTCGTTTAAGATGGCAACTTGAAAGCTGCCACCACAGTCTGCAAATTTAAAAAAAATTAAGCATTGGGAGCGACATTTATTGAAGTCTTGAACCACATCTCTGAGCACTGAAATCATGACAGCTTAAAATGCTATGTACGGCAACAATGTGTAAATCCAAAAATTGTATGCAACTGGGAGGCGACACTCTAAATTCTTAAACCATGGCTAGGCTAGTATCAGCATGGAAAACTGTGTAGGCCTACCAGTAATTTTATTAAGAAGACAGCTTAAAATCTTACCATGAGTCCATGACACAACGGAAATTCAAATAAGTTAAACAACTAGAAGGAGGAGACGCCTTTATTGAAGTCTTAAACCATCTCTTGCAATAACTAAAGTATGAGAAATTTTTGACTTGACGGCTTAAAGTACGTGTTGCCATTACAGAATGGAAATTTGAGAAATTTAACAGTTGGATGGAACAGTTTTGAAGTCTCAAACCATAAGCATTGAAATGATAAACAATCTCGCTAAAATTAAGCTGCCACTGCAGTGTGGAAATTCAAACGTTTCAACATTGGGGAGATGAACATCCTCCAAATCCCTTCCCGCTTCGGCGATCTTCCTTTAGCCGATCGTCCCCCCCCCCCAATCCAGGATCAAGTTTCCGCCTGTGTTTAAGTGCAATATTTCATTTCATCTACCAGCAACAGGATATTTCGTAGTGGTGAGTTTTAATTATTTAGAATTATACAACTTTTCTACTTGCCTATTAAGCATACCATTTTAGGCCTATACTTATTGGCCATGGATAGAGCAGAGCCATATTGCGTCTTGATTTTGCTTGAGCCTAAATGCTCCTAAATTATCAGCTGTTCTTTGCTCAAACATATGCGTTTGAAGTCAATCACAGAATTAAAAGGTAGGCAATATGACACGCCATCGGTCAATTGCAGTCTTAATTAGAGGCCATCCATATCATCACGTACGCAAACAATCATATTTTCGACCCATTCCCCCGTGCGCATTTTGTTGACACTCCCTATCCTATTATTGTATACGTCATAATCAGACATCTATTTTGCGTACGTACATTATGTCGAACCCCCCCCCCCCCCCGTACGCAAATCGCCTAAATCCCGTGACCCCCTCTGAACCCCTTCCTGCGTAGGCCTACGTATTACGTAACATATGAACAGATTCCCAAAAAATTGTTTTAAGTCGGCGAAAATGGGGGGGTTTGTTCTCCTACTCCAAGTGGGGGGGGGGCTAGACGCCACTGTATTTATGCATAGACGTAGAACGTCGTAGACTATACGTGATTCTATGCTTGTTTATTTGCTTGTGCATATGCATGTAGCAAGAGGGTTTTTGGCGTGCAGTTGTACACAAAATGTAGAGTTCTAAACGGCTCTTTTCAGTTATAGAAGCACATCTGTCCAGTGAAAACTCGCGGATTTTGTCTCTGTATACTTTTCATGACTCTTCTGACTTGGTGCAGAGTTTTGTCAATATTATTATACTGTGGTGTAGACTTTCAATATTATTATACTCCGGTGTAGACTGGATGCTTTTGAAATGTGGACGTGGAGAAGAATGGAAAAGATCAGCTGCATGGGCAGAACATAAAGCAAACGAAGAAGTGCTAAGAAGAGTTGGAGAGGAAAGAACACTGATAAGAATGATAAAAGAAAGGCAAAGAATATGGATTGGTCACACATTACGAGGAGATTCTTTGCTAAGAATAGTGATCGAGAGAAGCATGGAGAGGAAAAGAACAAGAGGAATAGGCCTACTATTCTGTATAGGGGCAGAGAACCTGAAGAAGACCTGAAGAAGTTTAGCATAATTATATTGCGCTCAATCTTTAACACTTTACGTCGAGAGAGTAGGCCTACGAATTTAACAAGTTCAGCTCGTCGTCAAACTGGTTAGGCCTATAGGTGTTCCGGTAGCTGTTCAGGCAGTTTCTAGAGTTGAGGACTAAGACCTGCCTCCAGCGCATGCGGTACGGTACGTCCTCACAGATAAGCGATCGTCAATATCAGAATATCGCCTAATTAATAAACATTTTTACCAACACGGATCTGCGTGCTGTGCACCATGGGTCATAACTTATTACCTTTATTCCGGTAAATTCCAGGGGACTGAGGAAAGAATTCGCCAGGGTAGCCTAATAATTCGCAAATCACTTCCGTTCCATCTAGGCCTACAGTATCATTGCCTGTACTTCCTGTAAGCTAGTTAAGGGAGCGGGCGTCCACGCACGTAGGCCTATGCGATGTGTGGCTCGGTGGTGTAGTGGTGGTTCGGTGCCTTGGAGCCGGAGGGTTTCAGGTTCGAATACACCCTCAAGTCACTGCGTATAATATGAACCTTGAGTCAGTTGAGTGAGTACTTCACACGCAATTGCTCGCGAGCTTCGGCGTCAAACTCCGATTCAGTGTCCGCGCTGCAGTCGAGAGCGCCTCGAAGCAGAAGCTTGAAGGGACTGTATAGCAAATGCGAGTAAAAAAATATAAAATCTATATAAATAAAATGTGACATTGAACCGATACAGCCTGCACATCTTCATTCGCATTGCTCGTCTGCAATTCTATAGTGTACGTACATGTAGAAGAACTTTGGGTAGGCTATTTGCGTGTCTCTTCAAGCACCTTAAAGCAGCCATCAAGCTGATTCGTAGAGTACCACAGGGCGTGCGACCCTCTGCCAAGTTGCCAACGTGCCCATATGTAGCCCATAATTATAGGACCCGTCTTACCATGTACAGAACATAACTATACAGAACCAGAATCATGGATCCATCTGATGCCCATGCAAATGCCGCAGAACAGTGTGCTGCGTTTTGTCGTTTGGCGCCACAAGTCTCGTTTCATCCAATGCGATTTTCTTTGACCAGTAGCCTAATATAGGCCTATATATATATATATATATATATATGTGTGTGTGTGGGGGGGGGGGTGGGCGCGTGTGTGCGTGTGTGTAATGTGTGTGTTTGCGTGTTGACTACAGTGTATGTGTGTGTGTTTATGCACTGAATTAGTTGCTTTAGATTGCGTGTAACTCGAACATAATTAGTTTCTATAGTTTTGTGCTGCGATAAACAAGGCACTGCAGGGTTGAGCTTATATAGAGAACCATTAGGCCTACATGTAGGCCTACATGTATATAAAGCAACTTTCTTTCATGCCGCAGGGTCTGCTTGACCAGACTTAACCCATTAATTTTTAGGCCATACTCTTTAGCGACACGATGGGCGAACCCTAAGGTCAGGGCCTGAATTAGATCTACTGAGAAATGTTAACTGCAAAATGTTTATCGTGCTGTATCCGAATGTAGGCTAATAATAGAGGGCTCCTTGAGGCAATCTCTTAAAAAGTTATGATCGTCGCCAGAATCGTAATCATCATCATCATCAACAACCGAGGGACCAATGCCCGTAGGTGCTCGATGCCGTTCTCGTTATTCCACGCCAGGTTTGTCTCTCCAAGGCGGCGTGTGTTAGGTCCCGTAGCGGTGCTCCACACCATTCTGATATGTTGTCCAGCCATTCCTTGTGTGGTCGTCCTTTCCTGTTAGATCCCTCCATTCTTCCAAGCACAACTGTCTTGATCTTTCTGCTGTTGTCCATCCTGCATATATGCCCGAAGAGATCTAGCTTCCTGGTTATTACTTTCTGCATGGGGTTCTCTGTGTGGCCTGTAATCGTAATCTCCAAATTTCTAAGGCACTCGAAAACCAAACGCAGGGCACCGTCTTTGTCTAGCCTGAAAGGCTGTCAAAAAGAGTGGGAGCCGAAGGAGGTCGTAGTCCGAGTACCATTAAGGAATCAGAGGTTGCAGAGCAGCTGCTAAGGATGGTGGCGTTTAGGCCGAAAAGTTGAAGGTGGAAGATCAGGTGAGTCGTGGGAAAAAGTAAAGAGGTGTGTTACTTTAGGAGTGATGGATGTGGGAGCATGAGGAAGGTGATGGTGGGTGACCAGCAAGGATTGAGGGGAACGGGAAAAGAGCGGAACTCACAAGGCAGAACATTCCAGAGACGTGGTGCAGTATTGATATGTTGCTGAATTGCAACGTATAGCGTTTAGTTCTGGAAAAACAACTGTTTTCGAATTTATTATAATTATGTAGGCGTATAATTATGTTGGTGGGATGCGGTGGTGTAGCGGTAAGTTCGTCGCCTTGTGACCGAATGGTTGCAGGTTCGAATCTACCTCAAGGCACTATAATATTATAGGTAGCGACCTTGGACAAGTTGCTCACCCACGATAATTATTGTCTGTGAGGAAAGTAACTGGAAACACCTCACTTATCTCATCCCCAGGGGGCGTTAAGTCAATGAACCTGCCTTCTGGCAGAGAACTCGCCATCATCATAATTAGGCTACAGCCTATTATGTCTACAAATTAAGTAAATCAATGGTTCAATTCGTGACTTTGTCTGATTGCCGCTAAGCAACTGTCGTGACATCTGTAGATAACTATACATCCTAGCACTGAATGAGTACACGAATGGCAACCACTGCAACATTTTTCGTGTATGCTGTGCTCAATACATCTGCGATGTATTGAGCACCCCTAGCCCCTTATAACCTCCGCCCATGAACACAATGTTATGCTAACGCTCATGAATACCCAGGACTGCCTCTTTGGTTATTTTAATGCTCTTTTCTTCTTCATCATACTTCCATCCAATATACCAAGGTTCGAACATATTTGAACCTTCGGAGACAACAGTGATTTGGTTGCTTGCTAAGAGTCGGCGGTTCACCGAATTTTGCAATTATGATGGGCCTACATACATGTAAGTCATAATATAAGCATAAGCATAATTATCTATAGGTAATAACCAGTATAAGCTACTCCAGAGGTTCCCAAACTTCTCTGGCTTGGGACCCACTTGGGAATATTTTTTCTGTCTCTGGACCCACTAAACAAAATTAGGTACAGAGTACTAAACTAACACTAACTGAGGATTGCTTCATAAATCGGGATTAAGATATGCTGATTTACATCCAGCATTTAGAAATTACCACATTTAAAACAGTAAAATTTAACTTAAGAAAAAAGCCAACATTTATTGCAATGCAAGCAACTGTTATATCAATGTAACAGTAACTAATCGTTAAATTTAAACTTTAAGTTTAAAGAATCAATGTGAAGGTCTTGGTTCATCGCCTGAGTCAGTTGAAATAAATCCGAATTTCAGATATGAATCATAATATTTACGTTTCGGCGGACATGCCTTCTTCGTACTCGGAAGTCGATTATCAAGAGTTGAATAATATCACCGTCCGACTCCGACTCTGAGCTATGACCACTCACACATGACAAAGATTCTCGTTTTCGTTTCAAAAATTTATCCATGTTTTTTCGCAAAGTTTTAAAAATTGAAAATAAAATTTGTGAAATTTAAAAACACGTTGTTTATTTTTGAATGGCAGACTTTTTATTAATCATGCTAAGTCTCGTTGCTAAGTCTCGTGCACTGTTTCCTGTTCACATACACGCACAAGTAAAAGCTAGTTATAGCCCATCCATAGTCAAATGTTGTTTCACTAGTTATAACGAAATAATAAAGTATGACGTTTGAGAGTTACTGGAATAAATACTGAAATTAACAGAGAAATAAGAAGAACTTTTGCGACCCACTTGCCAAAGCTCTGCGACCCACTTTTGGGTCGCGACCCACAGTTTGGGAAACGCTGAGCTACTCGCTATTCTCTATTTGGGTGGCACTGTGTCAGAAAAACAGGATGATATAAGAATAGTATAGCCTATTATTGAAACAAAAGCACATCTGTTTAGGTGACAAGCCTCTTGTTTATGTGATGGATCTAATAGTTTATGTGACTGATCTCATAGGTTATGTGACTGATCTCATAGGTTATGTGACGGATCTCATAGTTTATGTGACGGATCTAATAGTTTATGTGACGGATCCAGAATCTAATGTAAAAGTGTAATGTAGCCTACTGTAAATCTTCGAGAATTTCTCAGCGCCCACAAAAGCCACGTCAGGGAGACCAGCTTATCTAATAGTTTATGTGACCGATCTCATAGATTATGTAACGGATTTTGAAGTTTATGTGACGGATATCCTGGTTGAGGTACAGACGGATCTCAAATCAGAGGTGCTGGATCTCAGATCAGGCTGAATTTAACGACTGCGTGTCTTCAACAGGACTGTGTATAGACCTATAGACTTTTAAGTCCAATCAGGACTACATATAGATCACGATGACATTAATCAACACAATCTGACGTCCACCGTTCACAGTCAGGGCGCAGTAGGCCTATTTCCCGCTAAAAAATCCCGGGCAAAAATCAACTACTGACGTCAGCCGACATCAACGGAGGGAGGGACATCTACCAACCAATCACAAACAAACTAATCAACTACCCAACGATTTGTGGACATTACATGAATAAAAACTAAACATATAGAAGACTCGTCTGTGCTTGATTGAAATGTGCTGACCTTTCAGTGGAAATTCTGCTTACATAGCCTAATGCATACATAGGCCTACATGTAGGCTACATTATGGGCAAACCGTTGGAGTTCATTTCCTACGCAGCAATCTGCGGACGATTATAGCTGCAAAGACATTTGGAGATATATCACATATACGACCAAGAGTTTGCAAATGCACCAGATGCATTCATTAGGCTAATTACTTGAAACGGTTGTATCGATGATTTCATCGATTTTTCGCCTGAGGACAACAAGTACTGGACATATAGATTGTTCAACGTATACACACCTAATCAATCCGGTACTAATTAGTGTCCTAACGCTATCCATTAACTGCTCTTGAGTTCATCGGACGAGACGCTTCTTCAGAAATTATTTCCTTCGTTTATATTTAGACAGCTGTCTCGTTTTTTTACCATAATCATATCATCGCTTTTGAGAACCTGCATGATTGATTTACGAAGACATCTTTAGTTCAAACGCTTCTTACCTGATTGGCTCACGAAAATTACCTAATTCAACTCTTTAG
>OX457043.1:17068112-17288112 GCA_949752735.1 Lumbricus terrestris | reverse complement strand
ATTTGCGACATATTTCATGACGGATGACAAAAAAGTCATCAGATTTTTTGGCCTGCGATTTGCGACATATTTCAAGACGGATGACAAAAAGTCATCAGAATTTTTGGCCGGTGTCACGAAATAAAGTCTCCCCCGAAACAGAGTCTCCCCCTTGCTGATACAGAGTCTCCGGGGGGGAGACTCTGTATCGGAACAAAGTCTCCCCCGTTGAAATAGAATCTCCCCCTCTACGATACAAAGTCTCCCCCTACTAAAAATCGCCCCCTATATTTCGGGACTTAAAGTGTATATTTTCTTAAATAAATGACTTTGTGTCCTTTAGTGGAATTGGGCATTAATTAATTTGAAGTAATAATGAGAATCTTATGAAGTAGGGTAAGTTTAAATGTTTTATACTAATGGGCGTAATTGTAGCATAGTTATAGGCCTAGCATCACGGGATGTCATTAAGGTGCACCGGAGAGCTTAGGCTCAAATAGACTATACACAATACACATATGGATCTAATCAATAATAATTAGTCGTATGCATATTTATTAATTAGAGTCATTGGTAGCTTACATAAGTGGCCAGACTTCCCAGCGGTGCTATAACGGGTGTAGGACATTAGCCCCCCCGGACAAAAGCCCCCCGGACATAAGCCCCCCCGGACATTAGCCCCCCGGACAAAAGCCCCCCCCCCGATTTTGCCTAGGACATTAGCCCCCGGACAAAAGCCCCCCCTCTGTGCAAATCATAGAATAATGCCGTAATCGATAAGACTTGTCACTGGCATTCACATGCAAACGAAAGTTCTTATAGTGTCATTTAGGTCCTAATTGTGTCAGTAGGTCTATAGACTTAGATTTTAAATGTATAGGGCCTATACAGTCTATTTGCTTAGTGTCCTACAACAAAGACTTGTTAACGACAGTTAGGCTACGTCTCAGCTTCGTAGATTTATTAGTGTCGTTTCAATTCAAAATTAGATTCAATACATTAGAGAAATGCACGAATGGGAATCGTATACAGTAGGTAGGCCTACTTGTTAGTGTCAGTTTTGGGTACTGCGAAGGTTTGTTAACGTCAGTTAGGCATTAAACTTTTATCTTGATTTCGCAAACTTTGGACGTATAATTTCTTACATTTATGAGAGACTTTGCACAATGAGCTGTTCGCGTCGTTCTACAATTAATGCCTTTAAATGCCTGATAATGTGCATAATAAATCTTCAATTAACTTAGCATATTCTTACAATGTTAAACTAATGTGCAATGTAGGCCTATAGATATTCGCTTAACTTAGGCCTATTATTACATTTTGTGCATCATTTTTAGGTAGTGATATCATAGACTGGGGGAGGCTAACGTCCTACCTCGGGGGGGGGCTAATGTCCGGGGGGCTAATGTCGGGGAGGCTTTTGTCCGGGGGGGCTTTTGTCCGGGGGGCTAATGTCCGTTCCCCGCTATAACTATGCTACAGTTACGCCCATTGGTAGGCCTATAATACATTTAGGTATAGATTGAGTACCGGTATTCGCATATTACGGATATTAAGATTTTCAAATATTCACGAATATTAACCAATATTAAAACTTCCAACGAATATTATATTCGTAAAATAATATGTTCTTTCAAAAAATTCTAAATTTATTCTTAATTCTTATTTTGTTATTTATGAAAATGTTTAACTTTTACTGAATAAATTGCGCAAAATTGAGTTAGCCTACGCGCAGGCCTATATCAGTACAGTAAGTGGCAATAACTTTAATAGATCTATTGTTAAAAACCTCAAAGTCTTTGCTGGGTCTGGCCAATATGGCCATGCGCCATTCATATCACATTTGATACTTAATGTCAGTCACTTTGTCTGACTTCTGACCATCCTCCCCAACTGAAAGAGGCAAAGCCACCGATGGCAGTTGGCAAGTTGCAGCAATAGCAGGCCTATAGGCTAAATTATAAATAAACTTTGACTGACTATAAATAGTAACTGCAAATTGATAAAGTTGTTTTTAGCAGGATGAGTAAATGTAAATGCCAACGCAGGAAATAATAGTGCCAGATTACAAGCAAAAATTATCCCGATCTCAGCATATTAAGCGCATTGCATATTTTAATTCAGCCTTGACCTGGATGCGAGTGAATGTCGTAGAGACATGCAGAAGCTTAGCCTAAGGCCCTAAGCTGCTTAATAGGCCTACCGAGTAACATTGCGGTTTCGGTCGTTCACCTTAATTTGTTAACGAATATTTGCGAATATTTACGAATATTAAGAAATCTTAATCTTCACGAATATTACGAATATTAAAAGCTAAAGTCATGAATAGGCTACTCAATCTATGCATCTAAGCTTACTCTGTAAGTTAGTAGTCCTGGGCTATTAAATTTTCTCGTCATGGAGCTTCCATTTAAGAAAAGACTATTTTCATCAATCCAACCTCAATTTAAGCAAGAAATACCTCCATCAGTCCATTCTATTTGAGCAAGAATTTTTGGTAATATATCACTTTAGCGTTCTAAATTATTCACCATTGCATGGATTGACGAAAATAACTCCTGCTAAATAGAAGTCGGATTGGTTAAAGTATTTTCACTTAAATAGGGTCGATGAGTAGATTCTTGGATCAATTGGAGCTGGATATCATGAAAAATAATTGTTTTTAAAATAGAATTTAGATCGATCGAAAAAATGCAATTATTTCTCAAAGAGAAGCTGGATTGAGGAAGCATATTTATGCCAATGTATAGGCCTACTATAGTAGTGGGATTCATGAAAATAGGCTAAAGTCCGTTCCCCTAATGATGCAGCGCCAAGAGAATAATTTAGAACGCTAAAGCAATAAATTTTCAAATTATTTTTGTTACTCAACTTCTATTTTACCGCAAATAATTTTCAGAAGTCAAAGCTCAGCTTAAGCGATATGTTATAATAGGTTACACAGGATATAAAGAATGATAAAGGATGCATCATCCTTTTATATCCTTTCGGAGACTTTCACTGCGAGCAGTAGGCTATATATACGGTAGGCCTATACATGATGTTGTTGAAATAATTCAATGTTTTCAATACCGTAGTTTAGGCCTACGTCACTATTATAAATTTTGAATAGACCCAGGTATACTATGGTTTCAATCAGGTAGGCCTACTTTTGCTGACATTTGTTAAGACATTTAAGGTCTATGGTAAATATGTACTGTGTTGATGAAAATAGTGCTTAGTCAGACATAAATGGATGGGTGAAAAAATTCTTCAATATATCAAACATGGATTGATCGTTTGAAGCATTTCGTGATTAAATCATGAAAATAATTCTTGATTAAATAGAAGCTGGATTGACGAAAACAATTATTCTTGATGAAATAGAAGTTAGATTTATGGAAAGATTTTTGACTAACCAATAACATTAATGATGATGATGATTAATAATAATAATAATAATAATAATAATAATAATAATAATAATAATAATAATAATCATAGATGTAAAAAACGATGGAAACGGAATAAAAAACGGTAAAAAACGTCGTTTTTTCGAAAAAATAAAAAACGACAAAAAACGATAAAAAAACGGAAACGGTAAATAATTTGACTTTGCTACATCTAAAACCGCATTTTAACCTTGAAAACATTCATTAGGAACCTACTACACGCAGGCTATCTCTTAAATTATGGTGTTAAACGATGAAATAATGACTTTAGTTAGCTGAATTCTTGAGTGTTGGCGGAAAACATAAGGAATATCAGAGAAAAATTAAAATTAAGGAAAATAATAACCGAAAGTAAGTGAATAAATAAAGATAAAGAACAAGTAAAAAACGATAAAAAACGATGGGAAAAATAAAAAACGAAAAAAACGACGTTTTTTGGGAGAGAATAAAAAACGAAAAAAAACGTTTTTTACATCTATGATAATAATAATAATAATAATAATAATAATAATAATAATAATAATAATAATAGTACAGATAATAATAATAATAATAATAATAATAATAATAATAATAATAATAATAATAATAATAATAATAATAATAATAATAATAATAATAATAATAATAATAATAATAATAATAATAATAATAATAATAATAATAATAATGACCCACGCTCGATATGGATGAGGTGTAATCGTTCCAGATACATTGCTTTTATAAACTCTAAGTCCCTGGGGGAACGAAGTACCTCTATAATCCAAAAAATTGACTTAAATAGGGTCGATGAGTAGATTCTTGGATCAATTGGAGCTGGACATCTAATAATCCAAAAAAATAATAATGATAATAATAATAATATAAACAATAAAATTTAAAAAAAATAATATTATGACCATTCATCCTGCTTTGAATGACCTGCACTCCCTACGGGAAAAGTTATTGTCTGGGTTTGCTTGTCTACTCTCTGCGTCAAATTTTTTTTCTTATTTTGCGGCGATCCATTCATAACTATCATTTCTTCTTATTATTAATGCGATTCTGCTTAAATCCATGCTTAGCCCGCCTCCGTTAAGCGAGATGACGCCAACAGCAATGGCGTGGTGATATAATAACGGTGAAAGAGCGTCTTAAGTTTGCGGTAATAATTATCACATCGAATTTTAAAATATCTGTATCTCGGGTATTAATGTGAATTATGAGTTGAAAACAGTTTCGTTGACCTACAAATTCGCAAGAGAACGTTTTGCGAATTGTTTGAAAAGAATATTCAAACAGACGGACAACCTTTCAGACATATTTCGGTACAGATAAATATGATGCGACTCTATCAAATCGCGCGTTGAAATAAAGTCTCCCCGGGGGAGACTTTGTTTCGGCAGGGGAGGAAATATTCTCTCCCCCGGAGACTTTATTTCAGAATAGAGTCTCCGGGGGGCGAATCTATTCTGAAACAGATCCTCCGGGGGGAGAATCTGTTTCGAAATAAAGTCTCCGGGGGGAGACTTTTAGGGGGGAGACTCTGTCACGCGACACCGGCGACTTGTGACGCGGGCTATTTCATGGCGGACGGATGACACAAAATTTCTCGTTTTGTGCAGTTAAAAAATTCCTTAGAATAAATCCTGCGAACCTTCCTTAGACCTTAGTCCCTCCACGTGCTGTGTGCACATTGGGCGATACAGGTCCTCCATCCTTCTCTGTCCCGAGCAGCTCCGGCAGCCTCCTCCCACGTCAGTCCTCCGTCCGTGAGGTCTTTTGAGATCGTCTCCTTCCAGTTCTTACCTCGGCCAAAGCCGGTCCCAAGCCCGGTTGAAAAAGGAGGAGGGTTCTGCGGTGGGTTTGCGGCCCGCCCAGGTAAAAAGAACCTTGCAACAGAAACGATACAGGAATCCTGCAAATAAATATATTAAAAAAGGACCAGACGAACCAGGACTGGAAATTTGTGCAAAACGTTCATGCGGCTGATTCGTGTCATGCGCAAATAAAATAAATGTAACGTGGTCGACCAATAATTCAGTAGAATACCATTAAAGAATTGCAGTAGCCTATAGTAAATAATAATTATGTCGGCAGATTGATGTCAACCAGGAACCATGGTCGATTAACCTTTTCAGGAAATGATAGGGCCTACAAACTATATATAGACCCGGAGTTCAAATTGCTCGGTTATTGTATTAATAATTGCACATACATGTAGGCTTTTTTTGGAGGGAAAGGTGGCAAGTCTGTTTATATTCATTATTATTCATTCATTATTAAGTGCATGAATCAATAGATCAATTGTCCCACTTGTAGAAGATGTCGAAGCTCCGGTTTCTCAATCTTTTTAGCAACAATGTTTTTCTGGGTAAAGATTGAAAACAGCTGGGATCTCTGAAAGCAGGACCTAAGAGGGTTCTTTTAAATTAAAGAAGCAAATCAATAATGAAAAAATGCTCGAACTTAATTTCATTTAGCACAAGTTGTACAAGGAAGTACAACTGAAATGATATGGTCAATCAATTTCACTGGCTTCCCCTCACTGCTTGAATTCTGCTCAAGATTCTTTAATTTCTCGTTCTTACTCTTGCCTTGCGCCCAAGTATACCTTCGTAATCTCATTCGCCTACCAACGTCACATTCTTTCTTCGTCCACTACGCTCACGTGACAGACAGAGCTTAAAGTGTGTCTGGACGGTCATGGACGGCGTCCATACACTTATTTTAAAATCAGAGCACCGTCCAGCCACTTATTTGCCAGCATAGCCTGGAAAGGTAAGGGGCGTCCACGCACTTCTTTTGGAAAGGTAAGGGGCGTCCAGGTACTTATCTTTCCACACTTTAAGCACTGGTAATGTAATGTAATGTAATGTAATGTAATGTAATGTAATGTAATTCAGACAATTTGTATAGCATCGTCAGTAGCAAGCTACTTCTAGGATGCTTTACACGCATAATGTCAGCTGTCAGAGTAAATGTCATGAGCTCGAGAGCAAGTGTAGCTTCAATTGTTTTTTAAAAGTTGATACAGTTTTGATATCCTGGATGGTTGATGGAAGACTGTTCCAGGCGCGTGGGCCTGCGACGCGAAAGGCGCGATCGCCCATTTTTGTTTTCGTCGCAGGAATGAACACGTCGGCGGTCTTGGACGATCGCAGCCGGGACCTCCTTGGATCGTCTGCTAGCGGTTTGATGTTGTCCGCGAGGTAGGCTGGTGCGCAATTGTTGAGGCATTTGTACATTAGGATACAAAGTTTGAAATTGATGCGGTCACCTATGCCAAGCCACTGAAGCTGGTCTCGAATCGCGCTGGTGACAGACATGATCTCCTTATTCCGCGAGCAAGGACTGCTTTGGCCAAAACTCGAGTTTTTGCCTTCGTTTGATACAGCACTTTGGAATCAACTCACTCCAGTCTCCATTGATACGTTCTTCGTTATTAACTAGTAGGCCTACCCGAAGCCACATCTTTTCACTGTATCAAAAAATATACCTTCTTTTCTCTTTGTCTTTCGCACTGGGAGCACCTCTGATTGGTGTGTTGCATTGCGAGAGGCACTTTATAAATTTACAGATACAACACACGTCATATCAATTAAGCCGATCATAAAATTAATAGAGTGCAAATATCTTAAATCCACCAATGAATCGTTATTTTTCGTTGTATTGTTTCTTTCAGTTCAGATCTGTTGATCCTGCATGAACGTCTATGTCCCTCTTTGTCTACCGATCATGGGTTCGTTCCACAGTAGAGGGGGGCCTGGTGGTGGCCCCGTCCTTCTGACGGGGATGGGTCCAACGACCGGGGTCATCCGCCTCATCTGCGAACCGAACCCGACGCTCGAGGTTCGAGGGAAGCGACTGTCTCCGAAGGCGAAGAACTCCGAGAACAGAGAGAAGAAGAAGACACCGGAAACAACGAAGAGACAGGACCGATACGTGAAGGGCAACAACCACACGACGACGACGACAACCGTTGTCAGCTCAGACAACCATCACGGCAACAACAACCACAACCACAAGACGACAACGAAAGCAACGCTTCAGCAACAACGGCTCACCAATAGTAAGCTATAAATAAGATAGGGATGAGTATTCATATATGTACGTGAGTATCATGTAGCCTATTTATTTATATATGTTGTATATGTAATATGTATTATGCGTCCATGTAATTATTACCATGCGATTATGCATGTACTGATATGTATATTGTATGTGTATGTATAATAGTATATGCATGCATGCATGCATGCATTTGTGTATTCATAGATGCATAGTTGTATATATAGGCCTATATATAGGGTGACACGAAAGTTCGTTCACCGTTTTCAAAATGCGTTATCTCAGTAACGGCTTCATATTTCTTTATAATATTTTTTCAGTGTATACATCAGTCAAATGAAAGATATTGGTACAAATTTGATTATGATCCGGTCCGTTTTCGCCATTATTTATAGGAAAATGTAAAGACGACCAGTTTTTGCGGGAAAAACTGTGTTCATCAAATTAACACAATAAAGAAACTGTGAATACGCCTAGCCTCGTATGCAAGCGTGACAAGACACTGTTGTTACCTATATAGGACATACACAGACGTAGGCTATTAGCGTACAGTGTCTCCTTTCTGCTTAATGACAGCACTGACTCTATCCGGCATGACTGGATCTGCCTCTGAAGTGTCCCAACTGCTTTCGTTCTCCACGCTCGTTGGAGGCGACGCTTGAGCTGATCAGCGTTCTTTGGCTCAGGATCCTTATGAACGCTGAGAGATAAAATACTCCGCAAGTTCTCAATAGGAGCGAGTTCCGGAGAGTTCGGTGACCAATCCTTCGGCGTTATGTTTGACGGGAGGTTGTCGTCTAGCCACTTTGTCGTCACAGCTGATGTATGACAGCGCGCGCCATCCTGCTGAAATACTCCTATAGGTCATTGTTAACAAATGACTTTCGTTGCATGACACTACCGTTGTCATGTTCTCTCTCGAGAGCTGGTTCAGCAATCTGCTCGAGAATGTTGGTGATGTACGTAGTACTGTGAGTTCAATCTGGTGCCATTTGGCACAAGGTGAAGTTTAGTGAGACTCTTCCCATGGCAGTTATCCCACACCAAGCCATCACTGACGTGCTAAACTTCAACTGTGGAGCGGGCCGGACGTTCTCTTCCTCTGCCGGATAGAGTCAGTGGTGTCATTAAGCAGAAAGGAGACACTGTAAGCTATAGCCTACGTCTGTGTATGTCCTATGTAGGTAACAACAGTGTCTTGTCACGCTTGTATACGAGGCTAGGCGTATACACAGTTTCTTTATTGTGTTAATTTGATGAGCGCAGTTTTCCCGCAAAAACTGGTCGTCTTTACATTTTCCTATAGAAAATGGCGAAAACGGACAGGATCATAATCAAATTTGTACCAATATCTTTCATTTGACCGAGGTATACACTGACAAAATATTATAAAGAAATATGAAGCCGTTACTGAGATAGCGCATTTTAAAAACGGTGAACGAACTTTTGTGTCACCCTATATATATATATATATATACTTAAGTATATACATGTATATGCACTTGCGCATGCAGATAAGTATGCATGCATTGTATGTATGTATGACATTGTAGACTATGTATATATCTAGGTAAGTAGGCCTACCTAGTTATAACTACGTATCTTTGAAGCAGAATATGCTTAGATTATAGAGCACCTTTTGAAGCATTTCTGAAAGTCATGTATCTAAATAACAATTATGAGTTCATAAGTCATAACATCTGCGTTTTAAATTCAGCCGAAAATGTGCGAAAACGTCTAAAAAGAAGGAGTGGATCGCATGCAGAGGTAATAAACGACGGTAAATGAGAATATACCTGTAAAACCAATAATATTGACGGAAGGCAGTGAATAGGAAGCGGAAGTGCAGCGGGGAGAGTGAGGAAGAGCATGCAGCGGGGGAAAGAAGTAACAGCGGTTGCAGGAAACTAAGAGATGTTAATATTGCCTCGTATCTGTCTTTAAATCTCGCAACAACTATTTGCTCTTAGCCTGCACGCATGCATACATGGATGCATGCACCCATGTCAAGTACGGGTTAAGTGCGTGCACTCAGACCGAGACTGTTTGGCTCAATCACAAGCTAACTGATTTCTGTAGTTTTACATCGATCTCATTCTGAATCGATCAATAATTATGTGAATCGGGGTCTGTGTGTAAAACGAGAAGGCATGAAATAGAATAGAATATGACGCTCAACGCACCCAAAATCATATCGTTATGGAGCGTAACAATCGCAAGTTTATAATATCATAACCATACAGCAGTAGCAGCAAATGCACCCTCCGGATTTAAGATTTAGGTGCGCCAGAGTGCGGCTATGCAACTGGCATAGACCTAATTCAGAATGAAGTACCTACTTACTTTCCTACTCACTCACCTGCAGTAACTTAATTATACTGTAAATGCCGCTACTGATGCAAAATGCCAGGTCTGTGCATGGGCGGAGTTTATCAGGGGCTAGGGGTCTATGCCCCCCCCCAAGAAGACCCAGATTCACTTTTTTAACCGTGTAAATGGTATTTTTTCCCGGGCTTAGCCCCCCCCCCAAGAAGGCTTTAGCCCCTCCAAGAACGGAAGCCAAACTCCACCCATGGGTCTGTGTGAAATGTGAAAGTTAGGCCCTATACGGAAACGAAAGCTGCAATGTGTCAGTCGATATAGGCTATCGGATAAGATCCATAATCTATATTATATTTAAAATTATCGTTAATAGCTCTGCAGATAATTTGTCAAAAGACAAGTACCCTATAATATATTTAAGATTAGAAAATCAACTTCAGGAAGAAAGCATTTTAATTTACGATACGCTAATGTACGCCTACCAGAGTAAATAAACTTAAATTTATAGGAGTCAGCTCGAGCGAAGTTCATAGGTAGCCTATAAGACCCTATAGGCTTCGGCCTATATAAGCCTACAGTAATATTAGGCTATACGCATGCAGATTATAGATGTCATTTACAAAAATTTTATGTCGGTGCTCAGATAATTGCACAAGAAACATTAAAAGTGAACTCACAGTATAGGGTGCGCGTAGGACACAATATAATATTATAGGCTATTACTGAATGTCAGTGGATCGCAAAGTTTTGAAGACTTCAACCGAGGGCTGCACAACATTCGATGTTCAGCCACCACTGTTAGTTCTGAAAGCAAAATTCATCGTGCAACTTGTCGAGCATACTGCGCAAAATAGAAACAACTTTTTGGTAAGTGGATCTCAACAACAAATTTCGAGACAATTTGGGATCAATTTGGAACATGGGAGGACGCATAGGACCGGTTCTTGCACTGTCCCGGCGAATCCGGGACGGTTGTCAGCCCTAAGGTGAAATATTGATCCCCCACAAGACCTACTGAAGTTTCCTAACGCCTTTGTGGTATCAATAATATTGTGTAATTTATACAAATGTATATTAGCTTATATGTAATTTGTCTACGTATGAATGTAATAATGAGTGCCTATTATAGTAGTCCAGGACTCTATATAGGCCTAATATATATTTTAGAGGCGCAACATAAATACTTTGAATGAACGAAGAAACAAATAAATAAATGGATAGTCTTAATAGAGATATTGATGAATGAATGGTCTCGATGGTTTATTGCGTTTTAACAAAACTTTCATTATAAAGCATTTTTCATTCGCTTTTTTGCGTGACAGACATAGATGCCCTTCGCACATCGTTTAATAATTATACTGTCTTGACCTACATGTGGTCGTCACTGGTCTTTGAGGTCGTGCACTTTCGAGGGCTTTTGGAACCACTGACCCGCTGCGGGGAACAATTCTCTCTCTCTCTCTCTGTCTCTGTCTGTGTCTCTGCCTGTCTGTCTGTTTCTCTCTCCGGAAACATAAGAACTGCTTTATCCTAATACTTTAGATATTGTCGCTTAATTGACGTCAGCCCAACATGGACTTAGACAACCAGCCTCCCGAAGGCAGGACATGATACCAGCGGGAGCTTAGACACCGCTGCCGTAGGTACAGAGGTCTTCTCTGGATGAGACACAGGCCAATGTATAGGCCTTCATGCAGAGGGAAACGGGAGGGGGAGGAGGAGGAGGAGGAGGAGGAGGAGGAGGAGGAGGAGGAGGAGGAGGAGGAGGAAGAAGATCAGGAGAAGAGGAAGGATTTGTTTGTAGGAAGCGCAAGTGGATGAGGAGGACTAGGAAGAAGAGGAGGTAAAGGAGGATACGGTGAAAGAAGTGAGAAGGAGGAGGACGAGAAGGAGGAGCAGGAGCAGGAGGAGCAGGAGGAGGAAATAGAGAAAGAAGAAGAAGAAGAAGAAGAAGAAGAAGAAGAGGAGGAGGAGGAGGAGAAGGAGGAGGAGAAGAAGAGAAAGAAGAAGAAGAAGAGGAGGAGGAGGAGGAGGAGAAGGAGGAGGAGAAGAAGAGAAAGAAGAAGAAGAAGAGGAGGAGGAGGAGGAGAAGAAGAAGAAGAAGAAGAGGAGGAGAAAATAGGATATGGTAAACGAAGGAGGAGGAGAAAAAGAAAGGAGGAAGAAGAAGAAGATGGCGTGAATTGTTATCCACTCGCTATTAAAGTATTAAGTGTATGACCTTAGGTATATTTGTGGACAAGCGAATGTCATCCAAAGATCAGTTGACAACCGAGTCTCGTCCAATTTTAGATCCGATCGACATCCGCGGGTCACGCACTCACTGGTATTTTGATGTATTCTGCAACCAACGGAGTGCAGCGTCGGAAAGTAGTCCGTCGATCATTGATTTCTGATTCCCAAAAAAGTCCTATAGTAGTAATGACTTAAGTTAATTCAAGTTCAACCTATGACATCTAACCATAGATCGACTGCGACTGATTTGGAAACGATCAAGACCAGCAGAAAGGCAATGATAGTCTATAAATAATAGCACGCGGAAATACGGCTTGCATTATTATTGTAATTCTGAGTTTACCTCTTTTCCATGGTCGATGCTGTTGATTAATTGCGAACGAAGGACTTGCTCAAGGTCCCTGTCACAATTGGGAGACTAGCTGTTTAATACTGCAACACCAATTCTAACCAAGAAAAAGAATCGATTATAAATCTGATGAAACTGTTGAGCATTTCCTCTTACTGAAAGTTTACAAGAAAAAAATATAGAGAAAGGTTACTACAAGAGAAATTTTCTAAGCTTTCTCAATAATTAGGCCTATTGCATATGTGCCTAACTGATGTAGCCTATTTCTATACTGTCTGCAGACAAATAGCTAGATAATTTTTATTTGGTGATGTGGTATTTGCAATAGTCATCATCTATTTACTATTTTAATACTGTGATTTAAAATAGTTTTATACTGTTATAAAATAGTTTTATACTTTTATACTCCACTCTCCCCAATAGCCTACTATTTAATATCTACATAGAAGAAATTGTAAGAGAAACGTTGGAAGAAGTGAATGAAGGGATAAAGGTAGGAGGAAGACTGATAAAAGCTCTGAGATTCGCGGACGATCAGGCAATGTTGGCAGGAACTCAAGAAGGATTACAAAGAATGATGAATCGACTGAACATGATATCAACAGAATACGACATGAAAATAAACATAAAGAAGACAAAGGCTATGAGGATAAACAAGAGAGGAGAGAAAGCAATTAAGATCACAGTAAACGGAGAGGAAATATAGAGCAGGTGGAGAAATTCTGCTACCTAGGAAGTATGGTCACAGAGGATGCAAGATGCCATGTGGAAATAAAAAGAAGAATAGCCATGGGAAAAGACGCATTTAGCAAAAGAGGGGAACTCCTCAGAGGAAAGCTAAATTTGAATCTAAAAAAGAGAATGGTCAAGACGCTGGTATGGAGTGTAGTTCTGTATGGGTCAGAAACATGGACAATGAGAAAGGATGACATAAGAAGATTGGAAGCTTTCGAAATGTGGGTTTGGCGACGAATGGAGCATGTCAGCTGGACGGAGCACAAGACGAACGAAGAAATACTGCGAATGGTCGGAGAGAGAAGGTCAATGCTGGAGACAATACGGAGGCAGCAGAGAAACTGGATTGGCCACGTCCTGAGGAGCGACACCATAGTAAGGGACATTATAGAAGGAAGAATGGAGGGGGAAAAGACAAGAGGAAGACCAATAACAATGCTACTGGACTGGATGATGGCAAAGGGTGGTTACAGAAGACTAAAGGAGGAGGCACAGAACAGATAGGCTACGCGTGGCGTCATTGAACATATGAACCTGCCTGACGGCAGAGAACTAAAGAAGAAACTGTTTACTCTTCTGATTAAATAGTCAACCTCACTATTTACCCCATCACTGGTAAGCCGACATTATACACAATTACCGCCTCACGGTGGACTCGAACCCGTAGGTCTACTATACTCTCCGTCTTACACATTAAAAACTGCCGTACCAATTTTTCTCTCTGTCCTACCATGGCATGTAAACTTTTCAAACCTTGAGCAAGTCCTTCACTTGAAACTCCTATTCAGTGTACGCTCTGTAGTCGGGATTGCCACTGAGTAGCGAGCATGACGGGGCCCTATAGGAATGGAGAAATAAATAAATAATAAAAGTTAGCCTACACAGCGTTTGCGGCTGATATACCAGCAAGGAGGTCCGATCCAGAATTCAGTTGCCATGGGATCTGAGTAGCGTATACCCAATCAACCTCTCCACTTCCTCCTTGCTTTTCCAGCCTACAGTAGATGGCCAAAGGTCATAAAAGGTCCAGAGAGATCACTGAAGGCATTGGCAGCATGCAAGACGACCAATTTTCATCAGATTCCCAAAGACGCGTATACACATTAATTAAATTGGATTAATTTTATGACATTCTGCGTCACTGTAGCTAAGACTATTTTATGTCTGTTTTGCGACGGTAGGCTATAGTTAAGACAGCGTGCGTCCATGGCTGTTCCGTTTGAAGTGGCATACCTTCCATGGCTGCAGAGACATCTGAATTGATGATGATTTCATTCCAACGGACCCTGCTGCTTGCCTGCCTTCTCGCTGAAGACGAATTAAAGCGTGCATTAATCGAGGTTTTCATTACCAAGCTAATCACAAGTCATGCTCGGCTGTTCGATTCTTATCGATCTCTCTGATTGGTGGACATCGATCAGATGAACTAACAAACAGCATCAGCCTCCGACCCTGCTTCACCTGTTTCCTGTCACCATGGTAACCATGGTAACCATGCAGCCACTTCGATTACATGTATATGTCTCCTTGGCAGGCATCATTTTGATCGTCATGACCGAATCGAAGTCACGTGCGCAGCATATAGCGAAGACGCTATTACTATAGCACCTTGTTATTTGCACCTAAGCTACTGCACAGTAGTATGCGGATTGTCCTTTAGGCGTTTAGATAGAAGGATGATGCTTGCTCTTTAAGTGGAAACGGAAGTGAGCTGGAAAGTGATAGTGAAAGATATGTATACAGAAGCAGAGATACATGTATAGACAGAGACATAGATAGACAGAGAGATTTGATTTGGTGTTCTTGGTTGCCAAATAAATAATTATAATTTGATTTGATTTGAATCGTGTGCTGCGAGCGCTACCATCGTTCGTCGCTCTACCACTTTACCACTTTACCACTTGCTCCAGTGACTCTGAATGACTCTGAATGTGATGCAATCTCTTAACGGTGCATGCACTGGAATCTGTTGACTGAACTCCATCACTGCCTTTCGTAATAATTATAGGCTATTTGGACAGCGAGTCGTTAGAAGGCAAACACCCATGCATAAAACATCGCACAGAACACTTATTTTGTACATAATTATATGCACATTAAAAGATACCACAGGCCCATAGCACGTAGGTCTACAAATAATGTTCACGGACGCACTTGCAATCAATAAATCAATCACATAAATTTATATAGCGCCCTTTCAAGATCTCTACTCAGAGAACTGAGAGCCGCAGGGAGGCCATTCCAGATGGCTGGTACCACCACGGAAAATGCTCTTTGCTGCACTTAAAAGAAACTAAAGAGGACATCGACTTACAACCTACTTTCAAACAGTCAGATTTAATAATAATGACACAGCACGTGGTTCAAGATGGCTTCTCGTTTGTGTATAGCCTGTCGTCTCTTGTCAATATTATTTGATCAGATTATGAACGCCTGTATGTAACAGGTGCTCACGCCCCACTACCATAATGATAAGGCCCCACTATCAGAGCGCCCACTAGGCTATACAATATACATGTATATATCACAGGGCTCCACTATCGTAGGGCCTTCATGTTTTCGATAATTTTCGTTCCATGTGCACGACTTCTAAACAGCTACCTAGAGCATGTGGGCAATATCGAGTTAGTGCCTCGATCTTCAGCCGTCGTTTTTGGTGTTTTAAAAGGTGATTGAACGCTAATTGTAGGCTAATTGAAATCTTTTATGGCTAAAGTGAGTAAAGTCAATTTTCCGCTGTGGCAAATAATAATATTCAGGTCAATGGCGAGACGTAGGCTATACAACGTAATAGGTTTCAGTTGGGAAGGTCAAGAGGCAAAAGCTCATGGACTGCCTAGACAGTTCGGCGCTCATGAGTAAGCTGGTGCCCTACTATACCCTAGCTAGGATTGCTTGGGTTGGGGGGTTTGCCATCGCTTCTATTCCCAGGAACTTAGAGTACGGTATGCATGGGGTCTATCATGATCATCAGGCCTGGGTGGAAATGAGTCGCCTGCTAGGCTCTTCGCGTCTGCGGGATGCAACCCGCAGGGCCGCAGATAACTTTTGGTCACATGGGCGCTAAATAATGTCGGGCACAGTCAGCCACACGGCTACGCATCAGAGTAAGCATCTTAAGCAGTGATTCCGTTAAAGTCTGAATTCTTGGAGTCATGGACGCATCACGTCAAAAAAGTTGGAGTCCACGCTAAATGGATGAGAGTCATGGACTCCACACCCTTCCATTTTGGAGTCCCATCGGGCCATAGTAGGCCTAGACTAAATGTACAAATTTCGAACTTTGGATATTATAGACGACAAAGGGCCCAGCCATTATTATTAGGCTACGTAGCCTACGCAAAAAGTCGCATTTTGACCCGATCATCCTGTTGCAACTCGTACATTTTGAGAACTTTCACATGCGTAGGCTACGTACAAATTAGTTCTAATTCTTAAGCATCTTACTCACATACACCGTCGTTTCCTTTTCGTCAGACGGCGCTGCTGCCCGAATGACGTCACAGACAACGACGCGCAGACGTACGTCGAAGACGTCTAAGACGTCAGAGGACGACGGACGTCAGAATGACGACAACGATGACGACAACGATGGTGACGTGTCTGCTGCGGGGAGCAGGTCATCACGGGTCAATCTGAACCAGTTGGACAATCTGCCGGCCATTGATTCACCGGAAGCCATCAACGTCAGTGCAATCAGGTCGATTCAGAAGTCATTCGTCAATGTGCTTGTCTGTCTGTCTGCCTGCCTGTCTGTCTGTCTGTATGTGTGTCTGTGTGTCTCTGTCTGTCTGTCTGCCTTCCTGTTTGTCTGTCTGCCTGTCTGTCTGTCTATCTGTCTGTCTGTCTGTCTGCCTGTCTGCCTGTCTGCCTGTCTGTCTGCCTGCCTGTCTACCTGCCTGTCCGTCTGTCTGTGTGTCTGTGTGTCCATCTGTCTGTCTGTGTGTCTGTGTGTCTGGCTGTGTGTCTGTCTGTCTGTTTGTCTGTCTGTCTGTCTGCGTCTTCGATGATGATGATGGCGATTAAGATGATTAATTAAATATTATAGTAATTTTTCGTTTATTCAACAATCCGGTTGACAGACCGCAACCGGTTACTGCTATGCAGTTATCTTAATTAACATTATAACTACTAACAGAACAGATAGCTTGTAATACAAGAGTGCTAATAGCAGCCTACAAAGCACGTCTATCCTACGGGGGTTTTGGGAATCGAAATCAGGTGCCTGTGACACAAAACGGAGTATCCCCCTGAAAGCTATCCGGGTGGATGAATTAATCTATCTCTCCGGATGTATTTAACCGGTCTAGACTATCCAGAGGGATATTTTGAAAAATGCGTAAATTGAAAAATTTGTGCTCTAATCAAAATTTGATGTGACTCTAATTGTTTTCAGTGTCCTAACCAATGTTCAGAGAAAGGCAGCTCGAATTTATTTAGTGACTCTGAGTGTTTTTAGGTGTTTTAAACGTTTTAAGTGCTCTAAAGCCAAAGCAAAAAATTATCTAGTAGGAATAAACATACCTGTTAGTGTCATTGTTAAAAAAAGCAGATGAAAATTAATTTGCAAAAAAATACACGCGGAAGTGACTTTTTCGACTTTTCTTCATTTGGGGAGATACGATTAATACGGGGGATACTCTATTTCGTGACACTTGCAAGAGTTGCAGTGTGTTATGCAATGCGCCACCTGGCGATAATAATCAATGACAATAGCAATCAGCGACGCATTGGCCATTGTGCTCGTGTGCAACGACACAAAGGGCGACAAAGACTTCCCTAGTTTCGGCAACCGCGGTGCCTCTAATTATATAATTATCAAATAATGCACAAAATGTAATAAATACAGTAGGCTAAGCGAATTCTTAAAGCGATTTTGCCACCGACAAAATAATGATGCTGACAAAATCGATCTATTCAATATTTCTATAGAAAATTACGTGGACTCCCCATGTGCTATTGTGCATAGATCATAGTCTTCGATAGTTAGCAGGCAGTCTATAGGTAAATTGTCGTAAGTCGCCTCAGGTTACCTTTCATCCAGGAGTTGTTGGAAGCACTGTTGGCGTGTTCTACCGAGTGTGAATGTGTGATATGGTCAGTCAATCAGAAACAGATATCATTATTTTTTTTAAACTGCTGTGAAATCGGCGAATATGAAAATATATCTAATACCTTAAGTCTATTTTGCCATTGGCCTCTATAGCGGTTGTCAATAAACAGAAATTCACAAGATACTATGCACATTAGCAGATGAACAAAATGACACTAGATACTGCTACAAAAACATTGAGATGGTATCATTGGTATGCCTACATTGCACAGGGTCAAACTATGCGTCTTCAGTTTTGCGTCTTCAGTTTTACAAGGTTCACAGTATTTTTTGCTGAATCGACTTTTTCTGTTGCCAGCTTTTAAAGTTAAGACGTCAGTTCACTGTCGCACGATTTGTGAACGCTTAAAAAGTGATTCCTATATTATACATATGTTACTCGGTTGTTGCAACTTTCCTACTTCTCAAACTATTTCTAATGCACTGGAGGTTTACTTCATAGAGCCGAATAAGAAATAATTAATTTGCGTCAAAAATCGATCAATTAGTATATTGAATGACACTGAAAACGTTAACAGCAATGTTTCAGGACTTTTTTTAACGTGCAGTTGTACACAAAATGTGCAGTTCTAAATGGATTTGTGGCTTTGTGCAGCTGTAGAAGCACTTCTGTCACACGTTTTGTGCAATTAAAACTAGCAAAAAAGGTCATTTTCATCATGTGAAAGGAAAGAAGGAGTTGTGCAGTTCTAAAAATTCCTTAAAAACAGCCCTGAAATGTTTGAGGCATGCCATGGCATATGGTAGTATATTGTAATCATTATCTTTAAAAAATATTTATAAAGAACTGATTGTTTCTGTGCGCAACAGAATGAAATACATGATGAAGAAACTGAAGCGGGACTCCATTTCCAAGACGGATATCATCCGAAACATTCAATACGTCGTCAGCGTCCTGGAAAAAGTCTACGACACCGAAAAACGGTACACACGCTATTTGTAATGTTATCAAGTTACAATTCCCACAAGACGCCAGTGGCGTTGACAATGGGGGTTTCGGGGGTTAAACCCTCCATTGGCCTAGGGGAAAAGTTTTTTAAAGGTTTTTTATCCACTTAAATAAGAAAAGAAAAAACAATTGCTTGTAGTAACAGCTGTTTTTCTTACTTTATTTTCTTTGTTACTTTATTCCCTTTTTATTTACTGTAATACTGTTGGGTTGCTGTCAGAAAGGGCATCCTGCCAGGCCATAAAACTCCCAAAAACCCCATCATAAATTTCTGGCTTCGCCACTGCAAGACGCTGGCCATGGGTTAACTCGATTCCTAACATTAAGCAGGCATACCGCATGGACGGCATGGTATAGTTAGAGGAGTAAGAGAATTACTATCCGCGGTCATATCGGAAGAGGCCACGTCACTGACCAACATCTTATTAAGAAGTAAGTCTTAACATTCTATGAATAGGCTATAGTTCTGAGCGGTAAATGTAGAATGCACAGTGTACACACTATGGACAGTAGGGTGGATCGATTCCCCATGGCAAAATATTTTTTCTTCGACAAGTACTATTAAGAGTGAGGGAAAGTTGCCTTTTGGTATAAGAAGCACACAGTAATTATTTGGTAATTATGGTGGAACATCTTGAGGCTCCCCGAAAACTTTGAAGTTTTGCTCTATGAGGCCTGTATAAGGGCATTGGAAATCTTATGGATAATCGTGAATCATCACACGTGGCAACGTCTTGCATTACAAATGACGTATAAAAATCATTGAATACATGTTTGTGCATAACTATTGTGCATATAACATGTAGGCAATGTATATTTGCAACAACGTTTAGGCCACAAGACACGACAATCAATTTTCTCAAATTTTTGCACTATTGATCGATAAAATGCCCTAATGCGATAAAGCCATGTAACGATTTTGCCACAATAAAACCGCTGATGACAATTTCTAACTAGCTGGAAACAGCTAGCCTTCCACACGTAGGCCTATTATGAGGTAACTTGCATAATACATGTAGGAAAGTCAACCATGGGACAGCTGGTCACAAATAATCTAATCTACATGTAATCTTATGATGTCCTGGCCATTTGTAAAGCGCTTCTCACAGAAGAGCTGTTCAGAAGCGTTCTCAGCATAACATGCTTGTGAAAATAATGAGAAAGGTCTCTCAGCAGCGAAGAGATGTAGATGCAATCCTCTCCAGTATCATGCTATCGATGAAGTCACAGTTGGTCCACCTATGAGCTAAGCTATGTTGAGACATAGTGGCTACGAGCAGGATCTTTACGTGATTAGAGGTGAGATCGGGAGTCATTAATCATTCAGATGCTTACAGCAGTAAGAGAATTGCCAGTCGATCAAGTGGTAGATCTCAGGTGCGTCATACCTCACTTCTGGTAATTAGCTTATACCTAATTCGAATATTATTATCGCCCTGCAGATTAATGAATCAAGTTGATGACCATACCTTAAGAATGCAACAAACTCTATGTTCACGCTGACTGTAATAATGGAAAGAAGTAGATTTTCCAGATGAACAAAATGGGCATTATAGATTGTATTGCAAGCTCAGTAATATGTTTTTGTATCGATTGTAAGGTAGGCCTACCGGTAACTGGAAAAGCTGGATGAAAAGAAGCAAATGTATAAATTGCGCCATCTTTGCATCCTGGCTTAGCTCTGATACTGAACCACCGATGTATGCCGCAAGAATCTGTGATTATAATTTACAAAGCCTCTTGTACTTGTCATAGTAAGCACGAATGAACTGCAGAACTCAAACATGTGACACAGGTAGCATTTAACCTTTTACCCAGATCTGTTCACCTTTGGCTGAATACTGCTATCAAAATTAATATTCCCAACCGTTGACTGCTATACGGTATTCTTATCGCTTGATTTTAGTCGAAAGCTCGGTAGCACACGCATCATTACATTGTCGTATGCTGGTAGCATAGCTCCTGTGGTGTGCGAAAGACTGGATACATTTTCATATTTCCTCGTTTCGGGTTTCTGGCCAGAGGGAGGTGTGGCCATTCTAGGTGTGAGAGAAATGTCGGTACAACTGTTACTCTGATACATGCTGACACTAAGACATCGGCGCATTTTAGTTCACATTCATCACTCATTCCATACATTTAAAAGCAGAGCAGAATGCACAAAGTCGTAGCCAAATCAAACTAATTATTACTTTGGTTTTTAAGGTGCAATCAGGTCTTGGTCTGAGGTATCTTTGTTATCTCATACATCGCCCTCTCTGCCACTTTGCTATGTCTTCTTCGATCCACTGATAGGCTAGGCTTGACCTCTTCCACCATCAGTTCAATCAGCCTTTCTCTTGTAGTTTTTCCTCATATTATTTTGTCTCAACTCAAATCTTGTCTTTCTCTTGGGATTGCTTGCAATGCATGGGAGAGCTTCTCAAAGATTCTTGCTGAGAGAGGCGCTATATAAATGATCAAATACAACTCTATACAATACAATAGAAGCATATTGCAATAGATTATGATCATTGCAGCTGCAACATGATGCAAATATAGGCCCAACAAGGAGTAGACAGAAATTTGCTAAAAAAACTGCCTGTGAACCATGCAATTTTCGCCATTGTAGTACATACGATTTATGATCTCGTTGGGGAGCCCCAAGATGTTTTCCAAATGATAAACAATTTTACACAGTCACTTATGTATACCAAAGGCAACTTTTCCTCACTCTTAATAGCTGATACGATGGAGAAAAAAAATTTCGATCCACCCTAATGGACAGTCACCGTACATTTACCAGGAATAGCTATACTTAATAAACATCAGCGGCAGTAAATGACAATAGCAACAACCAGAATAATCATATTCATTTCAAGAATTCTCTTTCATTTCAGAAATTTATATAGCGCCTATTCAAAGAAATCCACTCATGTAGTCGTGTGCCATTTCCGTAAGCGTTTCTGTGTATAGGCCTATATATATATGCGTGTAGGCCTATGTATGGACAAAATGTATTCATAAAGATTTGTATGTTTACATTGTCTATATGTATGTATGCACCGTATAATGCACGTATGCATGTTGTCAGTACCTATGTATATATAGCTTACTAGCTGTACCCGGCCACGCGTTGCTGTGGCTGAAAAGACTGTCCAACCCTCCCTTCCTAGGTCCCCTCCCCTTCCCCTCCCCTCCCGTTCCCCTCCCCTCCCTCCCTCCCTCCGTCCCTACCTCTCTCCCTCCGTCTCTCCCTCCCTCCGTCTCTCCCTCCCTCTCTCCCTCCCTGCATCCCTTTCTCCCGTTTCATCCCCTCCCTCCCCTCCGTCCCTCTCCTTCTTCCATCCCTAGAAATATGCGCTTTAGAAAGACGCGCGGAAAATGGCCGCAAATGGACGATTTTGTAAAAAAAACGACAGTTTTTGACAGTTACATAAAAATATGCGCTAGAGAAATACACACTTTTTAAAACGCGCCAGAAAAATGGGCGGACGCCGCCGGACGGATGCGTAAAAGTTCAAATGGATATGGCTGGACTCCATCGACGTAGGCTATATCTTATGGAATTAAAATTTGTGTTTTTTTGGTCGTAACGATTGCGCTTTTTCCCAAAAGGCAGTATACAAACCCGCTTATGTTCGAATGGAACGTTTTGCGAAAATTTTGACAACAATCGGTCAAGAACTTTCCGAGATCCTTCATGTCGAACGGTAACGTTTTACATTTTTATTTATATAGATGTATGGAGGTACATGTATTAATCGAGCGCAGATATTTAGAGAGCGTTCGGTGAAGATGCGCTACTTAATTTTGCTCTGGTGTTGTTGGTCAGTCGTTTGCTGGAAGAGGAGCAGGAGCTGAACGAGGTCGTTGAGACGGATTCTGTTTCCGGTGTCATCAAGGAGTGGTTGACCTCGACCTTCACCCGGTCCTTGAGCAACATGACCAGGAAGACGGATGATCGAGTCATCAAGTTCCGAAGTGTTGCAAACGCCATTCGAGCGGGAATTGTTGTCGACAGGTAATAAACACTACTGTATACAATGCTTATGTCTTACTCTTACATTCATTCATTCATTCATTCATTCTTTCATTAATTCATTCGTTCATTCATTCATTTTTTTCGTTCATTGATTTGTTCGTTGAGTCGTTCGTTCATTCGTTCATTCATTTATTCATTCATTCATTCGTTCGTTCATTATCTTTCTTACATTTATTAATTTCTCGCTCATTCATTCAGTCGTTGGTTGATTCATTCATTCATCCCGTATTTCGTTCGTTCATTCATTCGTTCATTCATCCATTCATTCACCAATTCGTTCATTCACTCATTCACTCATTCATTCATTCGTTCGTTCATTCGTTCATTCATTCATACTGTGGGCTTATATGAAGCGCCCCTTCAAGAAGCCTAATCAGTAAGGCTCCTAGCCCAGCCACGTCAAAAGAGACTACTATCGATCTGAATTATTATAGCCTACTTATAATCGTGACAATAACATGCATACTCCTGAGACATATAGCCTAACGTCGTCTCATTTCTTGCAGGATCTACAGGCGAATGTCAAGCTCTGCTGGTCTGCACGTACCGCCCAACGTTCTTCTTCAGATGAAGGTACATAAAGAGCACAAACACTTTTCTTAAACTATACAATAATTAATAATTTATAATTGATAATTGCTAGTCTTGGGGTTTATTGTCTGCCTTAGTGTTTCCAATGTAAGCACTCTGCTGTTGGCTATATTATTCACGTGCGGTATATAGCCTAGACTTATATCCTAAATGGACATTATTCACGACCTATATCCTAAGTGGACATTATTCACAAGGCCATATTAAAATAAAAAATATTTCTTGGTCGTTTAGGCCTACACTTGTTCGATCTAAGCAAGATATAGAAGAGGTGATGGAATTTTGCAACCTAGGAAATAATGATCACAACCAAATTTTATTATGTCCAATGCCACAACGAAATTATGAGTAGGACTGTGGCTCTAGGAAAAGAGATGTTCAGTACCGGACGGAACCATTGAAATACATAGAACTTGAGGATTCAGAAACGAGGACTAGGCCTATATAGATGCTTACAAAATATATGCATGGGGAAGAATGGGGAACTCAGCTCAACAAAGCATTAAACAAATGAAGAAATGTGGGAAAGGTTTGGAGAAAAAAGAGCGCTAATACACACAATAAAGGGAGAATCTGAAATAATCCAACACCGAAAGGAGGCGAACTTGGAGGCATGCGCAGAGTGGAGCATGAGACGTGCGCTCTAACCGATGCAGCCAACTATACTGCAGTCTGTTTGTCTTCTGCCAATGTTATTCAGAACATCGACACTTGGTCGTTCGATGTCTTCCAAGTAAACGACATTGGAGAGAACCATGCGCTCAAATACGTCGGATACGAGGTTCTACAGAAATACGACATCATCAGGAAATTCAAGGTTTCATTAATTCATCGTAATTAATTCATCGTAATCAATTCATTATTATTCGTATCATCTAGAAATTTCTATAGACGGCGCTCATACGAGGGAACAGCTGTTACTGGCGAAGGTATAGGATGGTTGGGAGGATTTAAATATGCAGTAGCCTATTATATACATGTAGGTGAATGATATAACTTTATATTCGTCTCCTTCAGGAATTTTAAGCCATTGAGGCGATACCAGGACAGCTGCTGATGTTTGAGGGTTTTGTGGCAGCACGAGCGAGAGCATGTTGAATAGCTCGGAGTAGACGGTTCATTTCTATGTTCACGATGAGGGATATTGGTTTAATAATAATATTCATTCAATCAATCGTCATAACGTATTAATTTTTGATGGATATTATAGTCTGTGACGACACATTACATGCACTTGTTAAATGTCATCCATGCGTTTTGTCGTCTCGTATTCTCACTGCGCATGCGCACAATTTGTCTGAGACAAGCTTAGAATTATTCGTTCGTTTCTCCATTCATCCTTTCATCGACTCATTTATCAATCCAATATCCTCCTTTCCTTCGTCCTTTCATTCCAGGCCAGCATCCGCAAATATCATTAATAACAGCTTGGACCATAAAAATTATAATAAACCTGGGACGATGTAAATTGTTCGTGTGCGTGCAATTGTTCAAGGCACGTCGTGTGTAGACTCTGTAGGTGTCGTCTTTCATTAAATTTTTACGTTCATACCCGATAACTTCAGATTATCCTCCGCAAAATGCCGCTGTCTTCAGCCGTCCATTGTTTCATGTCACGAAACATTTGCCTCTCCTCATGAGAAGTATTTCACCTTTGTTTGAACGTGACGAACTCTCTTGGGACTAGGGGGATTCTTTCCAAAATCAGTATAAGTCCTCGTGCCAGATGAGGTCTGAGTCTGATATGTTCTAGTTAAGTGAAATAATAGCATGCATGAAAATAGTCATGGAAGAGGGGTCCGGGAAGTATAAGCTATTAGCTTTTCCGGACTCCTATTGCACTGTACTTTATTGACTCATATTTGTACCGTTTGACTTTTGTGTGCAAAAAACAAATTCATTCATAAATTCATTCATTCATTTTATTTATGCTCTCTATTTTCTTCATATATACTCTGAAATATCATATTACATCAATCCTTATCCCTGTCCCCATAATTAAAATGCAATGCAGGCTACAGTTTGAGTAGACTATAACTATACACAGGATCGGATAGAATGGAAACTAAAAACTATTGGTGCAGTGCGCATTGGACATACGCACTGCACCAAACTATCGATCGATTGATTGATTGATTGGTTGGTTGGTTGATTGATTGTTTGTTTGATTGATTGATTGATTGATTGTTTGATTGATGGATCGATCGATCGATTGATTGATTGATTGGTTGGTTGGTTGATTGATTGATTGTTTGTTTGATTGATTGATTGATTGATTGATTGATTGATTGATTGATTGATTGATTGATTGATCGATTATGCCTCATCTATATCCATGTGCCTCTGATTGGTGTGCACCGTGATAGTCGCTTTATAAATTTATAGATACAATACGATACAATACAATATGACTCTGAGCATGTTGGCAGGACGTGGGCCTAGTTTGATCTGAGCTAATGAAGAGGACGTTTCCTACTTCGCTCAACATCGCACCATAGATATAAATACGCCTCAAGTCATCGCTCTGTTTGTCCTGCTCTTTACAACACCCTTCTCATTAGTTGATGTTGCTGTTGTTCATGTTGTTGTTGTTGTTGTCGTTGTTGTTGTTAATGTTGTTGTTGTTGTTCATGTTATTGACGTGGTGCAGATCAACTCGTTGTCGCTGGACAACTTCCTGCTGAAACTGGAACTGGGTTACAGCAAATACAACAACCCTTACCACAACCTCATCCATGCAGCCGACGTCACTCAGACCATGCACAGCATACTATCCGAGAGCAAGCTCTCTGTACGTATATGCCTCTCTCTGTTTCTCTGTCTGTCTCTGTCTGTCTCTGTCTCTCCGTGTCTCTCTGTGTCTCTCTCTGTGTCTGTGTCTTTGTGTCTCTGTCTGGCTCCGTCTGTCTCTCTGTCTGTCTCTGTCTCACTGTTCCTTGCTTCTGTATTTCTCTGTCTTTTGTCTCTCTCTGTATGTCTCTGTGTATCTCTCTGTCTGTCCATCTATGCCTCTCTGTCTATGTCCCTATCTGTATCTGTCTGGGTCTCTGTCTGTCCGTCTCTCTCTCTTTTTCCCTATCTCTCTCCATATCCGTCCCTTTGTCTGCCTATCAGTGGTCTGGCTGACTATCCGTCCATCTGGCTGTCTGTCTTTTCATTCGCAATAACACTTAATTGAAAGTCTCTGTCCGTCTCTCTGTCTGTCTGTATGTCCACCTTTTCTTCACATTTGATGTCTGTCTATCTTTCCATTCCCAGTTTCTCCGTTTGTCCATCCGGCTATCTGTCTGTCTGTCTGCGTGTCTGTATCTCTTTCACGCTCTTACTACAACCTCTCTTCCCCTCTTTTTATATCTCTATATCTATCCTATGTCTGCCTGTCTATCCGTCTGTCTCAACAACAGTTCAAGGATGAAATAGCTGGTTCATTCATTCTTCCACAGCATACATATTATATACAGGGTGGTCCAATAGAAATGCAACAACTTTGATTCCTTATAACTTGAACAATTTTTGTCTGAGTGTCTTGTCCAATATATCAGATTGAACATAATTATCCATTTTATCGTTCTGCAAAATATCTAAGAGATACTTCTACGACGTTTTGAGATAATGCTATTAATATTCGACGTACCATTTTTTGCCATGAAACTGCAAGAAAAAAACAAAAGTCTGAAACAGAATATGTCAATTCTAAACGATCACTTAGTACTAACAATTAAAAACAATTAATATCTTGAGTGAATTTACCATCAGTCAAGCAAATACTCAATATGTCCACCTCGTGCTTTTATGATTGCATCAACACGAGACGACCACTGATCGATGTCCTGAGTCCACCAGTGCTTGGGTTATTTCAGCCCAGCAGCAAAGAATCACTTCTTTCAAATGTTCAACGTCACGTATCGGTTCATGATAGACCAGTTGCTGAAGACAACCCCAGATCGAATAGTCAATCGGGTTTTAAATCTGGACTGTTCGGTGGCCAGTTCTACGGTTCATTAAACTCTGACACGTTAGCGTTCAGATATGCAAACGTATGACGTGAGCGATGCGCCAGCGCTCCATCTTGCTGAAAGATGTAGCCTAATCATCAACTTCTGACAGTTGGCGAATATCACGTAGCAGTCCTCTCGCGAGTATTTAATCGCAGTAATAAACAATATTCACCTTAGCCTCTGGAGTAACAAGGAATTGCACCGTCTTCACAAGCTTTGAAACAGCCAATTCACACTTCGCGAAAAGAGCTTCCTGCCCTTCAGAAGTCGAGTAGGCGAAACAAGACGCTCAAGGCTAACACATGACAGGAGAAGCGAATGGCAGATGAAAAGATCGTCAGAACGAGAAGATCTTCACGGTTCAGACGCCAACAAACACTCAGAACCACAGTGTGTATGCAAAAAATTAGCTTTTTGGCATATTCAGTTTCAGACTTTTGTTTTTTTCTTGCAGTTTCATGGCAAAAAATGGTACGTCAAATATTAATAGCATTAACCCAAAACGTCGTAGAAGTATCTCTTAGATATTTTGCAGAACGATAAAATGGATAATTATGTTCAATCTGATATATTGGACAAGACACTCAGACAAAAATTGTTCAAGTTATAAGGAATCAAAGTTGTTGCATTTCTATTGGACCACCCTGTATATATACATATATAGCCTACATACATACATATACAACACAATATACATATATGCATATATAAATACATATGCATGTATATATAACGCACCTGCATGATAGCAACTCAGTAACTCCGCCACTGGTTGCACTCTGCCAGTGCCATTCCCAAGCCTGGATAAAGGAGGAGGGCGCCGCTAATGGTCTTTGTTACCACACAGTGACGTTAAACTGCAACTACTACTAGCAACTCAGTAATGGGAGTCCACACGTCAAAACAGTCTAATTTATAGGAGAGTAAGTCCCTTGTCATAGAAATAATGGTGAGTCCAGTGCAGTGCAGTGTGTGCCTACTGGTCATATTTCTCTTAATGACAGTTGACATGATTTAGGTGGATGTTGTTAATCAGTCTTGTTGTCCTCAAAACCATGGAACTGCGGTCTCGAGTGAACTCAAGTTCGTTGTAAAAGATTTGGTCTTGACAGCAAATGTCTGTTCTCGAAATTCAGAGTTTACGTTTTGATCTTGGTCTTAGGTTTAAAATCTTGGTCTTAGTTTAAAATCTTAATCTTAAGTTAAAAATCTTGGTCTTAGGTTTAAAATCTTGGTCTTAGGTTTAAAATCTTGATCTTAGGTTTAAAATCTTGGTCATAGGTTTAAAATCTTGGTCTTAGGTTTAAAATCTTATTATTAGGTTTAAAATCTTGGTCTTATAAGTTTAAAATCTTGGTCTTAAGTTTAAAATCTTGGTCTTAGGTTTAAAATCTTGGTCTTGTAGGTTTAGCATCTTGGTTTAAAATCTTGGTCTTAGGTTTAAAATCTTGGTCTTAGGTTTAAAATCTTGGTCTTATAGGTCTTTTCTCGAAATTCAGAGTTTACGTTTTGATCTTGGTCTTAGGTTTAAAATCTTGGTCTTAGTTTAAAATCTTAATCTTAAGTTAAAAATCTTGGTCTTAGGTTTAAAATCTTGGTCTTAGGTTTAAAATCTTGATCTTAGGTTTAAAATCTTGGTCTTATGGGTTTAAAATCTTGGTCTTAAGTTTAAAATCTTGGTCTTAGGTTTAAAATCTTAATCTTAAATTAAAAATCTTGGTCTTAGGTTTAAAATCTTGGTCTTAGGTTTAAAATCTTGGTTATAGGTTTAAAATCTTGGTCTTAGGTTTAAAATCTTATTATTAGGTTTAAAATCTTGGTCTTATAAGTTTAAAATCTTGGTCTTAAGTTTAAAATCTTGGTCTTAGGTTTAAAATCTTGGTCTTGTAGGTTTAACATCCTGGTTTAAAATCTTGGTCTTAGGTTTAAAATCTTGGTCTTAGATTTAAAATCTTGGTCTCCGTGTGGCCCTGCATTCTACTCGGTAGCACTCCTGGTATGTCATCCGATGATTGTGGGCTTCAGCTTGCTGCACGGACTCCAAATAGCAAGCAACCCTTAATGACACGTTGTTTGTACCACAGAATAGATAAAGCGTCACGAATTGGTAGATCTATCTATATCTACAAATTTGGTGCCAGATGGTTGTCGTGCATGAATAGACATGCGATGCATTGGGCACCCCTTCAACCTTCTCAACATTTCCATGGACATTTATATGGAGCCCATAAATCTATTTATTATGCGCTACGGTGTAATGATCAGGTGTCAATCGATGCATAGAAGTTTCTAGTTTACGATTACCAGTATACGATTACGATTATAGTTTTGGCTGAGCGACATGGAACTCTTTGCAACGATCATCGCTTCTCTCGTTCATGACTATGAACACACGGGAACAACGAATGCCTTCCACATCAACACAGGGTATGGCGATCAACAACTTATTCATTCATCCCGAAATTCATATATAAGGAGCCTACCCAGAGGCGCTCCGAGCCCAGCCAAAGGTACAGCTATAGGCCTACTCAACCAGCTATCCTTGATTATATGCAGTTTAGCCTAGAAAACAAAATTTAATGTTATAGAGACAGTATCCACAACAACCTAAAATAAAAGCAGCCGAGACGAAGCTAACTGCGGTATATTAGCACCCGTAGCGGAATTAGACATGACAGCAATCGTCAAATCTAAATTTTCTATAAAAAAAACAGTGGCGACACCAGCTATACAATAATAATACAATTTCAGCAGGTAGCGTCAGGGTCATTATTATAGAAGTTATGTACTCAGCAGGTCAATGAAATCAAATGTAAAGGAAATCAAATGTAAAGAAGATACTACAAACTCCAAAGAATGTTTGGCAGGTCATAAGGCAACTTAAGCATAAAATAAACAGGTTAATTAAATGACCTGGATAGACCTAAGGTGGCGCTGCAATTGCTAAAAGCTTAATGCTAAAGCTAAGCGAAGGGGAAACCTGTTCATTTATAGGATGACGAGTGAAGTTTGAATGGTTGTCATGAGATGCCGTCTGACATATAGGCATACCGCATAGATAAATATCTGGTTGCCAGATTAAAAAAGTGCATGGAACTGTTGATGATGATGACGATGACAATGACGATGACGATGATGATGATGATGATGATGATGATGATGATGATGATGATGATGATGATGATGATGAGATGAGATGATGATGATGACGACGACGACGACGACGACGACGACGACGACCATGATGATGATGATGATGATGATGATGATGATGATGATGATGATGATGATGATGATGATGATGATGATGATGATGATGATGATGATGATGATGATGATGATGATGATGATGATGATGATGATGATGATGATGATGATGATGATGATGATGATGATGATGATGATGATGATGATGATGATGATGATGATGATGATGATGATGATGATGATGATGATGATGATGATGATGATGATGATGATAGGCAGATAGACGAACGGACAGACGGACAAACAGAGCAGTTAATGCAAGCAGTTAATGCAAGCAGTTAGTGCAGCAGTTAAGGCAAGCAGTTAGTGCAGCAGTTAATGCAAGCAATTAATGCAGCAGTTAATGCAAGCAGTTAATGCAAGCAGTTAATGCAAGCAGTTAATGCAAGCAGTTAATGCAAGCTGTTAATGCAGCAGCTAATGCAAGCAGTTAATGCAAGCAGTTAATGCAAGCAGTTAATGCAAACAGTTAATGCTAGCAGTTAATGCAAGCTGTTAATGCAGCAGCTAATGCAAGCAGTTAATGCAGGCAGTTAATGCAAGCAGTTAATGCAAACAGTTAATGCAAGCAGTTAATGCAAGCAGTTAATGCAGCAGTTAATGCAAGCAGTTAATGCAAGCTGTTAATGCAGCAGCTAATGCAAGCAGTTAATGCAGGCAGTTAATGCTAGCAGTTAATGCAAGCTGTTAATGCAGCAGCTAATGCAAGCAGTTAATGCAGGCAGTTAATGCAAGCAGTTAATGCAAACAGTTAGTGCAAGCAGGGCAAGTTGATGTATTATTATGTGGCTCCATGATGTACTGTGGTATGAATTCGTTGTTGTGTTGTTTAGCTCTGAGTTTGCGCTGTTGTACAACGACAAAGCCGTTCTTGAGAATCATCATGCAAGTGCCGCCTTCCAGATCCTCAAGGACGAAAATTTCAACATCGTCTCGAATCTAACGAGAGAACAACACAAGTACAAAGCAGTTCTATACACACCAGACACAGACGTTCACAAGAGACATACAGACAACCAGACAGACAACCAGACAGACAGACAGACAAGACAGACAGACAAGACAGACATAGCGACACATGCAGACCTATAGGCAGACAGACAGGAACGAAAGAATAGTACAGCTGCACTGGTGGATATAAGAGGGGAGTCAAGTCTGTCTTTCCATATGAGCAGATTCGCATTGAGTCATGAAGTTCATGCCGCTTCATCTTGGTCCTTTGTTTTCTAGTCCGGACAACATTGAATTTTGCGCAGTTTTTCCTGTTCATTCATTCATTTCGAAAATGTATATAGCTCCCTTCAAGAAGCCTACTCAGAGGCGCTCCCAGCCCATCCACGGCTAAAAGATAGGTCTTGAGCAACTGGTAGAAACTTGGAAAGCAGGCAAATTATTCGAGGTAGTAAGAGCAGTGCAAGCGGAAGTCCATTCCATGTGGACTGGCCAACAACCTTGGATGATCGTTGATGTTCTTTTGTTGCAGGGAGTTTCGATCGTTGGTCATCGAAATCGTTCTGTCAACGGACATGTCCTTTCACTTCCAGCAGATCAAGAACATGAAGAACCTACTCACCCTCAGTGACCCGTAAGCTTATACAATACATACATGCGTACATACAAACATACATACATGCACTGCGCTGTTCGTACATACATACATACATACATACATACATACATACATACATACATACATACATACATACATACATACATACATACATACATACATACATACATACATACATACATACATACATACATACATACATACATACATACATACATACATGCATGCATGCATGCATGCATGCATGCATGCATGCATGCATGCATACATACATACATACATACATACATACATACATACATACATACATACATACATACATACATACATACATACATACATAAACACACACACATACATACACACATACATGTATACGCGTGTTGCGGAACTTTTAAAGACATTTAGCAAACTACAATTATTATACGAACAGCGCAGTGCATTAGCATACATTAAACTAATACAACTACAAAGAGAGCGATTAATTGTTTGCTTCGGGTGGTCTATCATTTCCACGACTTCGCGGTTATGATCGCCGCGGTTACGATAGCGCGCGGTTCTAATCTGCGCGGTTTTGCGCGCGTGGTTGTGTGTTCGCAGTTTTGTGCGCGCGGTTTGGACATTGTCTCTAATTTTGCGTTTTTACCAATAATAACGCTTCTTCATTGGAATGTATATTCTGTAAACTATAGGGGAACATGGGGTAAGATGGTTTTAGGGGCAAGATGGTTTTTCTGCTATAAGAGCCATAATGCGTGGCATGGAAAGTTTGGAAACAGTTTAACGGGAATTTTATCGATGACCACTCAGAATTACACGACCATGATAGGCCTACGTACCATAACGATGATTGGCTATACGTATTAAACATACAGCCTGACGACAAGACGAACCATATTAATGCACGTTGTGAAAATGTGCTTAGTGGTAGGTCTACCCGATAGCAGTCTATGGCAGAATATCATGGGTGGAAATCAGGGCTTTTTTAACGTGCAGGTGTACACAAAATGTGCAGTTCTCTAAATGGATTTGTGCAGTTGTAGAAGCACTTCTGTACAGTGAAAACTCGCAAAAACTGGTTATTATTCTCCAATTGGAAGTAATTTACCATGGAGGATTGGAAGGAAAAAAAGGGTTGTGCAGTTCTAAAAATTCATTAAAAACAGCCCTGGTGGAGATGGCTGTTGATCTGATCTGGTTACTGCCATGTCTTGTTTTCCAGCAGCATTGACAAAACCAAGGCTCTGTCGCTGATAGTCCACTGCGCTGACATCAGTCACCCGGCCAAGGAGTGGAAGCAGCATCTCCAGTGGACGAATAGACTCATCGAAGAATTCTTCATACAGGTCTGAGAACACAATGACATTGTGTTCCTCTGTATAATTATAATTTACCATTCTCTACTACTGTCTATCTGTCTGTCTGTCTGTCTGTCTGTCTGTCTGTCTGTCTGTCTCTCTCTCTCAGTGTATATATATATATTATTGTTGTATTTATATCATGTATGTAGATTCATATATAGATATTCGTTTAATTGACGGAATAACCGGTCGACATAACGCGACAGTTAACAAGCACAAAGGAGCAGCGAATAAAGCCTAGTAAACGTTTTTATACAGCAACCGTGTTATGAAGTTTTTATTGTTTTTATTGGTTAGTTCAATTGGTTGTGGCCTAGAGCGCAGATTGTATTTACCAGGACGTCTATAAGAGAAAAAATATGTATGTATATGTAGGCCAATGTATTTATTTGTAACGTGACTAACTCCGTCTATGATTATACAGTAATTACGTTCGTTCTTTAATGTTAGCACAATACGATCACCGATTTTTAATTCACAAATCAACAAGTTTGCGAATAATAGCATCAGGTCAAACACGTACTAAGCAGGCCACGTCAATATTATTTTGTCTAAAAAGATCATCGTAATAATATTATTAAAAACGGATTCAACTCTGGTGACATTATTTTGATTCGACTTGATTGTGAATTGCATCATTGGTGTCCAGGGAGATAAAGAGAGTGAACTCGGTCTTCCAATATCACCACTCTGCGACAGAAAATCAACAAACATCTCTGAATCCCAAATAGGTAAACAGACATTGTAATAATTATAATGAACACCACCACTACAACTAACAACAACAACAACAACAATAACAACAACAACAACAACAACAACAACTACAGCAAAACAACAAGAGTAACAGTATGTATGTGTATATGTATGTATGTATGTATGTATGTATGTATGTATGTATGTATGTATGTATGTATGTATGTATGCATGTATGTATGTATGTATGTATGTATGTATGTATGTATGTATGTATGTATGTATGTATGTATGTATGTATGTATGTATGTATGTATGTATGACATATGTATGTATGTATGTATGTCTGTATGTATGTATGTATGTATATATGTATGTACGTACGTACGTACGTACGTATGTATGTATGTATGTATGTTGTAGTTTACATCTGCTTACTGCATCCTTCTAGAACCTTTTAAATCGCCATTACTAGGTCTAATCTAATCCAAACCTGAACCCCGAATAAACATTAATCGTTTACTGTCATCAATATCAATCTTCTGCATGGTTTTCCTTTCTGCCTCAGGCTTCATAGATTTCATCGTCGATCCCAGCTTCCAGGTGATGAGCGACATGTTGGATAAACTGTCGGCTCCAATCAAAGAGCAGCATCGTGCGGAAGACATCAAAGCAAAGGCGGCGGCGGCCAGGGCAGCAGAACAAAAGAAGGCCGCCAAAGCTTCAAGCGGTCGATCGTCCGCTTCGTCGTCGTCGAGTTCATTGGACGACGGTCAGAACAGTGAGATAAATTATGATGAATTTACGAGTAGAATAATGTAATGTAATTAGTTATTTCTATAGCGCCGCAAACAGCCGTGGCTATTCAGTAGCGCTCATAGTGTGATAGCATCTATAGAGAAGCAAATAGTGATCCAGAAAGTGGAGTCCACGCAGTGTGGGGGAAGGGAATTCCATAAGGAGGGCACAATGATGGTAAAGGATCGAGTTTGAGCAATAGAGGTTCTGTCTCGTGGAACAAACAGGTCTGCCTTTGTCCACAGAACGGAGAGGTCGATGATAGACCTGGGAGTCGACCCCAGTAAGTCGACCCCAGTCGACTTGGTCATCTCAAGTCGGGTCGGGTCGTTTCTGCTCACCGCAACTGACCCCAAGTCGAATTTTGTAGATAGAAGTCACTTGAAGTTGTTTTCACCTCAAGTCGACTTCAACCGACTTGAGACACAAACATAGTTAAATTTGTCACTTCAAACCAATGATTGTGACAACATTTAAGCAGCTTTTATTGCCTAGTGTGTTTACAAGAATGAATTAGGCCTTTGCTAAACAGATACTTAGGCTAGGCTACTGATTATTTTGCCGGTATAGGATATATTGTGCAGTCTGCCGTCTGCCGATCTATTCATATAATTTGTAATTTTATGCTTAAAAGTCACGCTACACGCTTAGGCATGCGCTTAATTAAAATGGTGAAACAAAATGTTACTAAAATAATATTAGGACGTGTGCTTATCAAGCAATCAGTGAACTTCTAGTGGTCAGTGAATTCGGCGCAAAGAAAGCTACAAGGCCTATAATAAATCGATAGTGTGGCGCTACTTTGGTGCACTGCATCTGGAGTTGTCTGCAGACGGAAAAACTATTGTAGGGCCAATTGGACAATGAAAGACTTTACTGTCAGTGAGTAGGCCTAGTAACTGTAGAAGCCTACTGTAGGGTGAAGCGCTTGCAATGCTATACTTGCGAAATGATGTTAGTGGCCAAATAATTATGAAAACAGAATTACAAATTAGGCTTATCATAGCACGCCATTCAGGGCAACCATGCACTGCATGCAGTTTGCGGTCCGCTATTTTATCTTAGACCTTGCGCTTTTTAGAAATTTATTTAATGTTAATATTTTACAAATAATAATAATGAGTGTAATCTGAATAATCACAGACAATGGACAGGCTAAAATTCATAGGCCTAGTAATTTGCCGTCGCATTGTCTAGGTTACTAGATGACCCAAAGCATCACAAAACTATTCAAACTGAAACACAAACAGCTTGGAAAGGTCTTAAGTTAATAACACTTTAACAAATTCAAGCATCAATTAAGAGTTGAGGCCTAATTACTCATTGGTACCTAAATGAAATTAATGCTTGCAGGAAAATTGACTTGACTTCTTGCATTAGTAGCCGTACGTAGACCTAGGTTAATGGCTATAGTACCATGTCAGAAGTCGACTTCAAGTCGGAAGTCGGTTGTTTTTCTGCCAAGTCGGGTCAAGTCGTTTTGACGCCGAGAAGTCGACTTCAAGTCGACCTCAAGTCACTTTAGGGTCAAGTGGGGTCAGATTAGCTGACCAAAGTCACTCCCAGGTCTAGTCGATGAGAAGATGCAGAAAGAACGATCTCGAATAGATGGCATTCTAAACATATAGGCCTAGTTTGAATCGCATTGATCAACAGAGGATCGAAGAATTGATGATTGATTGATTGACTAATTGATTGATGTGCATCTGAATAGTTGAAGTATATACAATGCTTAGTGTAGGTGCTCGCCCAGGCGATGGCTCATTTATCCGTGCAGTGAAGAAACTTAAGTAGGCCTATACATGTAAAGACGATCTCTGCTTGGTGAAGACAGTTTCTTCTTGTCAAAATAATCTCTTTTTGTGATTTATGAAGATAGGCCTAATTTCTTTTTGTGAGGACATATTCTTTTTGTGATGACAATTTCTTTTTATGAGGACAATTTCTTTTTGCGACGACAGCTTCTTATTGTGGGGGCAATTTCTTTCTTGCCACATTCCTAATCCGACTATTCTCCATGATGTACTGACCCATAAATTTCACTGTTGCCGACCTGTCCTTCTCAGACTGCTGCCAGACCGATAACACAGCTTGTCCTTAACAATTATTATGTCAAAACTGCAACTAGAGCGTATAACGGCACTGATATGAGCCGAGGCATGTCTACTATTATCGTCTATAGCCAGTTTTAACCTATTATTATATAGCTCTAATATTATATCCATGCATAATTATGATAATTAATCAGACAGTCTTTTTTATCGAAAACAATCATCCATGAACCATGGTCCAGTGTATACCCTATAATTGTCTGCTTTTTAGCGACGGATGAGTTGCCAATGAGTCAGGTCTGGGCGAATTGCTTCTCAAGCAATAAGCAACGGTGGAGAGACCGAGCCGAAAGAGGTATAAGCTAACTGTGTATGACTATTATGCTTAATATCATCCACGTTCAATGGGAAGGGATAGCATGAACTGCCATTGATCATGAACATTGATTCAGTGAATCATTCGCTCATTCTTTCATTGGATTATCATTCACTATAGTTCACTCATTCATTCATTACTAGTTCATTCATTCGTTCGTTCATTCATTTGTTCATACATTCATTGGACTATATCATTAATAAATTAATTCATTGAACTATAGGCCTATCATTCTTTTGTTCGATCATTCATCGTTCATTTGTTCATTCTTTCATTGGACTATATCACTAATTAATAATTAATAATTAATTAATTAATTAATTAATTAATTTCTATCATTCATCAAATCATTCGCTCATTCGGCGTACGTTCGTGTCTGAATGTTATCATTTGCCTAAGCCCTCCACGTGCCAGGTGATCGTAATAGTAATTGTATTTTTTAAATAGCAAGCAGTTTGTTCAGAATGAATAGTTTTAGATCAAGCACTGTGAATGACTTTGCATTGCATTCGCCGTTAGTTAGAAACGAAGGGACTGCAAAATACCCATACACGTCCACAGACATAATAACTATGACACTGCATGATAGGCCTAAATTTAATACGCACAGCGACCTATAGCAATACAGGCCAAATGCAATTATAAATTATAATGAGCACAAGCAGCTGTGAAAGTTACTTATCAGCAACCAAAATAATGTATATCATCTCGTAGATAGTCTAAATAGAAATATCATCTCGTAGAACGACGTAGATAGGCTAATCTAAATATAACGAATTTTGAAATTTAACAACGGGTATTGTCATGGTGATTTTATGAGTCAAAATTCTCAAATTAACTAGATTATACCCAAATTTCTAAAACTAATTAGGCGGTTTAGGCCTCGATCGTAAACATTGACAGTTACTTCTGGCCTGACCGAACCAGGAGTGATCCAGCACTTAAGTTGCCGAACCCACTGCTGTAAAGCCGACCTGCGTGTCGTGCTATAGTGGGCCGTATTTCGTATAACCTGTAGGCCTAGGCCTACCTGTAATCATTCTGCGGTTTGTCAGATTGAGTCATTAAACGAAGATTATAATTATAGTGGATTTCATTTTAACAGAGGCGCAGCAGGCGGCAGATAAGAAACCGGATGCGGAAGAAGAAGGAACTGGAGAGAAGAAAGAAGACCCTCTGGCGGTGGCTGATGACGAAGATGAGGCAACGAAGACAACGAAACAAGAGCAGGACAACGATAACGAACTGTCGAACACAAGACAAGGTCAGATATTATTTATATTAAGGAACGAATTGCAACAGCTAACAAGCGCTTGTAAATCAATGTTTACTCCAATCCATCTGCAGGTGTTCAGGTTTCTGGGGTGGGGTGGGACAAACGGCCGTTCGGGCGGACGGAAACGGAATAATTCTTGATTGGCATCTGTCATTTTCGCGTCAAACGATCTCAACAAAATTTAATATTGCTCACAGTCTGACAACAAACCTGAAAATCAATGGCAAACTGTCAATCAAAGTTCGATTAAAACATGCAATTAATCTTCCTTTAATTAGACAAATCAGGATGACACACCGCACCCAGTTACATGTCAATACACTTTAAAAGTAAACAGCAAAATAATGTGAAGATAACAATGTCATTAATGGGTGTCAAAGAGAACCCTCGGAATAAAGTTTCTAACATCTTTAACTGGTAGAACAAAGGGATGTGGTCTAGGTCGCAAGTTATAGGTGGTTTTTGCAAGAGGTGGAAAAAGGTTCCTCAGGACATGATTGACATTTAGCATTATATTACGAAGCAGCCCAGCTTCAGCTCCGGCAACTAATTTCTCAATGTTCGGGAACATCGTGGAAAGGAATCCCAGTCGTCGCATCCGATTCAACATTCGTTCTAGTTTAGTTCTGTCGTTGCTAATGGTGAACCCCCACCAGGCTGGGGCAGCATATAGGATCCTCGCGACAGAAGTGGCTCGAGCTACTTCGTGGAGAGCGTCAGAGGGCAGTCCATGGGCTCTAAGCATTCTCAGTGCATAGAGTGATCTAGAACATCCCTTCAGCAGCTCAGAAACATGTTCTGTAGCTCGAAGATTGTCTTGGATGGTAACGCCCAGGATTCGTATGGATGTCACCCTGTCAACGTTGTTGATCCTGTCAGGTGGTGACTTTTTCCGTCTACTTATCAGCAATTCTCGCGACTTTCCTGAATTAAGACGCAAGTTGTTCTGTTCAGCCCAACGTTCAACATGGCTCAGTTCTTCTTGCATGTAGACGACTCAAGTAGGCCTATACATAGTATTATACTAAGCGTTGTTTCTTGGCATGGATGATGTGCAAAAGACTTCTGTTTTCTAATAAACTTCATTTTGTTCTCCTATAGAATAATCGTATCATTAGCAGGCATATGAAAGCTCCAAGCGTACGTGGTAGAGAAGTGCATAGAAGGTTCTACTATCATACACTTTTTGAGAGCCTCTGACGGTTCACCCTAGTAGAGGCGCTTTATAAATGTGTTTATAAACAATACAGTACAATACAATACTTTTATGATAGACAACGAAAAATTAAACACTAAGCCAGTTTGATGACGTTGGTCCTGCCATTGTAACGTCATTTAGCACAGCAAAAGGTAAAGTGACGTCATCCGAGTTGCCATGACAATGTAAGAAAGCGGATAGTCTATAATTAGAAAAGAATTTTTTCTTATTGCGAAATGCAGGTTGAAATCCGTCACATAAACAAATTCTGCGTAAATATAGTATCGTGGACCGAATAACGACACTAACTCTAATCGTAATCTTAACCCTAACTCTAACCGACCCTCACGACGCCTAATCTGAACTAACCGAACGAACTTCACACAACGTCTCACCTGACCTTAACCGACCCTCACGACGCCTGATCTGACCCAAACAGACTCGTCGGTCCCCGATACTATAGATAGATATGTCACATATTCGAATCATAATAGTTAGATTGGGGGAAAACCTGGGTGCGCGTCTGACCCAGAACCGGCAAAGAACACAGGCTATAGATCCGTGCGTTTTCTTAATGGTGACAGACAAACCAGGGTATACTCTCACGTTGCTCACTCAGCCAATCAGAGAGAGGGAATTATTCGCAGTGGCTTCATCCAATCAGAGACAAACGAACCCACTTTTGACACGTCAAAGTACATTTAAGGCGAGCGGATGCTCTATCGATAAGGCCCCTGCGGTTTCGGGGAACGAATTGAACTGACGAATCTTTCTCGTGTCGTAAAAGGCGACTAAAGGAGGCCCCTGCGGTTTCGGGGAACGAATTGAACCGACGAATCCTATTCGTGTCGTAAAAGGCGACTAAAGGAGGCCCCTGCGGTTTCGGGGAACGAATTGAACTGACGAATCTTTCTCGTGTCGTAAAAGGCGACTAAAGGAGGCCCCTGCGGTTTCGGGGAACGAATTGAACCGACGAATCCTTCACGTGTCGTAAAAGGCGACTAAAGGAGGCCCCTGCGGTTTCGGGGAACGAATTGAAACGACGAATCCCTTCTCGTGTCGTAAAAGGCGACTAAGGAAGGCCCCTGCGGTTTCGGGGAACGAATTGAACCGACGAATCCTTCACGTGTCGTAAAAGGCGACTAAAGGAGACCCCTGCGGTTTGGGCAAGAGTAGGACCGGTGCATCAAACTGCATATCGTAAAAGCCGTCTAACTGGATCCGGGCTTTTTTTTACGTGCAGTTGTACACAAAATGTGCAGTTCTAAATGGATTTGTGCAGCTGTAGAAGCACTTCTGTCACAAGTTATGTGCAGTCAAAACTAGCAATGAATATAGGCCTAGGCCTAATTGTCATCCGATTGGAAGTAATTTACCATGGAGGATGGGAAGGGAAAGAAGGGGTCGTGCAGTTCTAAAAAATCCTTAAAAACAGCCCGAACTGGATGAAGTTCTGAGATTAAAAAACTAACGAAAAAGGCCATCCTGGGGCTAAGCCCTCTAAAAAGGCATGTAAAACTGAAATATTTCCACGATGAGCCCCCTTTAAAAATTAAATAGATTCACCACCCATCATGAGATTTATTCCTGATGACTAAAAATAGGTCGTCAGAAATTTTGGCGGATGAAAATGGAAAATCTAAGCGAGGATTCAGCCCCCCAAAACCCGAAATCCTGGCGCCGCCACTGATTGTCTCGTCTGTAGTCTAGCTGACGTAATAGCAGACCCAATTCTGGGAAATGGGGTGGAAAGCTTATAATATACTTATCGAAACAAAGGTTCCTTCCGGGAATTATCCTAGGGCCTATAGCCTATTTCTGCCTGTAAGAATGTATAGGCCTATATATAGCTAGGCTATATAGCCGAGGGCTATATTTTTTTGATTTCAAATGGTTTTCTGCATTTTTGTAAGAAAATGCCTAGGCTAATATTGCGGGCCTTAATCTTCTCCCAGTAGCCTTAAATAATTGCTGGATTCTTGCATCAACAAAATATCGATTGATTGATTAATTGATTGATCATCCATTGATTTATTGACGTAGCCGCCATAATTATATCGATTAACGTTCCGTTGCATATAATATATAATAGGCCTATATGGTGTCCAGCGGCGATCTGACCTCCGATCAGCTGATCAAGCTGAACTATTGACCCCTCCTTCTCGAACTGCTTTAATGCAACGACGCTCTTTCTCGGTGGCTGGCCCTAGAACCTGGAATGGGCTCCCTGTTGCTCTTCACCTGGTGCCTAGAGGTCACACCACTATGTTTCTTTCTCACTATAAAACTGCCTTATTTAGCCGTTGTTGGACTGGGAACGCTTCTGAGTAGATTACCTTGAAGGTGCGCTATATAAAAGGTCAATAATAATAATAATAATAATAATAATAATAATAATAATAATAAAATAATAATAATAATAAAATAATAATAATAACATAGTTCTAATGTTGTTACACAGATGTCGTGACGGTGACGTCTATCCACGTGAAGTCTGCGCTCGACAACGACAGCGTGAAAGCAACAAAGGACGACGATAGACCGGAAGAAGATGGGTACAACAGCGACCTCTCCGACTCCGACGATCTGCTCGTCTCTTCCACTTCTAGCGTCGTCGATGAATCGCAACCGATCGCAGATAACGCCAAACGTAAATAGCATTTGAGTGGAAGAAGAAGAAGAAGAAGAAAGAAGACCAGAGTAGCCTGACCTCCGTTCAACTTCCGTCAACAATAATTATCGGAGACATATCATTAAAGTTTACACTGTAGAAAATGATCACGTGACGTCGTGTATACCTGATGACCACTTGAACGCACCATGCAGTCGATTAATGGATCTCTATCTTACTTACCAGCGCCCTAGGTGTTTGCATGCCATGAAGAATTCAACGCTCAATTACATGTATAATGATCTCTGCAACAGAAACGCTGGCCTTCCGACCTATCGCTTGGAAACAGTCAGTGAGCAATACAGAGAGTGAGACAGACAGAGGAAGACAACCAGATAGGGAGAGAGGGGTAGCAGAAGCAGACGGATACAAAACAATAAAGACAAAGGATAGACCTATAGGCTACAGAGTAGGTCTACAGACAGACGAGAATGGAGACACAGAAGGTAAGGCAAGACTAAATGAGGATAGAGATTAGACAGATGGCCTCAAGATCGAACAAGGTAAGAAACACTCCTCACCGCTGTGAACCATTCTGCCTCCAGACAACACCGGTGCTATGTCCTTGTCTATAACGCTGCAGCAGCTCGACAACAGCACAAAGGCGCACAGACATTTGAACGTCTAGTTTTTACGCTCAATTTAAACGCCTTGCACATCCGCAGTCTCAGTTCGCACTTCTGCACTTCCGATTTTCTGCATTGCTCTGTAAGCAGTCTGCGAACAGGGAGACATATTAATTGCACCTAACGATTTGCCAGCTGTTCGTTTCAAGAGTTGTTATTGATGTTTAACGTTCATTTCTATCACTATTCTTTCTACCCAGGCTTAGGCCTACCCTGCGCTTTCCTTTCGAGTAGTGCTTTAGCAGTTTGGAGATTACGATTATCTTAATTGTACTTCAGTAGCTTTGTTATTGATGCAACGTGAAACTCCGGATGCTAAAGCAGATTGTAAACTTTAAAAACATTTTTGAATATCACGTAGGCAAAATCTGTAATACGACGTAGGCCTACTTTATAACGCCAATTACCCGGTGACTATAGTCTTGATAAGGAATATAGCCTACCTAAAGTCCAAATTAATTAAGCAAATTTCATTCGGATTTTTTGCATTAGAATACCGTAGCAGCCTAGATTTAAACTTATATTCATTAAGCAAAAATGACTAAAGATTAATTAATAATTATTAAACAAAATGAAAAACAATACACGGTCCCGGTGCCACTAGAAGTTAAAAATGTTAGGGGAGAGTGCTCCAAGACGCCCATGCTAAGAAAAATTGTGCTTTTCTTCGGTATGTATTCCAAGAGAAGAACATGTTTGACCCCAATGCAAAGAGTGATCATTAATGAAGCAATGACAACAACTATAGAACTTAATTCAATAAGACCAATTGTGTAAATTTAAAAAAGTAGACCCCTCCAAACTGGGCGTCTTAGGAACCCTATACTACAAGACGCCCATAGGATGGGCATCTTGGAGCAATGGAAATTGACTAAAACGATCATGCATTTTTAGACTAAAGCCAAAAACTGCATATGAGAGAAAACAAACTTAACGAAAACTAAAAGGTCCTAAAGATACAAAGCAATTCAAAACCCAATCTCATGTTGTAAGTCATTATTGTCATTTTCACAGACTAGTGACAAAAGTCACACACGAATTCTTGGGATGTCTTTTTGTCTGTACATTCTTCATGACACCAACATTTACACTTCCTGCATTCTTTCCATTTCACTGAAGTTTTGGGCAAGGGTGAAACAGATTCAATAAACACTGATAAATTTGCATATGGGCCCGTATTTTTATGAGTAAAAGGTGGTGTCATGGTGGGTACCGATTTTTGGCCATTTGCTCATACTCATAGTATCAAAGACGCTCATGGGCGTCTTCCAATCTCTAGGTTTCCTATACACTCAAGACGCCCATGGGCTTCTTGTAATCTCTATGCTACCCATGTATTCAAGATGACCATGGGCATCTTGTAATTTTCGAGTCCTGCTCTACTGACGCCATTTTATTTAACGAGACTAATGTTTAAGATTTATGTAAAAACATTAAAACAACTGCAAGTGAGCACATAATCAACGTTGAAATGCGCGAATTGGTACTGCATACGGTTAAAGAGAAAATTAAAAAGATTCGTAAATGTGTACTTACTCAAAAGTGGTGAAAATTTAGAAAATTGATTTATCGCGTCAATATCTCGAACATTGAAATATTATTGTTATGGGAGGTTCACAAGATGTCGCTTCATGCAATGAGATAACTAAAACACGAATATGTATCTTTTCAACCGTTTTAAAGGGGATGGGCATCTTACCCGCCCTGGGCGTCTTGTAGCACTCTCCCCTAATTGGTTTAAACTTTTTCTACACAACACTAAACAAAGAGACCTAATTATAAACAGCTGTCCGGTGAGCAAATATCTAGTCCTAAGCATCTAAGGCACATAATCAAACAAAATTATTATAATTATGACTGTAATTAAAATACAATTAAAATTGTCTTCAACACAGAGCAATCATTTCCATCTTGAAAAACTACATTTGAATTGGTTGAAAGTCAACGTTAATTAAATGTACTTTATGCAATGCTGCCCTGGAAGTCAAATCGTATATAAATGTACAAGGTTGCATTAGAATAACAGAGGCACGGCTTATCAAAGCTAAATTTCATTGAGGGTCTGTATATCTGAACTTCTGAAGGTCGTGTACCAAAATCTACATTACAATGGGTGCGTATCATAAAGAGGTTTACACTTGTTAATAGGAACCAGTGTAAATTTGCGTAGGCTAATATTAACAAGTTCAATATCTTATACTAATGGTAAACAGACATTTTGCGACGTTTTATTTATAATTGTTTGTGAATTCTACAGTGATGGTTCTTAACATTGATTGAAACTGTGATGTTCTTTAATTTGAATAATATTTTACACTGTGATTTTCTCGAGTTTGAGTAATAAACAGCAATTAATCTTGATAAAATAAAAGAATCATAGCTTGAAGCCAAATGCCTTGCCAAACCAAAATAAATCCACCTAATAATTTTAAAGGTTTCACTCAAGCCACTTTAACTTCCGAGGCTTAATAAATTCTTTCAAAATAAAGTAACTACAGTAAGGAAATCAGTTATTTGATCCACATGGTGGGGCCAAAAAAGTACGCCCTACCATAGGGGCCATTTTCTTGGCCCACCTTGTATAACAACGGCAGCCAACAGAGAAGGGTGACCCAGACGTTCAAGATTATGAAGACAACCCCAGTCAAAACAAGAAACCCTCCTGTGCTGTCCCATGGCTCCACAGTGAATTGTCATCTTCAGGCTTCAGCAGACATGAGTAATCAAACTGTAGGCACCACATTATATTAAAGCACAAACACAATAACAATCAGACACTTTGTGTAACCATTCATTTAAAAAGAGGGATTCTTCAATCAAAAGAAGAACTTGGAATATATCTGTCCCATTTGCACACACATTATATAAGTACTGTACATCAAGCATCTGCTCATTTATTTAATTGCTGCAATCCTAAGTAAAACTTGATTTCAACACGTATTCAGTTAATCTAAATACCACTTGGGCATCCTGCATTAATGCCTACATCCTGCATTATTGCCTACATTTCTCAATAAACGTAAACTTATAACCTAATTCGCAGCACAATTAAGCAATTTTGAGCATTATTACACATGCAAATAATCCCTAATCACAAGTCTAATTTTTAAAAAGTCTATAAAGTGAAGACATAGTTTGAACGCTATAATCGACAGCTGTTAGCGGAACGAGGAAAGAGAATTGCGTCTTTGATGTTCTGAATTCCAAGCAAAACCTGAAGATAGCGTTCAAACCCAATGCCAAATCCTCCGTGTGGGGCAGAACCAAACCTTCGCAGGTCGAGATACCTACCACACAAAACAGACAGCATATGCGTGAAAATAATGCCTTGCATATAATACACAGCATGAGAATTGTAGAAAGAACGCGGGATTGAAGGAGTCAGACGAGAAAGTAAGTAACTAGGTATTCACTTTAATTCTCAGTTGCAGACTGCATTCTGAGAACATTACAAATAACAATCTATATAAATAAAAATGTAAAAAGTTTGGTCCTAATGGGTTATCTCGGAAACTTCATCACCGATTCTTTTGAAATTTTTCGCAAAATGCTCCGTTCGAACACGGTTGTGTTTGTAAAATGATATCCTGTAAAGAAACAAATCTCTTAGACCAAAAAAACACAACTTTCTCCTCGAGTTGGCACGTTTATACGTTTTAACTCTCACGGAGACGTCCACCATCTCGCGCATGCGCTGTCGATAGCGCTGTAGATATAATATGGATTCTACCCACTTTCATTTCAACCGTCCAAAGATTTTAACTGGGTCACCAATCACAAACCTGGGAAAGAGGTCACGTTGCATTCGAAGGCGCGCGTACACAATTCCAATTCCATTCGAATACCGTGTTTCTTTTTCTCCAATGTTGCTTTCAAACCTTCTATATGACCGGTTTTTAGTGGGAATGGAGGTAGGGAGGGACAGAGGAACGGAGGCAGGGTAAGAGAGGCAGGGGAAGGGAAGTAGGGAGGGAGGGTTGGACGGTCTTTTCAGCCACAGCAACGCGTGGCCGGGTACAGCTAGTATACACATAAAGCATGTACATTCAAAGACAAGAATAATCAGAATATAGCATTCGAATAAAAAACGTTTGTCGCATTCGATCGCCAGCCTCCGGGAGAACTCTATCGTGTGCCCTTGATCGAAGGGAGCACTCCGACTGCTTTATTGGGGGCAAGTAATGGACCAGCACGTGTTCAGGGTTGAGCATAATGAGTAGTTTAATGGGCGGCTTAATGAGTTGATCCCAAACCCTTGTCAATTCTCACCCGACAACTTCTAAAGCTTAAAATGCAAATTTATTCTCCTTACTTGCTTCATTCCAACAGTTTAAATCATTAAATTTATGACTTTTTTTAGTAATAGACATTAAAAATATGCAATTAATGATTTAATGGCTATGTGAATTATGAATATTACAGTACATAATTTTAAATTACTGAAATAATTTATGTAAACATTAAACTTATACTCTGGGAATTCAGTGAAAGACTGGGCAGTAAGTAATTGCATGTTCAGCTCCCCCCCACAAGATGAGTTCAACCTACCAATCGAGATTACCCTTCAATGCCGACTGACTCAGCCTCCGCTCCAGAACGTCCAGCCGCTCCTCACGTAAACTTCCACCACAGATTTCTCCAACTCCAGGAGCCAAGAGATCAACAGCTGCCACCTACAGACACACGTCAACATCCAACTAAGCAGGCCGAAACTATGGGTAAGTTAAGAATAGGAAAGAGAACCAATAAAGTGTATTATAAAAAGTCTCTAGTGTACATACACAATTGCACATGTATGTAGTACTATGTACACATATACATATCTGAAAGAGTCCAGTGCTAAAAGTGTGGAAAAGTAAGTGCCTGGACGCCCCTTACCCTTCCAAAAGAAGTGCCTGGACGCCCCTTACCTTTCCAGTCATTGCTGGCCAATAAGTGGCAGGACGGCGTTCAGATTTTAAAATAAGTGCATGGACGCCGTCCATGACCGTCCAGGCACACTTTAAGCCCTGTGAAAGACTGAATTCAAGAGCATGTCTGATAACCATTAGAGACACAACTGCACTCACTGTTCTATTATCGTCATTCATTCTAGCATAGAATGGCTTAATGCTGGCTGGATAATCCGTCACGAATACAGGAACGTCGTCACAGTGTTTCACCAGATATCGCTCGTGCTCCTTGTGCAGATCTATTCCCCACTACAAAACATCGACCAGTGCAAATACTGCATATAACATCCACCAGTATAAATACTGCATCAGTTCAGTTGGCTGGTGAGTAACATCAGGTTTCTGAATAGGATTTGCAATTTAGAGATACAGGCTCTCATTTGATCTCAAAAATCAAGTTGCGAACCTTTAAAAAAGCTTTTCGTGACTAAAGAGCAATACAAAAAATAATTGTATTTGATAATGATGTCCTTCTAAAGTTCAGAAGAAGCCAGGCAAAGATAAGGAGCCACCCGAAAACTTGAAGATCTATGCAAGTTTTCAGTTTAGAATGAAGTTTAGATGGAAGGTAGCTTTGGATGGAGAGTTGTGAAGAGGTGGACAGCAGTTCCAGATGGAGACCAGCAACAGTACTGTCAATGAATGCTGGCCAAATACAAGACATGTACTATGAACAACATACTTACTGGCAAATACTGATTGAAGACAGGATCGACCTTTGTCACAGAGCTGCATAGGTTAACGAAGAAAAGTAAGTAAGATGACAAATGATTTGCATGTGCCTAGTGCACAAGGAGTTCCATCCTGAATCAGATGTGATCACAAACAGGAAGTCAGTGAAAAAACGAAGAGCATATATGGTCCTGGTAATTCAAAACGCAGTCTTGCAGTTTGGTGCATCCTGTTCTAGTTATAGGTATCAGTGTGCACTCAGGGATGCACAGTACAGGCCGAAACCCTAATACACACCTTCTGAGTGCTTACACCAATGATCTACTGATAATGCACGTTGAAATGAAACTGACCGAAACTTTGTTTTCGAATTGGCTATCACTCTTCTCCAGAATTTCTATAGCTTCAGAATAATTCATTCTGCCAAGAGAAAAGCATAAAATGAAAATCAAAAATCGATTTCAGATATGATGAACAAAAGAGAAAACCCAAATTTATGCAGAACTATCTTGAAAAATATGCGAGGTTAAGTGTTAAAACATGTTTCAAGTGTCCGAATAATTAATCTAAATATCATTCAATAGCTGCAACAATTACAATATTTGGCAGATCATGGTAATAACTTAAACAAATGGTGTAATCCAACCAGAAAGTGAAACAAAAGTGCCGCCTTTTATAAAGTATCATTAAAATTTATCTGGTGCCTCTTGTACAAACAACTTCTCTGACGCAAAATCTACTCAAGTTGCCGAGTCATCCTGAAATTACAAACCTCTCTGAATTTATTGAGAAACCGAGAAACTTTCAACGCCTCTTTAGTCATATTTCCATCTTAAACAACTCAAACAAATTATAAACTAATGCTAATTAAAAAATACCTAATGAATGTCTTTGTCACGAACTTTTCTAACATCTCCTACAAAATAGAAGAAAAACAAACAATCAGAGAATACAAGCCCAAAAACGACAACCTTACATGAAACCCCGAACTACAAGTTTTAAAAGCAGTTTCGCCATCATTTGCTTTTACTGAAGAGATAGATTTTAAAGTTCAGTACTATTATAAGATGGTAATACGTCTCCTTATTATAAAAAATCCTTTATGAAAATAGGTCTATCTGTTTTAAAAGCAATTAACTGGGCTGCATTACATCTAAATCCAATTTTAAATAAATTGACAAAAAGATCAAACAAAATGCTTATGAATGCATTTACCGAAAATCTTTTAGCCAACATACCATATGTTTGCCGTTTGACGCATTGTCTGAGAAAATTTTTATATCCGGTTGACATGAATTCAGGACTTGTTCTGATGTAAACTTCAACATTCCCTCTACAAACTACCAACAAATAGGATCACTAATATTTATGGTTATAATAGAGTACGTCTTTACAACCTCCAAAAGTGATGATACTTCAACAACTTCAACTTATGACATAAGTTAACATGATATACGACAACAATGATAAATCATACCAAGCCTAGCAATCAATAAACTCAATCCATCAGACTCAGCAAATCCAGACTAATCAAGCTCATGTCAATTCAATCTCACCTCACATAATAAATTTTAAACATAATCATTAATCATGTAATGAAATTGATAAACCATAACCACAGTCTTCTTTGAACATACACTACTTCAAAATACTCTGTTCAAATTATACTTTCCTGTTCAGAGCAGAAGTTTAGATAGTCATGCTCACAGAACTTTGTACAGTTCTTAAAATGCAACACATAATACATATATATAGAATCTGGCATTATATCAAAATTCCACACCAGGAGGCAAACAGGGGAAACCAACTGGAAATTGAACTATTCAAAGTATGCACGTGAGTGAAGAGCAAAACAGCAGAGAGATCATTCATACAATACACCATTTAAATTGGAAGCTCTGATTTACGAAATGAATGGAAATTTCAAGAAGAAAATGCCATTTTAAGATCAACTACAAAACGTCAGCTCTCTTTTATTTCAGAATACAAAAGCCCGCTTTGCAACCTAGTTAGCCTTGCAAACCTACAAAAAGAGACAATTTTCATTTCAATCATAGGACGAGATAAAAGCTCACTATAATTAAATCCTCGAGCGTTTCAGTGAACGCTATCTCTGCCTCAATCATGTAGAACTCTGACAGGTGATGACGACTGTGTGAATTCTCCGCTCTAAAAGTCGGTCCAAACGTGTAGACTTTAGAAAAGGCCCTGAAAGAAATAAACAGCAGACAAATGTACAATTCATTAGAGCATATTATGATGATGATGATGATGATGATGATGATGATGATGATGATGATGGTGCTCTGCCCGAAGGCAGGTTCATTGACTTTACGCCCCTGGGGATGAGATGAGTGAGGTGGTTTCCCGTTGCCTTCCCCACAGACAATGATGGGTAAGCAACTTGCCCAAGGTCGCTCCGCAGGAGCTTGCGCCCCTGCGTCCCACACGTGCTAGCCCGAGATATCTAAATCTCTGAATGTCAACTCCCAGCCCGGGGCTTGAACCGCAGTCCGTTGCAACCAACAGACGAATGCAGCGCGCGCTTACCGGTGTAGCTAACTAGGCCAGTTAGAGCATATTATACACATCGTAACACATGAGTTAAAATAGCTGTCAATTGAGGATGATAATATTTATGTACGTTAGTTGGTTTTTTCATGGATGCAAATCATAGTCATTGAAGACTCTGCCCAGCTATTCGTGCATTGCTTGGCAGCTTTTAAAGCTTCTATGATTCTACAAGTTAATATCAATATTCAAAATGATTCATTTATGATTTTAAACCAACAAGCACACAGTAAGATTACATAACATAGCAATAACAGATCATAACAAGTTTAACAGGACTTAAATTTAACTGCATAGCAGCGTGCAAGGTGCCAATCAGTCTTACTGCCCATTTTACAGTCATCACCTAGGGAATGAAAGGCTGAGTCAACTTCATGAGGTGAGTGGATATCGAACCTGTGTCCTCACACTAATCCTTGTAAATTGGATTAAAGTATAGTTTAAATGAAATTTTCCCATCGAACCTTGTCTTCACCTTGCGATTTGATTGTTAATGTAACAACACATCTATTCAAACAACACTTTCATCTGATTTCCTCATTGAACCATTGCCTACCTGTCATCAAAACCTAGGTTCCATGAAACACACTTTGGGAAACGTCGCTCTAAAGCAGTTTATCTTCTACACATCCCTCTGCATATTTCAAGTCAAGTAATTGATTACTGCAACCAAGTTTCACAAAATAACATAACTTGACGAGAGCAGTAAAAAGTGCCAAAAATTGAGGGACAAAGGGATCAAAATATTTATCCCGCTAGGAGAACACTCTCAGTACGAATAATTACCAAAGAATTGAAAGATGGACCTGAAAACAGTTTAATGTAAAAAACAAAACAGTTTAAAAACAAAAGTCACAGTATAGACAATCACAGACAGGAAGTTCAAGAAATCTTGCCAGAATGATCTATGACTAATAAAGTCAGTTATTAAAGCGGTTGACTGACCCACTGAGAACCTCCAAGTGCAACTGGCCAGAAACGGTGAGGAAGGTGGGCACACCAAAGAAGTTGTCCCCTTTCAAGTCAGCTCCATCTGATCCTTCCTCATCCTGCTCCTCTTCTTTTCCCTCCAAAAGGTTCTGGAGAATCTGCTTATCAGCTGGCTAACAACAGAAAGTGCAACATGCAGATAGATGTCAATGCACATTCCTAACAACTTATTAATCAAACCCAGAAACATGGAGTTTTACTGAAAATCAGCTTAAGCAAAATATAAAAACTGGGAAGATTGCCAACAAAATTGCTGTTAACAATCTTCCACCTATTATTTTCAAAGTCCTATAAAACAATAATGTTTATTTAGTAAACCTAGGCAATACTGCATTATGTAATTTTTAGAACAAACCCTAGGAAATATCGACAGACATGTTCTTAATAAGCAAGCAAGCAAGCAAGCAAGCAAGCAAGCAAGCAAGCAAAGTAAGTAAGTAAGCAAGCAAGCAAGCAAGCAAGCAAGTAAGTAAGTAAGTAAGTAAGCAAGCATATTCCTTAATAAGAAGGACTAGCAAATGCACATCACTGTACATTGCAAGTCAAACACAAACAAACAAAATTTTATACATAAAAGTCACGAATTGAATGTGAGAAGTTATTGAATATCATGGTGGAACATAGGGAGTAAGAGTTAAGGTTAATCACAGGTTAAGATGGAGAGCTTCTTTATCTGTATAGTATCATGGCAAGAAAGCAGTTCTGAGTCGGGTTGTCAACATGTGAAGTCACAATTTACAGCACTGCAGGAACGGGGAGCAGCAAGTTCGCATGATTGGAAGAATCAATTTATGCAATACAGTAAGAATGCTGAAACTCATATAGGATAAGTGAAATTTAAATTGTAAAAGCTATAAATAACAAATATAATTATTTAGAATCATAAAAGATGATAGTAAATTAGAAAGAAGTACCTCGACTTTGAAGACTTCTCCAGCACCTTCACAGTCATTAGATGTCAGAATCGGTGTGTGTACATGACAGAAGCCCTCTTTCTAACATACAGTAACACAACAACACATATATATGCTATTTGAATGTACAACAAATTTATAAAAGAAACTGTACACAAAAGCAAGACAGCGAGCACTTAACCCTTTATCGACCAGCTGCATATGTTTTCAATGCATTTTAGTACATGCTGGTCATTAAAGGGTTAAAGTAGACTAGCACTACAAAAAGCACCATGAAAAAATTGCTGCACACATCGTAATATATTGCATATAACTGTTGATAAATGAAATTTCCAGTAACAATATAAGAAGAGAAACCATATGGTTGCCATATATGTACATGTATGAGCATTTGTTATAGCGCCCCTAAAAGATTGCCACTCAGGGGCTCTCCCGACCACAGTGCAGTCCCTAAATCGGAGTTTCATGCCGAAGCGCGAGTGAAGGACTTGCTCAGGGCCTTACACAGCGGCTTCAGGTAGATTTGAACCCGCAACCTTCCAGCTATAGGGAAACAAACATACCACTACATCACTGTGTCCCATCTATTTGTAAATATATTTATTTATCACTGCATTAAGTCACCTGAAAGTAATCATCAATGGCCTTTGATGCAACACTTCGAACTCTCGCCAAAGCGCCAAACGTTAAAGTTCTAGGTCGGAGATGAGGAAATTGCCGAACATAATCAAGCGAGTGACGCTTCTTTGCTTTAAAAGGATATTCCTGTAATAAAGAAAACAACCCATTAAGTACAATGCAAAACGGGCAACCAACAATTACAAGTGCAACAAGAGATCTCATGTGCAACCAGTGGTCTCAGGTGCAACAAGTGATCGTCGGTGCAACCAGTAATCTAAGGTACAACCAGCGGCTTCAGATGCAACAAGTGATCTCATATGCAACTAATGAACTCAGGTGCAAGAAATAAACATAGATCATACATGTATGTATCTGCAACTGATTATAGTGCAACTGATGATCTAAAAGTGCAACTGATGATCTAAAAGTGCAACTGATGATCTAAAAGCGCAACTGATGATCTAAAAGCGCAACTGATGATCTAAAAGTGCAACTGATGATCTAAAAGTGCAACTGATGATCTTAAAGTGCAACTGATGATCTTAAAGTGCAACTGAAGATCTGAAAGTGCAACTGATGATCTGAAAGTGCAACTGATGATCTGAAAGTGCAACTGATGATCTTAAAGTGCAACTGATGATCTTAAAGTGCAACTGAAGATCTGAAAGTGCAACTGATGATCTGAAAGTGCAACTGATGATCTTAAAGTGCAACTGATGATCTTAAAGTGCAACTGAAGATCTGAAAGTGCAACTGATGATCTGAAAGTGCAACTGATGATCTGAAAGTGCAACTGATGATCTAAAAGTGCAACTGATGATCTTAAAGTGCAACTGATGATCTTAAAGTGCAACTGAAGATCTGAAAGTGCAACTGATGATCTGAAGTGATGCGACAGAAGACACCAGCGATCTCATGTGCAAACAGCATGTGCCTAAACCAGGAAAAGACATAAAACAGGTGATTCATCAATCAGTCACCATTTCATGTCCATTTTGTTTCTTTATACAACACCAGTATAGCATAGGAGACTGTATACAAATAAAGTGTGCTGAAAAAACTGCATGTTAAGTACTTACTCAAGGTTTTTCCAGGATGCAATGATCTCAGAACAGGCCGGTCTGACCAATCCACATTAGAAGGACTGCACAAGTTTCACGTGCCACCCGAAAGTCACAAACGAAATTACCCAAACTCATCAACACAGAGCTCAGCCTTCTAACAAAACTAAATTACTTGATATTAATCCAATTCTTCAGTTTACAGTTATTAGAACCATCAAAAACTGCTTACAAGGAAGTTACAGCTGCCAAGAACTGTAATTTTGTCGGCTTTCACTTCAACTGCCTGTTGCGTGGGTTGCAAACTTTTCACCAGAGATCCTACTACTTCCACACAACTTCCAAAGGTGGCAGCACTGCAACAACACCAGATGAGATGCCATACGACTAATTTAATAAACAAGCATGCGTAAATAAATTCAATTAAAATTGCATAAATAAAATAAAATTGCATAAATAAATAAATATTAGCCACAAACAGGTTCAAAAGTTACCATAACAGGCCATAATTTTTGACAGTCTAAATTGACTTTGTAACTGGTTTTGCCTGTAGACCTTTCTGTAGGTCTGTCAGTTGGTTACTCTGGTCTTTGGATTATTGGTTTGTCAGTATGTTGGTATATTAATCTGTGTGGTCTTTTCACACATTATCAAAACTTTGAAGCTAGAACCATAATCCCTATTAACATAGCTTTGAAGCCAAAGAATATCAATTTCTGTTCTAAGATTTTTCAACATTATGCCAATAATAACAATAAAAAATAGAAAGACTACTTAAAATAGCACAAGAGTACAGCCAATACTGAAGAACAGGGCACTGTTCACGAGTTTAAAAAGCCAATGACAGTCAATTCTCTTTTCAAATATACAACCTAAAATCAGCTTATAGTGCAGAAAGTGCCATTGGTTACTAGCATTGTAATTTCCAAAATTATCAACATTCTAAAAGACATAAATAATTCTAAAGCAAAACTACAGGGTGGCTCAATAAAAAATGTACCACCGGGGAAAATGCAATATCTTCGCAGCCGATTGAACTTATTCGGCGAAAATTTCCCAATTTGTAGGGGAATGAATTTCCAACAATCCCTGAAAGTTTTATTTGAAACTTCTCATGTTTCCAAAAGTTACAGCTGTTTAAACTTTCAAATTGGTTTTTTCAAATTTCCGCGGAAAATGTGCGTCACTTGTAGATTTCCATGTCAAAAGATATCACTTTTCACTACGACCTCAGAATTCCGTTTTGCAGTTTATTGTAAGGTATAATGAGAGTGTCCACTCGCTGCCTTAGCACGAGCTCGAATTCTTTTTGTTAGGCTCAGTATGGCCTTATTGATCTGGCCCTGCGGCAACTGATCCCACATTGGCAGCAAGACTCCCTTCAGCTAGCAAATGTTCTCCAACTTGGGATGAAATGTCTTGCAGTGTTCCAGCATAGCTCCCCAGACGTGATAAGCATAGGGCTAAGGTCTGGCGAGTTTGTTAGTCATCTTTGCCAATACATTTACTTCAGTAGATGGCAATAAGGTAGCGCCATCATAATCAACCTTGCCGTGCGAGCAAGCAGGCGCACCGCCTTGCTGGAAAATTAAACCAGATGTTACAGCATACCTGGTCTTCAATGAGTCTGGGTAAGAGAGTTCAACGATGAATTTGACATCTAACTAACTGAATGGAATTAAATGCAGTCTTTTCTTGCAACCGTAACACACGCCAGCATATCTGATGTCGAAACCATGATGTGCTTTGCTCTTGACCTTTCGATTACCAAGCGAATTTCGTGAAAATCGCGCTTTTTTCCGTAAGACCAAACGACCACTTCCTGCCTCTCTTCCGACACCTGATCTTAGTTACACAAACACGTTTTCAGACAGCCTTCAATGTGCTTAGGCTTCACTTTTCACTGGGTATTTCGCTATGATTGCGCGATGTCCCAGTCTCTGTTCACGCAACGGCCGAGTTCCCATTTTATCTTCCGCAGAAACTTTGCCCAAGACGTTCAGTAATGGATTCACGAAATGAGACCTTAATCTATAAAATATCACCAAATACCAACAGTTTGCTTCATAAACAGCTTATTTACAGCTCATAGTGAGGTCGTATGGCATCATCATCAATTTGTGTGTTGTAATTTGCAAAAAATCTTAATAAAATCACATGTATTTGGAGCATGATTCTCCGGATAATTGAAAAAACAAAATTGAAAGTTTAAACGGCTGCAACTTTTGCAAACATGAAAAGTTTCAAATGAAACTTTCAGGGATTGTTGGAAATTCATTCCTCTGCAAATTGTGAAATTTTCGCAGAAAAAGTTCAATCGGCTGCGAAGATATCGCATTTTCCCCAGTGGTACATTTTTTATTGAGCCACCCTGTACATGCTCTTTCAGCAAAGGGCAAATGCCTTTATAGATCTTGAGTTAGTGCAATGGAAAGGTCCCAAAGGTCCGCAAAAGCCTATCTGTCATATATTCTAACGAAAATGTCTACAAATTCCTTCTGTCAAGTTTCCATGCCTTGGCACGTTGATCACAGGTGCAACAATCTGAAGGTGAGTAGATGACGAGCCGTCATTGATGTGGAAGAAGACGTTCTCTTTGTGTTCACGAACGGATCGTATCCAACCCTTTGAACAAAACAACAACAGCTGCAATCAAACCACACATTTATTCATCCATTCATTCATTTAAGTATTTATATAGTGCCTCTCCAAGGAAACTACTCAGAGGCGCTCCCGACTCCAGCAAGGCCAAACAGAACAGTTTTCTTATTAGAAAAATTTAACCGTGATCATCATGTTTTTCTCTTAATAGAAAAATTAACCATGATCATTGTGTTTTCCCCTCCAGCAAAAAATCTGCAGGTGCCCATGGTTTGAGGAATCTCAATCCGACAACATAAGCATGGTCTTCAATCATTGGTAAATCTGAAGCAGAAAAGGCCACATAGCCTTCACGTAAGTCCTTGCACTGCACGCGCAAATAATTCAACAGGATTTTCAGTGTCAGACTGGCAAGTTCAGACTACCTTAGTCCTGGTAAGAAAATGTGAACGTAATGTGATCTTACAGTGGTTACGCACTGTGCTGTGCGGAGTAATGTAAATTGCCACAACATTCTAAGCATCATGAAAGGTAGAGCCATGTGCTATTCGCTTGCCTCACAACTCCTAAAGGGACATGCACACAAATGCTCTATGTCACACGCATGACATATTAACTCGTGCATACCAGATATTAGCTATGGTTTTTAACTCATGCGAACAAGTTAATACTGTACATTATGCACATGGATTCATAAGCCTACCTAATGCATATGAGTTATATCTCATTCATATCATATGAGTCAATCTAAGATGCTCATATGCAAACAAGTTAATAAGTCAATCACACAACTTAATAACTCATCTGAAAGAGTTAGTAAGCAAGCCAGCAAGTCATATGCACAAGCTAATATTTTTAGTGTGTGAGCATATGACAAAATATTTCATGTGTGAGGCCTTTAGAGCTCCACAGTTTTCAGCTCCTCGTTGCTTATACAGGGAGCTACAGACTAGTTGCCTATTCCAATTTATTTACAAAATTTATTTGGTAACTGATGTACACATATACTGCTTCGTTAGGGAGAGGAATGAACTGTCAATAATCGTTTATAAAGTCGGTCCATATACCTAGTAGACAAGATTGAAAATAGTAGAATAGCTGAAGAAAAGATGAATGGTAACCTACTTAGGTGGGTTTGTAGGAAATTATAAAAGAATCGTTTGCAGGGCGCATGAATCTCAATTCGCTGTAAAATTTTAACAAGTCTTGAAATAATACAGTCCATTATACCAGCCCGCTAAAATGGTTGCGATATGTAGGGCCTGTGCATGTCCTTTAACGCAGTCTACCAATGCGTATGTTAGCTGAACATTATCAATTCAATTTATATTCAAGCAAAAATGATTTTCCTCAATCCAGTTTCTATTTACGCACAGTTCTTTTCATCAGTCCACCTTATATTTACTCAACACCTTCCCTCGATCAGAGGGATTTATTAAAAATTTGCGGTAAATTAAAAGAACGGCGTTCATGTACAATCGGGGGACGTTATTTTTTCGCGTCAGGGTCGGTTAGGGTTCAGGTTAGGCGTCGTGAGGGTCGGTTAGGCTTAGTTTTAGGGTTAGTGCAGTCATTCTGCTGAGCGCTTTGCATGTTGCGATGCCGTCGATAGGATAGGTCGCTGCGCTCTAATTTTATTGCATTCGTTGGCAGACACTGTATGTAAGGTAATATAGACTGTATATGTTACGTCCCCTCTTAGTACATGAACGCCAAAAGAACAACTAACGCTTGCAGTACAGTGCAGAATTTGCTAGTGTTCGGATCGTTGTATTGGCCTACAACGTTAGGTACATTGAGTACTTCTATTATCGCTCGCTGACTATGTTGACCTACTTTCACAGTGACGGTCGAAGGATTTAACTCGTTCGGTTCCGTTGACAGCACTTCTTTCACTGCAGCTATCTGGTGACCGAAACACGATTTGCTGTAGACAAACTGCTTCTGTGTGACGAACACTTTAAATGGTGCACGCAACAATTTAAATAAAGCCATGTTTACAAATCAACCAATGACATTTTATACAGAGTCCCTGCAAATCAACATGCGCTAGTACGTAAGTAAGTATTAAGGAATCTCGCAAGTATTGTGAAAACGATTAAAAGCAAATTTACACAGGCAAACAAAGATCTGCAGATCACGCGGGATTTCTAAACATTTTAGGAATATAATGACATTCAAGAGATCAAAGCTGTAACACCCTATAGTCTGATTTAGCTGGACATAGTGGTCGCGGTTTTTCAATGCAAAGCGTTAAAATCATTCTTCATCGTTAATCTCTTAAATTCTTCTTAATTCCAATAGTTTAACGCTGTCCTCGCCTAGTTCGTTAGGAATTAGGAGTTTGACGATACCAACTTCACCTCTCGCTGCTGCTTGCGTAGGCTAGTGCTTGTGATGTTAGAAATAAGCTGTAATAATTATTACGTTTCAGTTCTCCTCATCTGTATAACCGAATATTTCGTTCATAAAGTCGATCGCCCTTGGCACCAGCGCTTCTATTATTAATAGGGTAATTACCAGTTTTTATTTGAGTGATGCGTTTTATTTGATTGACAATTAATTAGCTGCTATTTGCAGATAATGGTCGGCACGAGGACAGCGCACGTAGTAGTAGGGGAAGGGTAACTGAGTCACATGACAATTCATACTTACTTACTCATCAGCAGTGGTGTGTGCCTTGTGCTACAGATAATAGCAGAGGAATGATCATTATTTTGAGAAGAAAATTTGAATCTTATTGTCTCAGGACTTTGTTTTATGAACGTTTATCTGTTATTGTCCATCCATCGTCCTTCGACTGAGAATTCCAGATTTTAATTCGCGAAAATGGGTTGCTGTTGCAGCAGAGAAGAGAATTCGTACGACGATGTACGTAAATATCTGCAGAAGTTGCTGTGTTCCGACGTTCACTGTAGCGCACCTTTTCAGTTTTAAATAACACATTTTGCAAGCCGTTTAAAGTGAATAGCTTACATTAATAAATTAGATATCGCCATTGCGGGGGGCGGTAGCGCAATGGATAACACGAGTAGAGTGTGAGAGGTAGCGAGTTCGAGCCCCCGTTGGGTGGACATGCTTTGTAGGCTGAGCTGTTAGCACCGTGTAATTGCAAAGCTGTCTGTTTTGTTAGTAGTTAAGTTTAATTAAAATTACTGCATAACTTGTAAATGTAAAGCGCAGTGCGACTTGCAGGCGCTTCATTAAAGAAAAGATTATATACGTAGCAGAGCTAGTATGCAAAACCTTCTCATTCCTTGGTCAAAGTTGTATATGATATGCAAGGCATCAAAACTAGGCCAATTTTTATTTTGTTTTCTAAAACCCTGAGGATCTGAAATGGTAGTAGCTTCCCCATAGTTTAGTCCAGTTGTGAGTTTTACTTTTGTAGCATGATCTTGTTTTTTAATAGCTATAGCCTATGATTATTTTTCTATTGCGCTTATTGTGTGCACATGAGGCGAGTAGATGTAACTCTGAGACAAGTGTGTGTGTATACAATTTTACCAGACTGAACGCTACAGCTACTTGGTCCAGCACTAAGGATTAGACCAGTGGTTCCCAACCTTTTTTGCCTTTAGGGCCATTTTTTCTAAGTTGGAGGACACGAGGGCCACTTTTTCTTAGTCGAAGGACATTAAGGGGCAACAAGGCTAAAATTTAACTAACTAAAAGCATATAGAATTGTTGTAATTGATTCAAAATAGAATATTTGATGTTATGCATAGACACCAAAATAGAATAATTTGTAATAGATAGTAATTATGTGTTGCATCCTGTCCAAATTTTTCATTTTTAGTATATTTTGGTTAATTCTTTGAGAGATGCGGGCCATTTTCTTAGGCCTGGAGGGCCACTTTTTCCCCGCGGGCCACGGGTTGGGAACCGCTGGATTAGACCATTTGTCTATAGGATAGTTATTTAATTTGGTGTTCAAATACAGTGCTTTGCACTTGAAAATTTTTAATGAAAAGTGATGATATTAAATACTATCAAGTTTTGCCAGGAATTTTTTAGGTTGCTTAAATTATGAGTTGTCATTTGGCTAGTTGTTGGTGGTCAATGTTTGCATTCTGTAGTTACATTAGCTGGTACAGTAGCCGATTGGTTAGAACACTTGGCCTGTAAAACTGAGAGTACGGGTTCAAACCTCACCTAAGGCCATTGATGCGTAGGGACTTTGAGGAAGTCCTCCACTCGCAATTGCTCTGCGCAACAGATGTTCTCGCATATGTCTGCGTGCACTTTTGAACTTTGAAAGTAGGACAATATCAAATACAGTTGTATTACAGTATAATTGTATGAAGACTTATCCTTTCTCTGATCGTTGTCTTTGGAAAGTGAGTTGTTCTTGTTACTCATCTTGTTTTTGGCCGGTGTGTACATATAAATTTGGTAGGGCTTCCATGTGAGACTCTGTACCTCAGATTACCAACTCTATGTTACCGAGAATCTAATTTTTTGCCTTTGACTTAAACTATCCTCTTCTGTTCTGCGTTTGATTGTATGCACTGTTGCTATGCTTCAGTGCGTGCACTTCTGAACTGCGTATGGAGAGAGAGTAATTGAATTTCTACTGCATGGTTATACTGTTGTTGATAACTTTAGAGCATCTACTACGTCTACGTCTTGAACTGTTCTGTTTGATCCTAACAGAGTAAACAATGCAATGATTGTGGGATGCTAAAACAGTAAATCACCATTTGATGTCATATGCAATTATGCATCTGACACAAAGCCGATGTTATGCAACACTTTGCTAAGCTGTCCTTGGTGGTTATTGTTAAGTAAGCCTTATTAGCGGCTGTGCTACAGATTGAAAGCTACACAGAAAGATGGGACATGTCCTTTTGACGACCTAACATGAAATATGGCACCATATGTTTTAAATGAACCCGTCTAGACCTATCCAATTTTAAGCCGTTGATCTTGAGAGCCTGTTGTCTACCAGCATCCTATATACAAGTTGACATCAGAATCCTGTTCATTGACCTCACACCAAAAGACTCTAATCATTTTAATCATATATACATAAATTGCTGATTTTGTTTATCTCCTGAAGTCTTTTAGTTCTATTTCTTTCCTTCCTTCTGCCAACATGCTACACCATAAACGTTTTTTCATTTAACCCCGCATTGGCATTCTTCGCTTGACTGCTATGGACTATCTCACGCAGCAATTTGTCTGTAGCAGATTAAAATAATCACTAGGGAATTATGTGATTATCGAATGCAGCACAATGGTCATGATTTACAAGTAAACGTTTGCATGTTATCATGTTATGCAGTGGTTACATTCAGCTGGATCCTGACACCTCTGATCCAAAACCTGTGACTTGAGATCTGCCACCTCCACTATAGGAGATCCACCATGCTAGAGCTGGGAGCGCTTCTGATTAGTCCCCTTGAAGAGGTGCTATGGAAATTTGTGAATGAATGAATGAATTGTAGATGAAACCCACCACTAACTGAATGTATAATTTGGATGTGTTTCACACATTGTTAGTTATTACTGAATGACCAATAGCAAGTATCAGTTATAGATTATTCGGTTTTAACCTTGCAGAACTTTTGAAATCTGACTTCTATGTATGAGTAATTTAGCTGCTGTGCACACATGTTTATGTGTGACATTTCCAGAATTGCCATGTTCTTGCCAATCCTTCTCCCTCCATGGCTGTTTGTTGTCAATCAAAACAACATTTTTCTCAATCCAAAGCATTTTTCTCCATGCCTGACATTTCATCTCAGTCTGTGAAATATTTCCTGTCTGTGACAATTGGTCAGGGTTATCTGGAAGTTCTTCTCTTGCCCTGGTGCATTGCTTCAAAAGCTGAATTGTTTGCATTGTCTTGGTGAGTTGCTGGGTCTGCTTCTTTTGTCTCTATTGTTTTTATTGTGACTGCATCTGTACTGCCTTGTTTGTTCACGCTGTAGTTGTCATTTGCTAATTCATCATCATCTGATGAGCAAACAAAATGACAAATGAAGTGACAGCAATATAACAGACTAATGCTCTTTCATTCAGTTATGATTTCTAGTACCCCAACTTTATTGACAGTCTCTAAGGATTGAGTGTATAAAATGAATCATTGCTGGGATTTCTGCTACTTTGGACTATTTTGTGTTTATCAGTATCAACGTTCAACACTCATAAATTTGCTTGTGAGCGTAGTACTGCATAGTTGAATCTCTCGAATTGGTGGTTATCATTTGTTTGCATAATAGTTCATGCACCACACAATGTATCGGGCTTTGGTGATCCTATTATATGGGCTGTAGGCACCTGTCTGAATCGTATTGTCTAATTTGTTGACCTCATTGAATGAATCCTAGTTTGTAATTGAAACCTGTGCATCTGTCCATTTGAACTACAGGTGTTTTTTTAGTAGATCTGCCGAATTTATAATCATGCAATTTGCATTAGTTGAATAGCATTCTATTTATTGAGACCTATGCTCAATCGCCTGGTCAAGTTATAAGTCAAAATCTGCAAAAAAGTATGACCTATCAGGAGGCTGTTTACGGTGGAATAACCAAGTCGGGAGTGACACATCCATTACTTATCTATTACAAAGCATGGACAAGGATTAGTCTAGAAGGTTGAAGTGGGCATCAGCTAAAAAAATCTCTGTAAAACTCGCTCAAAGCACTGGAAGCTGCTTCTACCAAAATTCACTGAATTTTGGGGTTTAACAAGAGTTTGCTGTTTGCTCTGCTGTTTAGACTTTCATGACTTTCTATAGTACCACAGATGCGCAGTTTCGGACTGCCACAGCACGTTATCGTGCCTATGCCTCTGTTGGCCCTATGCTGTGGAATAACCTTCCTGCTATAACTCATGCCAATATCTTATCTGGGGGATTACTGTTTGCGCCTGTTGTCTTATGACTTATTTTCAAGGGTTCTTCACACTAGGAGCACCTCTGATTAGATTGTGCTGTGAGAGGCACTTTATAAATCCCTAAATAGAAATAGAGTATCTGATGATTGCATAGAATGTAACTATAATATTATAGATGTAACTTGTTGCGGCTGTACAACTAGACTTATGAACGAATGAATATTCGATTACCGGGTCATCGCTTTCTCCGCTCTGATGAGCAGGGCGTACTCAACGTCCCTTTTGCCCACACAGCTACTACGCAGTACATCTTCTCAGTGGCTGGCTCCTCACTCTGGAATGGGATCCCTTTGATGCTGTGCTTGTTCCCCCACGGTCCACTCTGACTCTTTTTATGCTCACCTCCGAATTGTCCATTTCAGCCATGCTGGGGTTGGGAGCGTTCCCGAGTAGTAGCCTTGAAGGGGCACCATATCCTCGTAATGTATGAATAGATGATGATAATTTGAGAATGTTTGACCTGTTGAGAATATATGAGCCCCATGACTAGTGTCAAGTGCGTTAACCTGATTTCACAAATCAGGCCTGAGAGAACTTGTTTTGTGGTTGAATGGTATTTTTCATTCAGTAAATGAATTTGTATAATGCCTACTCACAGGTGCTCCCAACCCCAGCAATGCCAGCATGTTTTTTAAGCCTGTGTTACTTGTAATTTTTTTATAGCTGTTGCAAAGCAAGTGATGGGTTACAGACTTTGTAATATTTCATTGTTCAGGAAACCGATGCAAATGAACACACACGGTTGATCATCCCAATCAATGCCGATCCTCCGGAGCACACGCTCAGGTTGGTGCACTTATACATTGAGGTGCTGAACACCAGAGCTACGGTATGGTGGGGCATTTAATGCAGGAGATTATTAATCTATTGGTGATTGTTGAAAATATACGAAAATGTTTGAATGTTCTCTGAAAAAGTCTTGCATGATCACTGAAATATAAATGTTGCAATGATGACAAGTTGGCGGCCGTTCAGATTTTTAATTTCATGGATATAAACACAATTTACATTGGATCAGACGTTGAGTATATTAGATTTGGTTTCATCCAGTTGCTTTGCCTGCGTAGGTCCCTCTCTATGGAATCGGCTTCCACCATCAGCTTTGCCTTTCTCTCTGGTAGTTTGTCTTCATTTTCCTCTCGTCTCAAATCCTGCCTTTTCTCACAGTGTTGATTGCACTGGGAGCGCTTCTGAAAGGCTTTTCCTGAGAGAAGCGATTTATAAAATTATATCGCGATTTATAAAATTATATACGATGCAGTAAACGATCTAATATAAAATATTTGCTAACATCGGATTTAATACGTTAGGTCAAGGATTTCATTTTTACTGTTGAGAATATGAAGTTATATTAAGTAAAACTTCTGTTACATTAGATGAAACGTTAAACTATTATCTGTGTTTACTTTTGAAGTAATTCGCCGCCGTTGACATCTTTTACACGGAGTAATGAACATGACGTCCTCTCAAAAATTCTACATCAGACAGCAACGTAAGTTCCCTACCTTGTCTTCTCCCTACTCTCTCTCATCCTTGTCTCACCTACAGGTGTCTGAGCAGATTAACTGCAATTTTTGTTGGCCATGTGTGGATACCAGCGTGTTGTGTTCAATTAACAAGTACGTAGCACATTCTTTAACCTTGTGCACGGTTTGAATTGTCAAATTTTAACTGGGGTGTTGAACTTTCAAGCATTCCGGCAGGGCTTTTTTTAACGTGCAGTTCTACACAAAATGTGCAGTTCTAAATGGATTCGTGCAGTTGTAGAAGCACTTCCGTCACGTTCCGTGCAGTTAAAACTAGTAAAAAATAGGTCATTTTCCTCAGATTGGGAGTAATTTACCATGGCGGATGAGAAAGGAGAGAAGAGGATGTGCAGTTCTAAAAATTCCTTAAAAACAGCCCTGCATTCCGGACCAGAATTTCTTAATACTGGTGTATGGGATAATGTAGTAAGCTGTAGTGGGTGCCATGGCCAACAAATCGAACAATGAATAATGCTTCTGGGGAAACTAGTTTTTTTTTAATTAACTCATTGGGTTGAAGAACATGAATTGGCAGGGTTGATGAGTCCTGGATATGAATCGTGGAAACTGTTGTACATTTATGCACTGAATATCCTGCAATTGTACTTCATTTGAAAACTGTTCACTTGTTTTTGGCTTTTGCTGAAAGAAGCACTTTACAAATGGTCATATACAATACAATACAAAACTTGTTTGATGCAATACTATGTTGAAATTGTTTATTGTCAGCTACTGGTGTTTTGTTTCAGTGCATTTATCGATATCAGTGTAATGGATGGAGGTACTTTATATCAACAAGAGCAGCGGACAAGAGCCATCAAGTATAGGTGAGCTTAGTAGGATACCAGATACAGGTTGCTAGATACATGTTTAATTGGAACTAGATTACTGAAGGCTAAATTTGGAAACATCATAAATCGCATATTTTGCCTATTATTTTAAAAACTTTGATTTCTGTAACTTGGTTACATTTGATTCGTCTCCTCTTATGTATGGTAATTCTAGATTGCCGAGCTGCTCCTCCACCTCTGCACAGCTGCTATTCCCCCCATCCTTCCTTTGTGTCAATGGTGACAAATTTATGAGTTATAATAACAGACGTATGCCCCCTCTAGACTGTTCTGTGTAACCAACTATTCTTCCCTTTGCTTAATTCAGAAATACCAGACTGTCATTCTTTTACTGGAATGAGTTTTATCACTAGAATACTGTAATATTTTCTGACATTTCATTCAACTTTTCTGATTTAATTTGCATCTTTATTTACTTATTATTACCCTGATATCTTCGATCAATGTTTCATGTTGTATGTCCCATTGTGCGTTTACAAGTGGAGTAGTAAAGAATATACTAACTTAACTTTGGCTAATTGAATAGAACACCCTCTGATTCTGCTGTTGTCGTTGTTTTGCTTTCAGTGAACGGTTGGATGGCCTTCTAGGCAGCATATCAATTCCAGTGAGTCCAGCACATCTTCCATCTGGAGTCGTCAATCCAATGCCAGTCTTAATGTCACCGCTTTCTACATCAGATGTCGACATGGTAAAATTTCACCTGGACTCATACTTAGCTCATTCTTCAGCAATCAGCATTCTTCAGAAGATGTTTTGCAACGGCTGTTAGCATATTTTAAATTGTCAAGAGAAGCTATTTCAGTGCGGGCAGGGAACTTAAAAGTTACTTTCTGTAAGTCTCTCAAACTCGAATCACTTTTTAGCTGTGGCTGGGAGCACATCTGAGTAGATACGGTTGAAGAGGTGCTATATAAATGCTCGAATGAATAATAGATAACTTTCTGCATGGGCGGAGACTTGCAGGGTATTTTTTTTAGTCATCACCTCGTCTCGTCGTTTTGTTCTTCAGTCTATTTCTTCATGAAATGTGTACGTGAAGACCTGACACTTACCGATTATTGGGGGGTGGGGACAAATGCATGGACCGTCCCCCACCACATTTATTGAGGGGACCGTCCCCTGTCCTACCCTAAGTCTCCGCCCATGATTTTCTGCATGTTCTTACGAGTGCATTTACTGTGTGGAAGTGCACTGCTGTTTATACATTGACTGTCTTTTTTGTGTTGCTTAGGTTCTGACGATATCACGTGACTTAGAAACTGCTTTAGAGACGATGAGGCCACCGCAAGCGAAAGACTTAACCGTTAGCTTCTGACATCTGTTTACGTCTCTTGCAAGTGACTAGCGAAGCATGACTGTTGCCGAGATGTCTGACACAAGTCATCGATGTCATTGTGTGTGCACACGAAGAAGAATTGTCTTTAAAAACGGATGATACACTTGCCGGAATCAGAGCACCCTCTTTTTCTTCATAGTATGTGCTTCATTACCTCACTGTGCCAATCTTAGACGGACAGTCTTCAGTGCTGTTGCTTAGTTGTTCGTAATGCATGTAGCACGGTTTAACTCGTCGTGGCATTTAGGAATTTTGTGCCATCTTATGAATGCGTCCAAAATATGTTCGGCCTTTAGTTAAGGAACAGAATAGATTTTATGGGTCTAATGTATTAGATGCTCGTTCGTATAAAGCTGCTTGTCTGTAAATTTGTGGCATAGATAATTTGAAAGATGGTGGTAGAACGGAGTGGCTAGAAAAACTTGCCGAATCAGTAAAATATGTGAAGAAAAATTAAAGCATTTCAGGTTGGGACAAAAATGGTCAATTGATACAGAAGCCACTTTGTCCAAATTTTTCTGTTAATTCTTTTAAATTTAAGCATCCTGTTGTGTATGTACTATGTACGTACCACAGCTGATTGCTGTGTTTACAGAATAGTTTCTGGATTACAACAAGTGATCATAGCTAATTGCTGTGTTTTATACTATAAAGGAACTGTGGTTTCTGGGGCACCAAAAACTGAATAGGGTGCCCAGTGCCCACATATCATAGGTGGATGATCAAAAAAATGTGCACGTGACATTCAACTGTTGAAAGTCGCAGTTGCTTGTAAGATTATTAGAAAAATAGAGATGGTATAATTTTGTAGTATGATATTCCATGTTGCATGAATGTCTGCCGAAATAAAATTTCATGTACAGAGTATCATTATCTACACAAGGGCACTGCATTAAATCAGTGGAACCAAGTCGCCATGTAGCTCTCAAGTTCAAGATGTAGGAAAAGATTCCAGAATTTCTGAAAATATAAGCTAAGGCAGCTCTGGTATGTTGGGATAGACTGGATAATGTGTTTAAGTCAATTTAGGTTCAGTGGCACATTGGGCCATGTGGTAAACTGTGAAAGTATTCAATTGAGAAACTTTATTTTGTAGGGTGTGTTTCAGCAAAATTATGCACAAGGTAAAAACAAATTTTTACTCGGTGGTGCGTAATCTGCCTTATAACGCTGGAGATGGATTTGTCAAATTTGAAGTATTGAAGGGCTATGGCCATGAGTAACGAGTTGTTGCAGTAAAAAATTTGCCACCAGTACCATCACAATATCATATTTATAATTTTGAGTCGTCTTCTTGCCTTTTTATTTAAATATCTAGTCATCCCAGAAAATATCTAACTGCTCAGTTACTAAGTGTTTAAATTTGAGAGTTGAACGTCATGACGGTTGTAATTTATTACTGCACGTAGTTTTGTACATAGTACATGAATGTAATGACTGCTAACTTCTGAGTTTTTGACTTTTCTATATATGTACAGAGGTTAAAGTTGTACTTCAAACTGATAAATAACATGCCATCAAAAATAGTGAAAATGAGTCTTTCTTAATATTTTGAATATTTAGTTTATAATTTAACTTCTCAATCCAAAGAAACTGTACATCATCAGCTAGGACTGCAGGCAGCAAACAATACTGACATGTTTAAACAATTTTGCAGACTAAAACCAGTTTAAAACCATACTAATTCAAAGAATGCGTATTGACAAACAAAAATTGAACCAATATCTTTTTTGGGAAGTGCAAACTCCAAACCCTGTAGTGTCCAATGAAATGGTATATATAAATAATCTGATTAAAGACCATCATATTGAAACATGCACAAACCAAAACAAGGCAGGTGCTGCTGCACTTCAATGCTACATGAAGACAAATGTCTGAATCAGAATTACGCTCACTTCTCAATTGACTGTCGACAAGAATCAAAACCTAATAATTTTCTGTGCCACTAATGCAGTTTCGTCAGTGTATAGCTTCTCATTTGGCTTTAATTGCTGACATTATACGATTCTTTACTGTAGTCTGACTTTTCATCGCAGTACGCAGTGACCGGTGTATGTTTAAAATTCGTCATCAGCAGCTCATCAGTCTCACGTAACCTAGAAAAAGGTGTTTGTGCAATGCACCGTTAATTAACAATTTCATTCCAAAAACCAGAAATGCATACCTCTCGATGCAAAGAGAAATTACTAATGAATGCTTAGCGTTGGATACAACAATGAGAATCGAAATACATGCAAGAAAGACAAGATATACAATAAAGTGTGGAGTGTGAACTCTGCTTAGTCCAAAGTGCAATGTCCTCAGAAGCTAAACACCAGACAAAAACTGCAGTATTGTACTAAACTATTGACTATCCCTTATTACATGTTACTAGGTTCACACACTATCATTAAAAGCATGTCTTCCCTCCCCCAACAACAACTTCACACCAACACGTCTACACTGTTTTTATGGCATTTCTTCATTCCTATAGGCAATCCTTTCGTATTAATTATGTGCATACATAACCAATCAACTGTTTACATAGCATGACAATTCAACAACATATTTTCCTTTTCACTGGATTTGCTGCAATTTACAACTATCTTGCATGACCCAAAAATCACTACTATCACGCTTCTGATTTGAACATAGCAGCTATTAGCAGGTGTAATGTAATGAATCTGAGTTATAAATTGTAAAAGAATATTGAAAGAGCACCTCTTGGAAACCTCTTAGAAGCATCATTATAGAATGGTTGGTAGTAAAATCAGTCAGTATTCATTCCAATGCTGAGTGATAAAACTACTCACATTGCTTCAATGCGTTCACTCTGCAACTTTGTAGTGTTGTACGCTGGTTCAGTAGGTCTGGACAACACAGAAGAGGAAACTGGTTCTGGGTTAGTGCTTTGTAGAGGTATTGCAGCTGGTGATGATGAATAACAACTAGTTGTCCGATCAGAAGTAACTTTATTCACAACATTTGACGTCTTATCTAAACCAAAAACAGTATCTTTAAATGGTGTGCTGCTGAAATGATCCTATATCTATAGATTTAAATCAATTATAAATCAATTACAATGAGTCAAAAGTTTATAGTGAAATCACAGGCAATTTCTAAATTTTGCAATGCTTACAATGTTGTTAGCGACAAATAAAACCATGTTAAATACATTACCACATACCATAAATAATTAACAAATCAAATCATATTGAATACATTACCAGTTACCACTAATACCAAACTACTGAACCGTGTATTGCTTACATTCATTCCTCTATTCTTGAGTAGAATGGAATATCATATGTAGGCGCATACTAAAGCTGCTTTGACAGCTGAGGTCTAAAACAACTTACCATCTTTCACTAAGCTGTCCAGAGCGGGGAAGAGCGGTTTACTCTAGAAAACAAGAAAAATGAAAATAAGGTAAACAAAAAAGTTAATGTAGAGCCCTTTAAAATCTCTTGTACTTGCAGAAATCACGCATAAGACATCCAACTTGGACAATAACAATTACATTAAACATGAGACTGACTATCCAGCCCCAACAATGATATTTAGACATTGACAGATTTGCATTTTAACTCAACAACAGAAACGTTTAGCCAACCGAATAATCGCACAGTGTCCAACTAATATCTTTGCTTTTCAGCATCAAACTACATGGATATGCTGTTGTGCTTGTCCTACTACTTTAAGCGCCACGAGTCACTAAGTCGGTATTTGCCATTAAATCAAAATCAAGGAAAATCAAGGTGGCCAATGAAGACGATGGCAGGAATGAGTGGGTTGCTCTAAGAGAGTGCCTTAACAAATGCATGTGTCAGTTGTAAAAGCAGTTCTGTGCAATGAAAATCACTAGAAAAAGGTAACTGCAGCTGGCTCACACCATGGAAGAGCGAAATGGAACGAAGGGTTTGTGCGGTGAAAAATAAGCATGAAGGCCATATTTCAAAGTTAATAACTAAGAAAAAGGTTAGCAGATTTTGTAGGAGGCGACTTGTGAAATTTTTGGCAAAATCTCTTCTGACAAACGACTAAAAAACCTTGATTTCTTCTCACAAACGACCAAAGCACAATGACTAAAAAAACTAAAAAAGGTCATCAGAAATTTTGACCACCAAAGCCACACAAGATTAAAATTGCTGGCTGTGTGCAGTTCTAAAAATTTATTTTAAAAAGCCCTGGTTATCTCAGCCGGAGTTTGGTTGTGAGTGCTTCGAGCATCTAGATAGTCTTTAAGGAGTGTTATATAAATCTCTTGAATGAATGAATGAATTAACTGAATGCACAAATGCACTAGTAGTAAGATGATACACCAATTATGGATTCATGGAACAGCAGTGCCCGTTTGTATTTCGTGTGGTATTGGAAGTAAGGACAAACCATTCTAGGCCAGATTAAGGTATAGGAATAACGGACTAAACTGTGAAACAACTCGTCAATAATGATGTCAGTAAGATGAAGTGTTGCTTACAATATATAACAATAATATAAATACTATTGTACATCTCACCTGTTTTTCTAAGAAGCCTAATCGGTTTTCGATTAGCGTCAGTCTGGCCACAATGTTTTCTAGGGAACGCTCCAACCATTGAGGATTTGAATTCGTCGACACAGAACCACCAACACTTCTGCTGGCAGACGTACGTGAATCACAAGCATCGTCCTCAGTTCGACTTAGACGTTCCTCCAAGGATGCCACTTTTGATAGGACTTCTGATAACGTTTCACAGGCATTCTGCAGTTGAAGAATACAAGCAATTCATTAATCTCAAATAATTGCTCCATTTTCATTAGGATAAGTCTTAAGCACACGACAGAGGATTTCTTCCGCACTCATCACTATTTTCGAGTCGATGTCAACATAGTAACTTCTTCACATTAAAAGTCACGGTTTACAGAAGTTGAATGGAACTGAAACATACTCCACTGTAGGCCAAACAATTTCAAATGTACTGAAATGCAGAAAAATCACTGTGGAGTGATACAGGTAAAAAAACCAAAAGACTGCAGGGTCAAACTGACATAGACAACTACTTTTATCCAACCACCATTACACAAAAGTATGAAATGATCAATGTTTATAGTTTGGGCAAGTATCCTGGAACACACAATGCTTAACACACGGGATTGGAAAAGCAGCGCACCTACCATGCTGCCCTAAGCAATAGCGACTAGCTCCATGCCCAGCACCTATTTTGTGACTTTATGTGATCAACCACTTGTGCGTGTACCCATGTATGTTACGTACGTGAACGTGTATGGCACTGTATGCATACATAAAAAACATACATTAATGATTGCTTGTTGGCTGTTGATTCGAGTCTCGTTTAGTATCATCCTGTCATGATCAATTCTGCCTGGAACATCCAGCGCTTGTCCATTATCAAGTCTAAGATGAGCATCAGCTCTCGATTCTGTTTCTGCGATGACAGGCTTTGTTCGATGACCGGCATCAGAAGAACTCAACACTGGTTCTCTAGTCACAGCAGACAATGTCTCACTGACAACAAGTGGTACCAGTGGAGATGTTATCCTTTGGTTGGAGTCTTGATGCAGTGATAAACGATTTATGGGTTTCGGATCTAAAAGATTAAAAAGAATAACAGAAATAGCGCCCTTTCAAGCTCCATACTCAGAGGTGCTCCCAAATAAAGCGCAGACACGGCATCGGAGTTTCACGCCGAAGCGCTGAGCAATTGCGAGTGAAGGACATGCCCAAGGTAACTATGCGGCGACTTGAGGCGGATTCGAAACTGCAACCCTCCGGCTGCAAGGCAACGAACATACCCACTACACCACCGCGTCCCACAATTCTGATACCATTTACTACACTGTGGTCAGCAAAGGGTTAATAGAAAAATTATCAGCAGTTATTGATTGGTCTTTATGTGTATGTCGTATTGAACAATTGCACTTAACACATTAACTTTTAGAATCTTGAAATGAAATAGAATTAGAAAATACTTGATGCTGGAAAATTAAAATTAATTGAAAACTTGTGTTATTTGAATACCTTTCAAAGACAACTTTGATTGGGATCTACTTTGAAAATAGTTGCCAAACCATATGAGTGGCATACACTCATTCTTTAATGCTTTATGTGATATTTTCTAAATTAAAGTATGAATGTGCACACCATGCACTTTGATTAAGCTTTAAGTTTCAATGCTCAAAATACCTCAATACTCAATCTGTTTTGGTTTAGTACGCTGAAATGGATCTGAAAGAATTTATCTGCACAATCATGTACCATCCCTTAAAAAGCTCTCAGTAGTATGAAAACATTACTGCCATAAAGCTTTAAAAAGAATTAAAGGCTACAAAAATTCACCAGTATGTACATGTATTCGGAAAGCAGTGTTTTAAAAGTTCTCACTTTTGACAGATTGGTTGAATTCAGCAAGACGAGAACTTTCGGTTGAACTTGCTTGAGATTGCACGGACTAAACCAGAAATAAAAGTTTGACATTTCAGTCAAAAGATACAAAACATACAGCAAATTACAGGAGAAACATAACAATAATGCAATAAGAACATGTTGCATAAAGATTTTTCACAAAGAGAAATAGGTAAAACCAACCAAAACTTAAGACCATCACTATTCCATCAAGCCAGTTACACATTTAAAATGTCTTAAATCGTATGTAAAATCTATAAAAGTAGATAATTTCATAACAGACTACATGTTAGACAATGCTACAAAACCTTTGTGATATCTGGCCTACTAATGCTACAAACAAGGTCATTTTGAGAAGAAACTGCACCTGAGATGCTGACTTTCTTGATGTGGTAACATGGACACTCTGGCTAGACCTTGGGTTCTTTGTTGATACTTTACCTCCTGCCAAAGTCCTGTGCATCTCCTGGACCTGGTGCAGGACGTCGCAACACATCATCACCTTGCGTTCACCAAAGCCCGGATTAAAGAACTGCTCCTTTGTAATCGTTGGCTTATAGCCAAACAGCTCCCTTAGAACCTGAATACAAAAGAAGCAAACTGGTTATCAGGAGCTATAAAGAACATTATTATGGTAATGTAAGAAAAGAACACTGCAAACAATTGAAGAATTTGGAAGCCAATCCCAAACTATAAACGTATCATACGACAGTGCGCAAGTCTTTGACGTAGTAAGATGTAACAGTCATCAAACAAAAAGACAACCTTTGAGTTATGAAGCTCAATCTTAACTTCTCGACTACAATGGAATGGAATGAGCATTGTTCCGAGCCAAACCTTGTACATGGTTTCGATGAAGCGCAGATCAGTTTTGCTGTACATCTCAAGGTGCATCTCAAGAATTTTCTCGGCCAGAGGATGGCTGTATTCAACGAAGGCATAATGGTAGATGGGAAGAAATGACATTGGAACCCCACGACCTAAACTAGACACAACAAGCAATCGACCAATCAAAACATTTTCCCATTTACTACTTGTCTCAATTGTCAACATTACTCTGCAATAATCTTTTGTCTGAAGCACAGGTGAAGCAACAAGAATTTATCAAGCCTGCGCAGTTACTGAACATAGTGCATAGTAATGAATCTAGCAATTTTATGCAGAGTGAGCCCTTATATGTAATCAGTTACTACACCACTAAAGCAATCACCAATCAAAATGAAAATGCACAGTGCTTAAAGTGTGGAAAGATAAGTGCCTGGATGCCCCTTACTTTTCCTAAAGAAGTACCTGGATGCTCCAGCCTGGAAATGCAAACATTTCCAGGCTGTGCTGGCCAATAAGTGCCAGGACGGCATTCAAATTTTAAAATAAGTGCATGGACGCCGTCCATGACCGTCCAGCCACACTTTAAGACCTGCCAATGCACATTCATCATTTACAATATCAGGATTATGACTAGATAAAATTAGCAATTGATTATGATAAGAAAATCTAGGGTACGAATCATTCGTAATTCCACACCACATGCAACTCCGAATTGATTAATGCTTTCCTGAAATACTTCAAAACAAAAGCACTCACAATGATTTATTTCATTTTTCCAAAAACCACTTCCAAAGTAATTCCCAAAACACTGATCTAGACTTAATTCTCAAGCGTTGGAAACTCAAAAACAGCATTGTAAGATATACCTTTCAAAGTCGACATCACGGTCATACTTTATCGTCCTCAGTTCAAACTGAAGCTTGCGCAGATTGTTCTTCAAATCGCCAGTTGCCATGGTAACTTGCAGGCCAGTGGACAGCGAATTCTGAGAAACAATCAAGAATAAACAAAGCAAATCAATCCTCTTTACCGTTTGTTGATTCTTTGATTGAAGGATGATATTTATGATATTCTTATGTATGAACATGATCTCTCCAGTTCTGCACTTAGTCCAATACGAAGGACATGGGCTTCAAAGCCAGACTGTACCAATTGCTAAAATTGTCTCCTTTGTGAAACAATAAGCAACTGAAATTCCTGGCTTTCAAAAATTAAAAATCGAAGCTATACTTCAACTTGCCAGCTATGGGAACCTTTCTCTTACTCAGAATGCTTAACTTCCACAACTGTTATTAAAGCTGCTGCTCAGCATGCACACATAAGAATACGTAAAACCAAACAGCTGAAGCACCTGCACCATTTGGATAGAACACAAAAAAGGGCGTAGCAATAATGTGCACGAAGGTGGCGCTGAAGTGTAGCACTTGGAAACTGATGCGCTTTTTAGAATCTCGTCTGCCCAAGTAAGCCACATGTATGCTTCCACTCAGTTCACCACTCTTATCCAACTAGAAAATTAACTGTTTATGACCCTCCCTACGCACATACTAACATCCGTTTATTCTCTGTACAATGTACTGGCTCCCAATGTTGGCACTCTCTTCCTACATTCTTCATTCACAACCTAACACTAGATTATTTAAGCATAAACTTCGCCTATATCTACTGAAAACACTTCCGGATATTTAACAGTTATGGTTTCTGCTCAGTGGTTTCGCCAAGCCCTTAGTTAAGTCATTAGTTAAGAGGTCTTCCTTCTTGATTTAGCTGCATTGTACTCTATTTGTCGATATATTTTTTCGCCCTTATGATCTTTGTATTCCTCCAATTGAATGTGCTGTCATGTGCTATTGTTTTTTTTAAATTTTACATGATAGAGGTGACCCTATTGGCAGGATTGTTCATCCCTCCTGGGTCTTCCCTTCTTAACCATTACGTCAAAGTATTATGTATGCTCAATGCCATAATTGTTTTACCCGTATGTTTGATTTGTTCAGGAAAAATAGCTGACGATGACGAGCTTGCAAGCATTTGGGTTTAACCTGACTTCTTATATGCATTGCAAAAGTTACTAAAGGACTACAAGGTGAGCGCATAGCAGTTTCAACACAGAGCTTACAAAACAGTAAGCTTACACAGCAAATAAAAGAGCAAGTTAGCACATGCTTTACCGCCGACGAATGGTTTATGCGCGTATTTAACCCTATGACAATTCTTATATAAAGATGGAGGTATTCCTTAAGCAATGTTTGTGTGTTCCGAACGCTACAATTTTCAGATATTCAGGTGCCTAAGACCGTAAGTGTTCAAACGCACCTATTCCCGTTATCCGGAGACGTTCCGACGATTTTATATTAATTTTATAAATGTATAGGAAATCCCATGTTAAATCGCAGCTCACGTTCGACCGCCATATTTACACACATAATTTTAACGTCGTGTGTGCCGATGACGTCACGTCATTTGTGTGTAAATATGGCGGCCTAGAGTCGGTTGAGAATTTTAACATGGGATTTCCTATACATTTATAAAATTAATATAAAATCGTCGGAACGTCTCCGGATAACGGGAATAGGTGCGTTTGAACACTTACGGTCTTAGGCACCTGAATATCTGAAAATTGTAGCGTTCGGAACACACAAACATTGCTTAAGGAATACCAAGATGGAAGGTAAACTACTACGACTGTCTTCGAACGTTTGCATTAAATTAGCTGCGAAATGTTAATGTTTCTTACCTAGTAACCAATTTCAATTAAAATACTTCATCCCTCGCTTTCAGGGATGCCACTCTGGATTTTTAAAAAGGTCAGATCCGGTCGAAAAAAGGCTAGAAAAGGCTAAATTGACGATTTCCCTGGAAAATACATAGATTTTGCCCAATTCCCGGCTTTATATTTCCGACGACCTTTTTTTAGTCGTCCGATGATTAAAATTTGCTCTCTTTTCCTTCCCAAAAAGTTTCTGATGACCTTCTTTTTTAGTTTTTCGCTTCAAAACTTGCAATTTTTGGTCCAAATTCGCAAAATTTTCGATTTTTTCCACGTCTTTTGTGCATTTTCAGTTTAAAAAACTAAATTTGTATGTAAAAAGTCGAAAAAACCGTCGTGAGAAAAAAGGCTAGGTAGTAGTACTATAGTCGTAGACTATATATTCTTAACAATATCCCTATTAACCGGGTATCCCAGACTAAATTCTTGGGGCTGATCATTGATGGTCGAGCACCTTAGTTGGAAATTCCACATTACCCTAATTGTCAAGAATAAGATTGCTAAATCTATTGGAATAATTAACAGGCTCAAAAATGTTCTTCCCTCCCCCACGCTTAAAACACTTTATAATACCTTTGTCTTACCTTATCTCAACTATGGTATTATCATCTGGGCTGGAGGATACAAAACCCACCTTGTACCTCTTCTACTATTACAAAAACGTGCAGTTAGAATTATCTCTGGCTCCCACTATCTGGCTGCCTAGATCTGCTGGCCTTTTTAAAAATCTTGATTTGCTAACGGTTTATGACTTATTCAAACTCCAACTGGCACTATTTATGCACCGTCATCAGAATCAATTACTGCCTAGTCTATTTAAGGACTATTTTATAACTAATGCCTCTGTTCTCAGCTATAACACTAGATCACGTTTGAATATACACCACAATTCATGCAATACTAACACTAAACAACACACTGTTAGATTCTCAGGCACCAAACTTTGGAACTCTATTGATCCCAACATTCGCTCCATTAATTCTCTTAATTCATTTAAGTCGACATACAAAAAACATCTGCTTAAATCAGCTGACTCTATGTAGATTCTAATTAAGTTATCTACTTAATATGTGACATAGCCATCGATTCTTCCTACTTTTTCATGTTATTATTGTTTGTACCTTATGATGTGGGGATGACTAGATAAGCGACAGCTTCTTCTCTCCACGAGTCGATTCTTCTTGATACACTGCTCTATTATCTACTGCCCATTGCACACCTCAAATCCTTTCTGTCTATTTTTTGCTTCATTATGTGTTCTAAGATATTATGCATTGTGATAATAGTATGTTTATTCTGAATCGATTCAATAAAATTTGATTTGATTTGATTTGGTCTTTGGTAGTACGGTAGGTACTGACCAAAAAAACCTAGAAACCTAGACAAGACCGAAAATACCTAGATCTAGGTGAAAAAAGCTATGAGTGGCATCCCTGTTCGCTTTGGCTGTCATCCGCCGACACCGTCGTTGGCCGACACCACACTTTTCCAGCTGGCAGGTGCTACACTTCAGCGCCACCGTGTGATCGATGATAAACCAAATTTTTCGTGCTCTTCGAACACGCACTTCTGCTACATGAATACATGATACATCATCATCATCATCATTCGTCGCCTACCCGGGCTACCTCACCAATGGGAGCTTTGTTCAATGACTCAATGAATTGATTAAAAATGTCTCCAACGTGTCCGATCTTCAGCCACAGTGATGGCCATGTTCAGATCTATAGCCTACCCAGCAATGCTAAGTCTTCATCTTTCTCCCGAGCCAGGTAATTCTAGGTCATCCTCTAGAGCTAGGGCACTTCTACTTTATCCGATAATTTACCCGATTCAGCAAGAATTCATGTCATCTTCAAGGACATACTATTGCAAAGATAACAAGAACCACGATTTCATAATGTCCTGACCGGTCATTGACTTGCAACTCTATCAAAGCGTAACAAATAGGGATGTACCAAACATTCCTTTTGGGCCAATTAATAGCTACTCAGCCGGATAATGTCTGTTGGACATATTTATTTATTATTAATTGTTTATAGTGGTCATATGTCATCTGTTTCTGCATATATGTGACTGCTATAACCAGGACTGAGTAGCTTGGAAAAGTTGCCAGGTATGACTTTGGCGGACGAGCCAATGCCTCGAACCAGAAAAAATTTCTGACCTTTTTTTAGCGATTTGCCAAAATCCTACCACTTTTACGTAGTTATGGCACCTAACGACCTTTTTTAAGTCATTCGCAACTCATTTTTTGGCAAACAAGCCACCCAGCTACAGCATGTCATGAAAAACAATGTTGGGTTGCAGACACGGCTCACTTTCAGCCCTTTCTATAACTAGAGGATTGAAGTAAATTTCTCATTAACATAATATATGCTGTGGCTGACAATTTATAAGTTTTTGCTATTATTCCATTCCTAGTTTACATAGAAGGCTGCAGAAATTACATGTAGTTTACTACTCGTAGTTTGTGTTAAGGCTATTAACTGAACAATTTACATAGTGGGGCACGGTGGTGCAGTGGGTATGTTCGTTGCTTTGCAGCCAGAGTCGAAGGTTCGAATCCGCCTCAAGTCGCCATGTAGTGAGTAGGGGACCTTGGGCAAGTCCTTCACCCGCAATTGCTCAGCGCTTCGGCGTGAAATTCCGATGCAGTGTCCAAGCTGTAGTTGAGAGTGCCTCGGATTAAAGAGCATTGAGGCGCTATAACAAGTGTACATGCAAACATTGGAAATTTTTTAATGTTACTGGTAGACCTATTTTTTACACTATTCATATTCGGCCGAAATAGTGAAATCACCTATTTGGTACAACCTAGAAACAAACATCTAATCAGAGTGAAGCAATGCATAATTTTGGCACTTCCATTTTGCATTAGCCTCTGGGATCTTTATAAGTTTGAATTACTTATTACTAGCTAATATTGCTAGTACTAGCCTGCACTGTACTTGCTAATGAAACAGAATTTGTCAAAATGCACAGCAGTAGCATGATATACAAGTGATAATTTCATGATCATAGGAGTAGGTGACATTTCGGCATGGGGGGGGGCAAAGATTTTCATTTTGCCCGAAAAATCTGATGACTTTTAAAGTCAATTCCTATATATCTTCAGCAAATATATAGCTCTTTTACCCGTGTGCCCGAAAAATCTGATGACTTTTTTAGTCAATTCCTATATATCTTCAGCAAATATATAGCTCTTTTACCCTGTGTGCCCGAAAAATCCTCCCATGCCTGGAAAAATTTACCAAATTTTTTCCGCCCATGCCTGTTTTGCCCGAAAAATACAGTTGCCCGAAATTTGGGGGGCATTTGCCCCCTAGACCCCACCTCCTACACCTATGGCCGCCATGCTTGCAATGGCAGCATGTCAAGTGATATTTGACCATCTCAACCTGATGTCCATCAACTTCAATTCATGACAGTTGGACAATATCATGGGGATCTGGAGAAAGCTTGGGGTTGCAAAATCAAACCACATTAAAAGCAGTTTGTGCATTGCATGGACATAATTACGACACCTTTAACCCTCAGGCTACTAAGCTTTTTTTGTAACACTGACTACCAAGGGGGGGGGTGGTTACCACCCCCCCCTGGATTTTGGGTTTCATTTGAGATATCATAACTTGTAATACACCATTCGATTCAGCATTCATTTCTGCACAAAATGGTATATTTAGGTTTAGAAAATATGAATGCCCTCGAAATTATGAATTTTTTACCATGGGTACCCGTCGATTCCACAAAATGTATACTTACGCATAGGGAATATATTAGATTCTGTGTGTTTTATACATGATTTATATATAAAAAGTAGTTAACATATAATAAAGTCCAATATTCAACTATAAAAACTAGTAATAAGTCTGTTTTATGTTCAATCAAAACAAAAAATGTTTTAGCCGCTGAAAAACGTTTACGCAGACATATCAGCTTGCGTTGTAAAAAACCCAACATTTTCACACATTTTAATTTATTTTGAGCACTTCCGGTCATCAAAAGACAAATTATTTAGTATCAGAAAATAGCCCTAAATGCCCTCTACAGAATGGCATAATTTATTTCTAATAAAAAATAAATTATGGATAAGTTATAATAGAAAAAACATGACAATTTTATGAAAATAAAACACCTTTATATATATTTTAATTTATTTTGAGCACTTCCGGTTGTCAAAAGACAACTCAATGAGCATGGAAATGTAGCCCCACATTCCCTCTATAGAATGGTATAATTTGTGTCTCTTAATATTAAAGGGCAGAAAAGTTACAGACGATATTCTAGGGGGGGTATCCACCCCCCTGGTACCTTTGGTATATCGGGTGTAACTTTTGAATGGTAGGGGGCATCATCAAACATTTTAGCTCAAAATGTGTCCCAATGAACCCTCTACAGCTACAAAAAAAATTCAAAATTTTATTCCAGACAGAACGCGTTTGATTTGCGAAAAACCTAGGGGGTGGCAACCACCCCCCCTTGGTAGCCCGAGGGTTAATGCCAGAAAATCACACATCAACATCATATCCCTGAAGCATTTATTTGTTTGATGCCAGAGGCAGACATACACAGGGTTTACTGTCGTTCGTTCGCTCCATGAATAACAGCTAAAAGTTCGATAGCCTCAGTTCATTAGAGTTAGATCTTGGGAACACCACCACCACCACTGCCACCACCACCAACAAGAGGAGTCTCGGCTGCCTTGGCTCCCTTCTGCTCAGACCATGGCTGTTCTGGTGCAGCTTGATCCTTTGGATCCAGAATGCTAACGTGATCGGGCAGCGGCTTCTTTGGACCAATCTTTCCAGTTGGATCCCACGGAAGCATGATCTTAATTTTGATGCCCAACACTCCTAAAAACACAAGCAAAACCAAGACGCTTTAGATAAGCAGTCATTACATAACAAGCTTTTGGGGCGGGGTAGTGGGTTCGATGCCTTGGAGCCAGATGACTCCAGTTTGAATCTACCTCAAGCTGCCGCGTAGGGACCTTTAGCAAGTCGTTCACTTCGGCACGAAACTCCGATGCTGTGTCCGTGCTGTAGTCAGGAGCAACTCTGAGTAGCGATTTAACGTTGACCGCCTACATGTCATGTTAAATGACTGGCTGAAGGACGAGTTAACTCGTCTTTGGCGGTCAACGTGTTAAGGAGCGCTATAGCAAATGAGAGAAATAAATAAAACCAAAATCTTGATTAATCAAGTTTTTACAGCAATTGCAGCAAAACACTTTCAGTGAATCCAAACTCACGCGACTATCTCAGGGCAATGCTAAACCATTATCTCAGGGCAATGCTAGACGTGTGCACTTAAAAAACTGCAGTACAAACGCTATCAACTGTACTGGTGACTAAAAGATCACAATGCTACAAACAGCTTTATTCACATGGCGCATAATTCATGCACCAGACAGTGCAGACTGGGATACACACATATTCTCCACAACAAAGTTATGTACAAACAGACGTCCTACAGAGCTGCATGCTTGTATGGCGCCAATTCAACAGAATGCTGTGAATGGAATAAATGCAGGCGATGTGGCACTCAGGTGGTAGTGGTCATTAAAAACTCTGTAATTTAGAATGAGGAGGATGAGAAATGAGAATGAACTTGCCTTGTCTGAGGAGGACATGCCTGACAGCCTGGTCAACAAAGTCATTCATTGGATCACCAGAGTGAATCATCAGACCGTCCAAGAACTTCATTGACTTGGCTCTCTGTCCTCGCAGCTTGCCAGACACGATAATCTCGCATCCCTTTGCTCCACTCTCCATTATGAATCGCAAGACACCATAGCAAGCCCTGAAATGAAACCATGACACCTGCTCTTATATATTCAGCACATCAAAATTTAGTTTCATGAAAACTTCATCATTATTTCATGAAAGCATTTGAAGACAGCTGTTGCCAAATAAGTGCATAGCCTCAGATTATGTGCAGAGATTTTCCAAGTTCACATCAACTGTGTAAAATTGACTAAATGAACTGGTACATATTAACAAAAATGGTGTCTAGCCTACATATGTAATCTCATTGTATACAGTTTAAAGCATAAAGACATTGAGTAGTGCACATGAAGTCTAGAATATAAACAGCCCTTTTTCTTCTTCTTATGCATTTTTTCTACTATTGGCTTGACACTTGAAAGCTGGATTCATAAATTGTCAGCTGTACCTATAATTTAAATCAAGAAGAGCTGCCTATATATAGAACCCAAGCTTACGATACAGTCACTGAATTTTGGTAAATGTTTACACCAACTAATAAAATTATTATTTGTCACAACTGCGCAGCACAATAATTTGAAGACAGCTGTTGAGACAACCATTGAGTTCCGCGGAACCCCTTTGGGAACGCTGCTGTAGTCTAAGCTCAATGCTAAAGAACCAAATTTTTTTACAAGCCACGGCTGAATTAAAAATCAAGAAATATTTTACTGCGTGATGGAAGTCATACCTTCTGACTGCAAGGCCACCGATGAGCTTGTACCTAAGAGACTCGGCCTGCGCAATGGCACACAGTCCTCGTGTAGCAACCTTCTCAGCATACAACTGAAACAAAACAACAGCAACATTCACCAATCATGATTATGACATGAATACAGTGCTCTACATATGCATTATAGAGCAAAAGCATAATACTTTCCCCGTAAAATTAGTGCGGGGGACTGTGGCCATAGTGCTTACAAGTAGGTCACAAGTAAACGAGTACATTGTCTCGGTCGGCGGTATGCAGATTGTAAACAATATGGTTGCCCAAGATTGAGACAGAATATTTAGAGCGATCTGACTTACATTCTACAATGACGTAATATTTCCCTAAAAATAATTGAGTGTCCATAAACATTATCTATAGTTCAAATGCTGACAAAAAGTATCGGGGACAGAATGATGCATATAAGTTAACTGACGTCGCAAGTGCCACGATTGACATTTAGCGTGCTAGGCGCTGTCATAGTCGGTTAGGATTTTTGTTGTTACTGCGGTCATTAGAAAACCTGGTTCCTTCCCGCACAGCATGCACAGATAATGTAGGCCCATATCCTTCAGTTCCAGGAATGTAGGTTATATAGCACTTCATTCTGTCCTAATCTGGAGTGGCCACTTTGTTTACTTTCTGTATAATTGGTGCCCAGTACTGCAACAAATAACTTACTTCGACGGTGCCTTCTGGGAAGTTGAACCTCTTCTGGACGACGGCCGTTAGTTCTCTGATGCGACGACCCTTCTCACCAAGCACATTCTGGGTGCGAGTGGCTAGAATGATGATCTCGGTTCGGGTTGGGGTGACTCGGACCTCAACACCACTGTATCCATCCTCAGCCAACTCACGAGTGAAGAACTCGTTAAGTTCGGCCTTGAAGACTCCATCAGCAACAAACTACAAACAAGGAAATAACTACTCAACAATGTTGCAGATCCACAGGAACACGAGAAATCGTTAATTCCATTCACATAACAAGGAGAAACCTACACTACTGCCAATTGATATTTGTACTGGTATCAATCAAGCGAAAATGGGTCGACCAACGCATCAAAATGAATCAGTGCTTTTATTCGTGCCAATAATGACTGGAAAGTGGCATCTTCAAAGCGGTTGCCAGATGAATTTCATCGTGTTTTTGGTAAATTTATAGCAATACAAAATTAAATGGCAAACGTCTAATAACAAGGCACCATAACTGCAAAACGGAACGCCGAGTCTGAGATTAAATCGCGCGACTAGGGTTGCAGCATAACAGCTGCATTTTAGAAATAAAAGTTTGTTTAAAATGTACTTTTCTTAACGAAAGCAGGTGATACTCCACGCCGAGCACGGACACCTCCGGAAATAATCTTTCAACATCCGTCAACTAGACGTGAAACATACGGTATTTGACCTTCGATCAAAAAATAAATAAACGAGGCTAACTATATTTTAACATACTGTTAATTATTTGTGAGGAACACGTGTAATACCTTGCGTTTTTTAGAAATCTGAGTCGCCATACTGCCCCACGACCGATACAAGTTTAGAAAGAAAGACCCCCTCTCCTTTTGCGTTTCCTATGCAGCTGAAATCAACGACTACGAATACATACGCACATATTGATTTAGCGCTTTAATAAATTTCAGACCTACATAAATCAAGCCGCTCAATCGTCAAACTTCATACATTTTAGTTATATTTTATGCAAATATACATGCAAAGTGTCATTAAGCATTCTAGGTCGTATTTAAAGATGTATGTAAGTTTTAAATTGCAAGCATAACTATCTCTGTTAAATATTTTCACAAACCACCATCCAAGTCGATAACTTGATGGTGGAATTAATCTAAACCAACAAAATTATGATTTTTTCTCCGTATCAGTGGCGGCGCCAGGATTTCAGTTTCGGGGGGGCTGAGCCCCGCGGCGAAAAATTTCCATTTCCGCCGCCAAAATTTCTGACGACCTTTTTTTTAGTCATCGACCGAAATCTCATGAAAATTTTCCATTTCCGCCGCCAAAATTTCTGACGACCTTTTTTTTAGTCATCGACCGAAAATCTTGGATATTTCAATGTAAAAAAATTCGGATGGCCCTTTTTTCAGGGGAGGCTGAACCTCTTGTAGGGGGCTTAGCCCCCCAGCCCCCCTAGCGCCGCCACTGCTCCGTATTGACTTCTATTGAACCCCTTTCAGCGCACTGCTGAACATCAAATAAGAACAAAGTGTTCAATGACTTTTGTGCAGGGATGCCACTCTGGATTTTGAAAAAAGGTCAGATCCGGTCGAAAAAAAGGCTAGAAAAGGCTAGATTGACGATTTTCATGTAAAATACATGGATTTAAAAAAAATTTCCAGCTTGAAATTTCTGACGACCTTTTTTAGTCGTCCGATGATTAGAAATTGTTCTCTTTTTCTTCCCGAAAAAATTTCTGATGACATTTTTTTTAGTCTTTCGCTCCAAAATTTCCAATTTTTAGTCCAAATACACAAAATTTTCGATTGTTTTCACGTGTTTTGTGCATTTTCACTTAAAAAATAATAATTTTGTATGTAAAAAGTCGAAAAAGCCGCCGTGAGAAAAAAAGGCTAGATCCTGACCAAAAAAACCTAGAAACCTAGACAAGACCGAAAAAACCTAGATCTAGGTGGAAAAAGCTATGAGTGGCAACCCTGCTTTTGTGACCAAACAATAATTATTATACGGTACCTAAACGTGCTCAACTAAACGTGTATCATGGCGCCGTGTTTTGGCTGCCACATTTACCAGCTCTCTGGTTTAATTCATAGTTTTTCGTTTATATTATTAACGTAAATTTTTGCAGTGGATTACTGTGTTTCCATTCAAGTTTCTGCATTCGTTTTTCAAGGTAGTTTAAAGATTGTTGGATTTATTATTCATAAACTGGACAAGTTTTATATCGGTCGATCGGTCTTTTCTCGGACCTTTATGTTGCTACTGATACGAGTCTTCTCCGTACTACGAAAATATCGGAGCTGGAAGAACCTTTTTGAAAAATCATTTAAAAGGATTTCATCATTCTATTTCAAGGAACTACCAAATGCTCTAATTCTATGTAAAAATTGAAAGCATTTAGAACTACACTTGTTTTTTGCCACGTCATTCACGCGGTTTTTCTGCAGTCATCGGTTTTTGATGAAAGTAGTTCCGGCTGACGTCTTTTGGCCACATGGTTTACGCATAGTTTTTGATGACGTCATCTATGGATCCCCGTTATGATTACGTATACGCGAGAAGAGCTGTTCGCCTCGAGGAGTTCCTCTGGCGTACGTGGGACGGTTGGCTACGATCTTCTAGAAAGAATCGCAGCCTGTGGCCTATTACATTACCGTGGGTCACGCGGTGGGCAACGCCATCGCGCGCGCCACTATCAAAATACCTACCTTGGTCCTCGAGAGTTCAAAGTTGAGGATCCTGATCCGGCACTTAAAGATGCATCTGTTTACATTAATCTTAATCAAACTTACCACATACCTGTCATAATGGGACGAGGACGAGATCGTATTCGAAGTCATCATCTCAAGGGACGTTGTTGTGGCATCGCATCGAATCTTCGACCATTACGAAATGAAACTGTGATACCTCTTGCAAGCCACACACGTACGACAACTGCTACGAATGCTGATCATCCTTCCGTCCTACTGTTAAATCCTACAAGCCTTGCTAAACCCCACGCAATAGATCAGCTGAGAGCTGATATGATTTCTTTTTCTCCAGACGTTCTTATCATTATTGAAAGCTGGTTTAAACAACATCATGATGACTCTCTTTTCGTCATACCCGGATACACACTTTTTCGTAGAGATAGGCTAGGACGTCGAGGTGGTGGTGTAGCTATCTATTGCCGCCCTGATCTACAGGCCACCATACTACCGTCGATCCCTGCCTGCAGTTCAGAAATGGAATTATTATGGATACTGGCTATACATAATAATCAAGAGTACCGCATTGGTGGCCTCTACCACCCACCAACACCTAAATATCCAACTGCCGACCTTCTGGCCTGTCTAGCCTCGATGTTGGATGATTTCTTCGCACACCCGTCAAACCCTCATATCATCTTAGCTGGTGACTTCAATCAACTTCCTTCTGATGATATCCTTCGTCTAGGTCTTCACGTACAGTTCGCTGGTCCTACACATCTTGGACATCCGTTGGACCGTATCTATGCTTCCGGACCTTTGTACGAAAGATGCTACACAATCAAATCGTCGATCAAGACAAAACATTCTGCAGTTCTTGCTAACTCTGATGCCAGAGCGCAGGGGTTGCTGACGAGTGACCGTGAAGTGTGTAGTTTCCGGTTGCGGACACCCGCTAATGTTTCTTCACTCCACGCATTCATTATGAATCATACGTGGAAATTTATCGCCGAAGACATCTCTATCGAACAAGCTTTTGATGACTTCTACACTTTCATTGACGACGCATTAAACCGCTTCGTTCCCCTCAGAAAGATGTCGATCAGGAAGAAGGATCCGCCTTACATGTCTCCATACTTGAAGTTCCTTCTGCGCCGGAGAAATACGCTTCTGCGCCGTGGTAAAGTAGAAATTGCTGATGCCTTAGCCGCTAGGATTAATGACTGCATTGTTAAAACCAATGCTGCCTCCTTTCGGGGTCTTGAACGTGGCTCTCGAAAGCTTTGGGCTGAGGTGCGGCGACTTCGTGGTGATGATACTGTTAGCCCTGCAGTGTTGGGAGGTGTTACGTGCGAGTCGCTAAACCGACATTATCAGGCTGTTTCTACCGATCATGATTATGTTGAACCGTTGCTTAAGCTGACTGTTAACTTTGAACAACCTGTTAATATTGATGAATATGCTGTGTTTAGGGGACTGGAATCGGTCCGTGGGTCTTCAGTTGGCCCTGATGGTATCCCTTCATGGTTTTTATCCTCAATGGCTCATCTTCTCTCTGCCCCGGTTACGTATCTTTTCAATTGCTCTCTTGCTTCCTCTTACACGCCGCCACAGTGGTGCTCTAGTTGTATCACACCTGTCCCTAAAATCCTGCGTCCTCAAAATGAGGCTGATTTTAGGCCCATTTCTATTACCCCGGTGTTATGTCGCATGCTGGAAAAAATAGTTGTGAGAACTTACTTCTACCCAATCTTCACCGATCCTGAATTAAATTCTTCATTTGGAGACCAATATGCCTTTCGGCCCTCTGGTTCCACCACTTCTGCCCTCATTGCTCTCACCCATGAAATTCTTAGTATGTTGCATGATGAACCATATGTACGCGTTATCTCGCTAGACTTCTCTCGTGCCTTTGACACAGTAAGGCACTCTTACCTATCTGAGCAGCTTGCTTTACTGCCATTACCTGACTATCTGTACAACTGGATCCTACGCCTTCTCCTTAACCGTCAGCATTGCACTAAATTTCGAGGCCAAGTCTCTACCTTTTGTCATATAAATGCAAGTATTATTCAAGGTTCTGGACTTGGGCCTGCTGATTTTGTGGTGGCTATCTCTGGCCTGAAACCAATTCACTGCTTTAATCGGTTGCTGAAATACGCTGACGATAGTTACATTCTTATACCTGCCTCTGCTATAGATACCACTTGTTTTGAACTTGAAAATATTGCAAATTGGGCACTTTCTTGTAATCTTAAACTCAACACCAATAAATCCAAAGAGATGATCTTTAGGCGTCTGCGCTCTAAAATACTCAACCTCCCATCACCTATACCTGGAATAAGTAGAGTGTCTGAGTCTCTTATTCTTGGAGTAACCTTAACGGATAGACTTAGTTTTGACCCCCATATTGACCGGATTTGCATTAAGGCTTGTCAATCGCTCTATGCGATACGTGTTCTTGTAGCTCATGGCCTCTCTGGGACACGCTTGCATGATGTAGTTCAGGCCACCACATTGGCTCGCCTTATGTATGCCTCCCCTGCTTGGTTTGGCTTTGCTAATTCTGGTCAACGCGCGCGTATTAATGCAATAATACGGAAAATGGTGCGGCTCAACTTTCTTCCTGCCGACCAGAAGTCGTTCGATGACCTCTGTGGTCACGCTGATTTCTCCCTCTTCTCTTTTGTACTCTACAACCCAAGCCACGTCCTTGCTACTCTATTACCTCCCATTAAAAATGCTACCTACTCACTCCGTCCTCGTTCTCATAACCGTGAGATTCCTCATGCAGACGCACTTACCAGATGTGGCTTTATAACACGGATGCTATTCAAGTGACATTATATATATTTTTCCTGTCTAGCCTATGTTCTCTCCTGTATAGTTCCCAACATGTCTATTATGTAGTTGTATAATGTGTTTATTGAATTGCATATTTCTATTTGTCTTGATTGTATACTTGCATTAATTATTCTGTTCTTGTACATTGTTCCCGCAGTGCGTTTGCAGGCGGTTCAATAAAGTATATACTTACTTACTTACTTACTTACCTTGCACATACCAAACAAGTTTATCGGTTTGTTTTAGGCTAATTATTGATTAACAAACCTGCGCGCATGCTAAGCTGTATAAAACTTGTTTAACGCATGTTATAATCCTTGGCCTAAGGGTAATAAATCGATGAAACTCACAACACGGGACAAGACAGGAATGTCAGCGCTCAAAGTGAAAAAATGCTTTAGTTTTTCAGGCTGAGCCGACCCAATTAGTGACAGAATGACGACCGGGATGAAAATAAGTGCTTGGACGCTGTTCATAAGTCACTCTTTAAGCCCTGAAGCAAAGATTTTAACAGGGAGATGTTAAAATCTTTGCCCTGAAGAGTCCAAAGAAATATACGGCTCTGAAAGAATCTAATTTTCTCTCAAAATCTCTTCAGACCAGCGCTTCAGACCAGACAAGTTTTGTGCAGCCGTTGTGCTTAGCAACAAGGAATCCATCCGCTGCCAGCCGATGCGAAATAAGTACAATTATTTAAGCGAACAGTGAAAGTTTCTGTGAAGTTAAATCTGTCGTTTTTAAGATAACCATTTATTGCTAAATTTCAGAAGTCGAACACTAAGTAAGTACATGTGTCGTAATTTCTCAAACGCAATGTATTTCTAGACTGTTGCTGTTATTTTATGCTATATGTGGGAAATAATCGGTCACTACCGACGCACTGGAGACTGCTAAGCTGTCGTGACAACATTACACCGATGCTTAAAAAATTCTGGTATAAACTTCTCAATAGTTGACCAGTTTTCAAGATTGCCATAACTTGTTCTTCTTACTTCCTGCTTAAGTTCTGGGCCGGTTTCTGTTTTGAGGAGTTCTCACAATTTCGCCGTCGCCTCCGGTAATGCGGTAATTGACGACACTATTTTTGCCGATAGAAAGCCGAATGTATTGAAGGAAGTTGTTTCGAGCTGTCATTTCACGTTTGGTATTGTGGTTATATACATAAGTGGATGATTGCTGCAGTAACTTCAAAACTGCGTGTAGGCCTACAATGTCAGCATTTATGGCATTTGTGGGGCGCGGTGGTGTAGTGGTGGCGTCGTTGCCTTGAAGCCGGAAGGTTTGAGGTTCGAATCCACCTTGCCGCGTAAGGACCTTGGGCAAGTCCTTCACTCGCAATTGCTCAACGCTTCGGCGTGAAACTCCGATGCAGTGTCAGCTCTGCATTTGGGAGCGCCTCTGAGTAGAGAGAGCTTGAAGGGGCGCTATAACAAGTGCACATACAAACAAACAAATTTATACAGCACTTGCCAGGCATTCTTGAGATGACGTGAATCTAGGAATTGTACCTAGTAGCAGTGCTAAAGTGTGGCTGGACGGTCATGGACGGCGTCCATGCACTTATTAAAAAAATCCGAACATCGTCCTGCCACTTGTTGGTAAACCCATCCTGGAAAGGTAAGGGGCGTCCAGACACTTCTTTCAGGCGTCCAGGCACTTATTTTTCCGCACTTTTAGCACTGCCTAGTAGTCATAAATAGTGGCTTCAGTGCTACCAATGTTAAATTGCTACGGCATCAGCCATTCTTACATATAAAGAATTTCACGATGTCTTGAGGTTAATGAGAGTTGTACAATGTTCTGTGTCTGACTTTGACTTGCAATTTTGACAATGCTTTAGAAATCAAATGGAGTCTGGCTTGGCCAGGAGCAGGTTTAGCAGACGACACAGAAGCAGACCGGACTCAACAATTGCTGTAAATGGCATCGGAATTATTTCAATCTCTGACAGCGAAGCAAGAGAACAGTTGGTTGCGGAGGCGCAGGAAGATGATTCCGAAGAGGGCGACATGGCGGATCCCAGCAAGCCGTACATATTCCAGGACACGGTGAGAGAATCGACGTTGGTTGCTGGATTCCGAAACCTCTACGAAACGCGTCTTCTCTTCGACGTTACGCTGACGGTTGGCGAGAAATCCTTTCCATGTCACAGAGCATTCCTGGCCGCATCCAGCGAATATTTCCGGTGCATGTTCACGACCGATCTGGCAGAGCGCGACATGACGAACATTTCGATCAGCGGAGTCGACGCCAAGTCGATGGAATTAGTTCTGAAGTACCTGTACACCGGTCAGGTGGAGCTGACGTCCGAGGTGGTACAGAGCCTGCTGTCGTGTGCCAACCTCTTCCAGCTGCGGGAACTTAAAGACGGATGCGCCGACTACATCGAGCGGAAGATCGACGAGGAGAACTGCATCGGAATCCACTTCTTTGCTCAAGCACACGGATGTCGCGATCTGGAACTACAGGCGTGGAACGTAATCATTGAGAGTTTCGAAGCCGTGACTGAGAGCCCGGAGTTTCTCGAACTCACGTCGGACAATCTGCTGGAGGTTATTAAGTACGATGATATTCAGGCGTCTGAGGAGGAGGTGTTTGAAGCGGTCGTGCGGTGGTTCGACCACAAACCGGAGGAACGCAGTCAGCACATCAACCTCATCATGCAGTTCGTTCGATTCTGGCTCCTCGACGAGCATTACATCTTCGATAAAGTCAAGACGTGCCATCTCGTTCAGTCGGAACCACAGATCCGAGCGGTCGTCGATGAGGTCATCCAGTACAAGTTGTTGAAGGACCGTTGGATCGAGACAGATCTTTACGTGGAACCTCGATATGGTGCCGACTATTGTAGGTAAGATCTCGTGGGTCTTGCATTTGTCATTTTTCGCTTGTGTGCTTGTAAGGAGTTTGAAAGGCAGAGGTATCTGACATTAAAAAAACCTTCACAAAACTGAAGGTAACAGAATGATGTTTTAAGTTTAAATGTATAGCTGTCAAACGTGGATTTATTCTTCCTGGAAATGTCAAAATGTTGTTTTTGCTGAAAACTTGAATTATTTGCCTAACACTATTGCATAATTTGTATTGAAATGTCACCTAAATTTATGAGATAATTATTTTTAATAAAATATGACTGGATTGAATGTTAAACAGTTTTGAGTGAAATGTATGACTAAGATTGTGAATGAGTCCTCCATTCGTACTTTAGTGTTATAAATTAGTTGTGATGTTTTCGGTGATTCAAAGGCTTTTTGAGTTGAACTGAATTCCAAACTGCGAAATTTATGTTTGTTTTTTTGTTTTAGGGTCAATGTTTATACAGCTTATCTGGACGATGAGAAGAAGCAAGTACTGCAGCTTTTTGGCCAAAGAAGCAGTGACATCTTGAGATGCAGCAACAACGTTCTTTGCGACTTACCAAACGACCTTGAAAATCCAGCGCTTTTAGTCACAGGTTGTTAGCAAATTTAGTTTGCTTTCAGCTGATGAAATCACTTGCTGTTGCCCGTAGGATCTGTACTCATTTTTTGTTCTCGTCTTTCTGCATCTTTTCATCGGTTTTTCTGTTCTCTGGATCGACCTGACTCGTGCAAGCGACCACTTTTACTGAAGCCAATATTTGTCGTCATTTGGCCCTCCTTATGGAATGCCCTTCTCTTCCATTTTACATGTGACTTTCCTCTCCCGATCATGATCTATATCTCTCCGTCTCTCTCTCTGTTTAAATGCTATTTATTGGTTTGAAGTTCTCATTCTGGGAGCACTACTAAATGCCCATGGCTGTGAGCCGTGCCTTAGAGATTAACATTAAATGACTTATATCACCAGAAGTTTTCTGTTAGCATGGATTCTAACTTGCACTGGTCTGTTTTGAAGGTTTTAAGGATATGAGCAATGATGCTGTAATCATAGCACTCTAGCTCTCAATGCAAATGGATTATTTCATCAGTCATTGCTCATTGGTCTGCGTACTGATCTCTGATCCGATCTGATTGTTCAAAAGATGGCTATAAGGCACCATGCTTTTAAATACCACAACCACAATCCATGTAATCATGATATGAGCGGATAGAGAGAAGAAAAGAGTTGAAGACATAAATTGTGATTGAGTTAAGAGCACTTGAAGCAGACAGCCACAAAGAAAAATTACTCTTGTGCTGATCATGAGGACAAGCCATGAGTACGAAATGTTGGCCAATTCATTTTGCTCAGCCTAAGCATAAGATCGAACAGACTGTGTTCTTTGTGGTCGTCTCACCGACATGTTTACAGTCTATAGATTTTGTAGCCATGTTCACCAGATAGAAGAAATGGAACAATGTAGCTTTCTTCCCTGTTGATGATTTGCACAGCAACTCTTTGAGTAACAGTATATAGGAATCTGATGATTACTTGTGTGCTATACCCATGACCACAGTGAAGAATCAGGTCTTCAGCTTGGTTTGCTCTATGGTTGAACACTTACTTGTGATCTACCCTTGCATAGTTACCTGGTTGAGCACTTGCTTGTGATCTACCCTTGCCTAGTTACCTGGCTGAGCACTTGCTGGTGATCTAACCTTGCCTAGTTACCTGGCTGAGCACTTGCTGGTGATCTAACCTTGCCTAGTTACCTCTGCTTTCTTTCTCTTTTAGATTTGGCTGGCTGCAGAAGTCTTTGTACCATGGCTCACGGTTCACTTACTGTTAATTTTTTCTATTATTGTCTCTAGGTGATAACGATCTGTACATAGCTGGTGGTGATACGTTTGGTAGTGCTGTTAACCTGTTCTACAAGTGGTCTGCTGAGGATGGCATGTTTGACGATCTGCCTCTGATGCCAGTCTCACGAAAGCAGTAAGTACATTGATAAAATTGAAGGCTTAAAGCATAGTTCTCCAGTAGAAATGTATTTATTACAGTGGCATAGTCAGGAATTTTTGATGGGGGGGGGTATGGCTGGAAACCCTGTTTTTTGCTATTTTTCCTTACTTAAATGGAAAAATAACTTTAAAAAAACCTTTTTTCCGGAGCCAGGGGGGTTAACCCCCGAAACCCCCCTTGCTCTTGCCTAGTTACCTAGTTACCACTGCTTTATTAATTAAACACATTTGGCATTCCATGTCAAATCAACACACTTTAGGGGAAAAATGGTCGTCATCGTCTCAAATTTTATTAAAATTTGGTATGAATTTAAATCACCATGAAAAACGTTCAAAACCAAAATTTTAGATTTTTGGGTTGACCAATGTCCGAGATATGGGTCAACGAAAATGACCAAAATGGGTCAATTTTCGCTGACCGATCGTTGTTCAAACTGCTACATCTCAGCTTCTACTACACCTAAAGATACAATAAAAACACCAAATTGAAGGTATTAAATAGCTCTATCTGGGCAAATCACTCAGAAATGTTCATATTCAGCACACACAAAATTATGAGCGATTGTAACATAGTGACACTGACCTTGGTCAGTTCGCCACTTCAGAATTTTCTCAAATTTTTCCCATGCAAATCCATCATTGTTCTTAGCAATTGGTGAAAATTTCAGAATGGGCACTCTTGTGGTTTTTTTACAGTGATTTTTAAAGGTTCAGACATGGTCGCGATTTACGACTATCGTATATCGCCGGCCAGAGGTTAGAACTACATTTTCCATTGACCAAATTTTTTAGAACTGTTTTGGAGAGCCTGGCTTGCTGCAGAAGTTTCCTTGCATGTCAGCAAATATGTTCTCCCAGGGAAATGTAGGTTGAACAGTTGTTAATATATGTGACCGCCTATTGCAAAAGTGAGCGCTTGTCGGTAACGCTAATTTACGAGCAACAAGCCAAAAACTTTGAATTTTCACTCCGACATGCAAATTTTGTTTCAATCAAAATCACGCGTTAAAATATCTCTAGAACATCATAAGTGTAAAATATACCCGTTAAATTAATTGTTTCTCGTAGAAAATCGCGAGTTTTAACACGCATCACGTAGAACAATATTCGCGTAAACACGATTTAGACCAGTTTTCAAAGGGTAGCATCTAGATTCGCATCGTGGGAACCATAGATGTTATATAATTATGTCTAGAAAGGCAAAGATCTGCTCTACATAAAGAAACAATCTGCAGGATTGGAAGAAAATAAATAAGCCTAGAACGGATGAATAATTAGGGACCATAAAACAGCTTTCGCGTTGACAAACGCAACATGTGACCGCTTGCGAACGCGTTTTCTCCAAATGTTGTTTTTGTCACCGCTAAACTTTAAAAGCGCACAACTCCAGTTAGGAACATCATAAATAAATAAATAATATGTCGTTTGAAAGGTAACATATTGGGGAATCTAGTGGGAGAATAAAGTAAATTTTGATTTCTGCCTACAAAAGCCTACTTTAGCCGTGGTGGGTCACATATATGTCCTGGCATGACATAACTAAGATGTCTGTCGGATGCGGATATCGATATGATTGAGTTGGTCCATTTGGGTTAAAAAAAAGATTTCCACCTCATTTGTGTATGGATTTGCAGAACACAGCCAAGCCACCAATGTCCATCATACTTTGCAATAATGTAGCCCTTAGTAGCTGCAAGTTTAATCATGGTCTTATTGTATATCTCTAAACACTGCAAGACATGTTCAGTTCTTGGAGAATCTGGACTGCTAGCGAAATCTTTAACTTCAACTGACTCCCCTGATACTGGACAGATGCAGTGAAGCTTTTGCATGCCTGCAATTGTTCATGCAAATTCAAATCTGCTCTTGAATAGAGTTGCCCCCAGTTCAAAATCCTCAGTAGTTGAATAGTGATTGCTTTGATCTCACTCTGTGCGAAGGTAAACAATTGATGTGGAGTCATGATTTGGTCATTATAATGGCCTCTGTAATAAATCCAACGTTCATTCCCACAACAGGAAACACTGAAATGGGAACTAAAACAAGATCTAATAATAAATAAATAATCATGTAAGTAAGGTTAACGTTTGTTCAATCTGCTGCTTGAGAATTTAGTTTTCAGATTTACTTTCAAACTTATTTTACAATTTTCTAAAAGGAGGGCCATCAATTTAACGTTGTTTCTCACAGTTCTAGTTTTGATCAGGTGATTTTGCTCACTGCCATATTGTATTACTTTGTTGATTCATGAAATAGATAAACAAAATTTAAAAAAAGTTCTATTAAATTGTAATTTATGTCATGGAAGCATGCAGAAAACAGGAAAGACTGAAATTAAAAACTTAAACCAGATTTTATTTATAAACAAGTATATAGATAGTTTAGACAGGTAAGTAAGTCTAAATTATGTTCAGCATGTCAGAGCATCAATCACACCAAGATTATTGTTGCTTACAGAGCTCTGTGATTTAAGTTACAATATTCGTGGCATATTCACTGCCATGAATCACGATCATGACCACCTTTAAAAATCACTGTAAAAAAACTATAAGAGTGCCCACGTTGAAATTTTCACCAATTGTTAAGAACACTGATGACTTTGCATGGTAAAATTTTGAGAAAATTCTGAAGTGGCGAACTGACCAAGGTCAGTGTCACCATGTTACTATTGCTCATAATTTTGTGTGTGCTGAATATGAACATTTCTAAGTGATTTGCCCAGATAAAGCTATTTAATACCTTCAATTTGGTGTTTTTATTGTATCTCTAGGTTTAGTAGAAGCTGAGATATAGCAGTTTGAACAACGATCGGTCAGCGAAAATTGACCCATTTTGGTTATTTTCGTTGACCCATATCTCGGACACCGGTTGACCCAAAAATCTAAAATTTTGGGTTTGAACGTTTTTCATAGTGATTGATCACCTTACCAAATTTTAACAAAATCTGAGATGGTGATGCAAATGACTGTGTTGATTTGACGTGGAATGCCCCACATATCATACTTAATGTGAATTCGATTTAAAGTGCGGGTAGCTGAAATAAGATGAAACTTCAACTGTTTGCAAAGTGGGATAAGAGACGCCAGTGTCATAGACCAATGGGCAAAAAGGTCTATAAAAGCTGCTGGTCTTACTTTGGTACAACGTTTATTCAGTATATATAGTAACAGGTGTTTATGTTTGCATGTGCATATTATGTTCGCATTCTTGTATACAGATTACTTCTGTTACCTTTATTTGGTTGGTGGTGTTAATGTTGTCTGTGTTGTTGATGTGATTTTAGATTCTGTTTGGTTCAGCTTGAGAGGTACATCTATGCGGTCGGTGGCTGTAACACGGAAGGCAATCTGTGCAGTGTTTCGAGATATCACGAAGATGCTGAAGAGTGGGAAGTCGTTTGTCCAATGCCAAAAGCGATCAGGTCATTCATTGCAGTTTGTTGCAAAACTAATACTAACTGGATATCCAATGCAGTACTTTGTTAAGGTTTTACCCAACACCTAAAAGCAACTGAAAAAACCAATTCTTAAAGTATTAGATGTCTTCTGGATATAGATTATGCTCTCTCTCGTAAAATGAACCATTTTTCTGTCAATGACAATTTGAGCGGTTTCCCTTAAACTGCTAAATTTACTTGTCTTAACCCTTTCACCCCTGGGTTCCCGTCACTCAATGGCTAATGAAACGAAATATCGGTTTCTCGAGTCAAGAGGGTTAAGTCATACCTTTTTAGGCCTGCCAGATCTTCATGTTTGAGCCCTGAATGGGCTCCATAAATATTCAGATATAGACAGCTTCATCATTGCTGTAATGTTGTTACATATGATTTTAAGTGCAGTCACATAATTAATTCATTCATTCTGAGAATTTAGATAGAATAAGAATCATAGCGAGCGAAAAACAACAACAAGTTGCAAAACAAAGCACAGTGAGCTGAAAGAGTCGCCAGTGGCGAGCCCTCGCAAACACGCAGAGTTAACCATCGGATTCCCGTAGAGAGCTGGTAGATGGCGTGGTTGATATATCGATATATTCAGTATATTTTCCAGGTTGCATGGATAGTGAAAGATTTTTATTTGATGAATCTTCATTCAAGAACTCTGTGTATTGACTTTTGCTAGTAATTGGTGGGCATATATGGAATGTACATGACGGCTTATTGTTTTGTGTGTTGTAGCATGAAAGTTAATGGTGTCCATGTTGCTGTTTTCAGATGTTTTTGTGCCGTCCCTTTTCGAGGTAAAATGTATGTTTTTGGAGGTGAAAGTGAGAAGTTTAACAAGAAGTCGAAGGTACGAGGCAAGCGGGAACTGAATCGAAATGCTATGTGGTAAGTGGGAAAATTTGTTAGTACCAAAATACTGTTGTTGGTAGCAAACACAGATAGTCAAAACTCTTCATTTGATGAATTTTCCTTTAAAAAACTCAAACCATTTACGAACATTTAGCAACTAGTCAACAAAGGTCGCTCAAGTACTTCGCTTGAGTACTTGTTTTTTAATGCATTTGTCTTGTGAACTTGTGACTCTGTGTCGAATTTTCAATGAAACATTTTTTTTGTGAAGTGGAACGATGATGAGAACTGATATCTTGTGTTGCAGCTATGATCCTAAGGAGGATAAGTGGACTGTGTTGGCTGAGATGAACACTGCTAGGGCCTTGGCTGGATGCACGGTCTTCAAGAACAAAATCTACGTTGTTGGTGAGCTTATCCTGCAGAATTGAGTTTTAATATTTATATCATAAAGACGAATTTTACGCTCTGCAATTTAATAGCGAGCAATTTTAGGGTGCTTTAAATTTTGAGTTGTGAAATGAGGCTTTTGTGAAGTTGAAGTCTTATGAAATTATTAGCATCATTGTAAAAATGTAAAAGGCGCCAGTTCATGGCTTTTCCGTCAGAGGTTGATATGCATGCAAAAATCGTGGTTGAAACCCAAGAGGCAACCCGTAGTTTGCTGTAAAATGCATATTGCTTTTCACAATATACCATAGAAAAATGTGTTTGCAACATATTACATATGTTTGAAACAATTTTTACACGTAACAGCATTATGAAAAGAATCATGTGAAATGACTCTGAAATAGGTATGGCATGACCATGCAAAGCATACGTTTTCTGTCAGCGAAGCCCTCTATTTCTGTTTGCTAACTGTGAAAGAAAGGAGATGCAAGGGAATGTGAAAATTATAGGACAATAGCATTGATATCACACACCAGCAAAATATTACTCAAAATAATTCATAAAAGAATGGAAGGCACAATTGAAAGGGAACTACCGGTGAACCAGGCAGGGTTCAGGAAATCTAGGGGAACCCGAGACCATATTGCCAACATGAGGTGGATAATGGAACGACAAAGGGAGTATGGACAAGAAGTTCACATCTGTTTCATAGACTATAGTAAAGCATTCGATTGCATTAATCATGATTTAATGTGGAAAACCCTGCTGGAGATGGGAATACCAAAACACCTGATACTGTTGCTAAAGGGACTGTATGCAGTGCTTAAAGTGTGGGAAAATAAGTGCCTGGACGCCCCCTTCCTTTCCAAAAGAAGTGCATGGACGCCCCTTACCTTTCCAGTCTGTGCTGACCAATAAGTGGCAGGACGGCGCTCAGATTTTAAAATAAGTGCATGGATGCCGTCCATGACCGTCCTGGCACACTTTAAGCCCTGACTGTATGAAAACCAGATGGCGGAGAAAAGAACTGAATATGGAGACACTGACAAATTCAAAATCAAGAAAGGGGTGAGGCAGGGATGCATCTTGTCTCCATTCCTTTTTAATTTGTATGCGGAAAGAATAATGAGAAAGGCGGAATTAGAAGGGGCAACTGAGGGAGTAAAAATTGCTGGGAAAACACTGAATAATCTTAGATATGCGGACGACACAACATTAATGGCAAAAAAGAAAGTTGATCTGGTAGAACTGATAAGAAGGGTGAGGAGAGAAAGTGAAAAAGCCGGCTTATTCTTCAACATAAAGCAAGACAAAGGTCATGACAACAGCAAATTGGGTTAGTTTTGAGATAGATGGAGAGGAAATAGAGGTGGTAAAAAGCTTTACATTCTTAGGATCTTACTTAGCACTTAGTCCTTCCTCGCGCTGGTAGCGCATCGGGCGACACAGCCTCTCCACGTTATCCTGTCCTCCGCAGCCATCCGAGCATCCTCCCACGTCATACCGCCGCCTTCCAGGTCCTGAGTGATCGTGCTTCGCCAAGTCTTCCTGGGCCTTCCTCGTCCTCTTCTCCATCCCGACTGAATCCAGTCCAGGGCCTGCTTTAGGATGCCCTCTTCTCCCGATCTATGTATGTGACCCAGCCAACGTAGACGCGTCTTCTTCAACATGTCCTCCAGTTTCTTAGGATCACTGATCGAAAAAGAGGGAAAATGTGATCCAGAAATAAAACGAAGGATAGCGATAGGGAAAACCGCAATGATTGGACTGGAAAAGATATGGAAGGACAAACATGTAAGTTTAGATACTAAGAAGAGGCTCGTGAGAGCACTAATCTTTCCTACGATATTATATGGCTGCGAAACATGGACAAAGACAAAGAGTATGGAGAAAAAGATTAACGCATGCAAAATGTGGATCTGGAGGAAGATGTTACGAATATCTTGGACAGAGAAAAGAACGAATGAATCTATAAGAATGGAAATTGGATTGGAAAACGAGGAGTCGTTAAAACAATTCGCGACAAGATTGAAGCTAAGATTCTTCGGACATGTAATGCGATCTGATGGTTTGGAGAAGGAAATGATGCTGGCTTGTGGTGAGGGAAGGAGAAGACTCGGCAGACCAAGGATGAAATGTATGGACGAGATACACGACATAACTGGCATGAATTTAGAAGAACTGAGGGACTTGTCTGCGAACAGAGAACAATGGAGAATGTGTGTCAAGACGATCGCTAGAACTCTACGAGTTGACAGCACAAGGTAACAAGGTAACTGTGAAAGTCTCAACTGCTCTCAGGCAATGATTTACCGCCCAACAGTTACGTAACTTTAATCAGTTTAATGTAAATTTATCTGTGAAGTTTCTCAGTACAAAGCAAAAGCCATTTTCTGGAGATTGGCTTATTCACTGGTGCTCTTGTCTGCTCCTGCTGTGCAAGATGACTTGAATGAGGAGTCAAAAGTAGAGATGTCCATTGTATGAGATTGATCTTTTTGAACAGGTGGCTTTGGCACTCTGAGTGATTCGTGGCTGAAGGAAAAGACACCAGAGAACTGCTTGTCTTCTGTCGAGATTTTTGATCCAGATACCAATTCGTGGACCATGGGTCCAGAACTTCCTGTACGACTATGTGCCATGGGAGTTGTCAAGTACTATGGCACTATTTATGTACTTGGTAAGTACTGATACCTGCTAAACAATGGAGAACATTGCTAGTAATTGGTGAACTTTTCATTTGGTTATCATTTTCCAAGTAGGAGCCATCCAAATATATTATGTGAGGAAAAAATTATATTTTCATACTCCTTCCCCCCAACTAAACTTCTCTACCCCTAACCCCTTTACAGAAACTAATTGGCTAGTCATCCATAAGTCATTTGTTTTGACTTGGTCTACTGTTTACAGCTCAGAATAACTGCACATGGCTTTTATATAATGTAAGAAAATGCCATGCAACAACTGTAGGATTATAATGCATAAATAAATCCCCTCATGTGGACATCATAATTAGAAATTTATTTCATTGCATACACATTTTTTAGATATAATGCACCCTTATGCAAAATCACCTAAATCTGATCACCCTTCTTTGCCTACGTAATGTATGGATGTCCCCATACTTACCATTGACCGTGTGATGAATAATAATAATGGCAATTTTTATGGTGCCGTAACGCGGCCATATCGCTACAAGGGTACCTAAATTGACCACCTCTCAGTTTGTCTTTTAATGGTCCAGTGATTTAGTGTTTTAGTGGAGCTCTGAAGCTCTAACTGTAACTGATTTAAAGATTTGTTGCACAACTGTACTGACAATACAGTTAACCTCATTGAAAGTTGAATACTTTCTTGTCGGTATTAGATCTGTTTCATTGTTGGCAATGATGCGATTATTTCTTTATTTTTATGCTCTGACGTCTGCTTCAGGCGGAGAGAACGAGGACGACGTCTCGAACAGCGTCTACTTCCTCAACCATGACGAGAACCGGTGGGACCTGAAGAGCGAGGAGATGATCTCTGGTGTAACGGAAACGACCATACACTCGTCCTTTGCCACCATCAATCTAGACATGGATTTGGAATAGACCGCGAGTCAGCGTGTGCAGCCCCCACCGCCAATTCCCCCACTCAAATGTTGACAGCGGAAGGGCTTTCAATATGCAGAACGTCGGGGATGCCCCCCAAAAGATCTTCAGACAGAGAGATGGGTCCAAACGCAGCATGTGCCTCTGAATAATTGTCTGTAAAAGGAGGTGCACAAACTTGAATACCACATTGTATTTGTAATAATAATGCATATAAGGGCAAGTATCAGATGTATATTCTTTAGTTTAACTAGGTTAATGTTAGGTGGTGACTGAACACTTCAAATGACATTCTGTACGTGGTTGAGTTTAAAGTCGGATCATTTTGATTTGCTGTACCGAGTCAGCTGTTTAAGTTAACGTCTTTGATTTTAATAAGCAGTGGTACTGTTTGAATATTATACCAATCTGCCATTTTCACTTTTCTGACGAATTGGAATTACTCTTCGATTTGAAATCTGTTCTTTTTTTATTTCATCATATTTTCTGCATGTCATCTTTCTTCTGCTTTTCGATATCAATATTTCTTGCATGGGTGGAGACTTGGGGAGGGACGAAAACGACCGGCCGAAGATTTTGGGCGGACGAATGGCTGAGTCGCCGACGAAATTTTCAATTTTTGCCGGCCAAAAAGTTGTACTTTTTTTTAGTCATTCGTCCGAAAATGTTGACGAAAACCCAATATTATCTGCCCCCCAAATAGTTGTTGACCTTTTTTGAGTCATCACTTCTAACATGACATGTCCTAATGCTTAAATGCTTAACGATCGGGGGGGGACAAATGCACCACATTAATTGAGGGGGACTGTCCCCTAAGTCTCCGCCCATGATTTCTTGTTTCATCAGCCTTCGATAGTCTGAAATTATTCATCTTTTAATGGACTATTGCTCATGACTAAATTAATTAATTAAGGTACCGTTAAATGCTCATTAATTTAAGGCATGAAGCAGCCATTTCAAGTGACTATTTTTGTAATTGTTTTATGTTACACACATGGTTCTCCATTGTTTTGTCTTGCCTTGACAGGATCTCTTTTCACAAAATATCATTTCAGAGAAAGGGATACGTACTTAGAAATTTTGTACGTTCCCTTGCTCATTAAGGCATCAATCAAATAGTAGAGTTAGCATGCATGATCAGTTGTGGCCATTGTAATCTGAGTTATCTATGATATTCTGTGCTTTATTTCCTATGTTGAAGATCATGATCTAGACAACAATTAAAAATCCATTGTTATTGCTAGTCAGCAAAATGCTCTGGTGTTAAACTTGGTTTAAAAGAGGAACATGTTTCCCCCAATAAAGATGGTGCCACTAGGCACACATTTAATGCCCTACATTCACCTTTACTTTCAAACTCCATCAAAGCAGTGCACTCAATTCATTATGCGCATACATGCGAGATCACTGTCCCCAAACCGTTTTTCCTTGTTTAGCCTACAACTGGCCATAAAATGTCCACAAAGGTTTTATTTAGCCTCTGTGTTTTCCTTTGGTTAATTTTGTCATGTATTCGTTTATTTTTGTCCTCATTTGCTATACATATACGTCTAAAACAAAGTTTGAAAGAATAAGCAATAACTGCATTGTCTATTTTCGGTCTATCTCTCTGGTTGCTGTGCGTTTTCCATATATTTGTATTTCTGCATATTGGTTGTATAAAAGAATAAAGCAGAATCACAATGGGAGTGTGTTTAAATTTTGGTATATTCCATGTAGTACAACAAAATCAGAACTTTATTGTGTATCAATAGAGCTCTGTGGCATGCAGTGGCAGCAATCAAAACATACTTCTCATGCATAGTTCGCAAATTGGCATAAATGTAAGTACAAGAACAAGAATTTGAAATGGTGCTCAGTAGAATGCTGCTGGAGAACATTCAGAGTTCCAATCCTTTGCTGCGGAGGAAAGCCTCAGGTTGTGCTTCACGGCCAAGAAATTTTCGAATCATCTCATCAGCATCCTGAAATACGAAGAAAATTTACCTTTCGGGTAGCAGCACAACTTGGCCTTACTATGAAGTACAAAACAAATCACTTGGCTGTCTTTAGAGGTAACGTGAATATGTTTCCCCTTGTCCATTCTATTACTATTGCACATTTTATATTAGATTTGCATGTGCAAGATTGATAACTCATTAATAGCAGTTCACCAATGTATCTTTCTCTAAATTCTGCTGTGAAAATTAAGATCCCATGTTTTTACTGTATTCCCCACATTGAATGATGGCTTTGCTTTATTATACTTGTGCCTCAGGCAAAGGTCATTTAGCCCCAGTAGTCCGTACTGCACCCATAAAGACAACATAGTTGATTACCTTACTATTTACTGTTATAGTGTTCATTGGCTCATAACTTCATCAGTACTTCTTCAAATACAAATACTAATGAAATCTAGTACATACCACTGAACCTCCAGGCTTCAGAATGCATGATCTGTAATCCATTCCCACTTTGGAATTCATAATGCCTTCCACTTTGAATCTTGAGTGAAACATATCGGCACTGAACACTTCACTCCACTAATAAAAAACAAAATGACCAAACTCGTTAATGAATGTCAATTACTTTACTAAACGCCAATGTGTTATTCAATGCAACTATAGGATTATAATTCTGGGATCAATGCATCATAATCGAATATTCACAACTCTATGCTAGACTGACTTATTGAAATTATAATCACCAATAAAAATATGTAACATGTATATGCCATTAAAGTTTCTTCTTAATGGCACAGAACAGAGAAATGTTCCAATGGTACATCAAATGATAATTTATGCTAAATGAGCAGATGCACAAAATGGAGAAACTTTATGATGCTAGAAATGCATTTAGAAAGATTGCTAATACTGCAGGCCATCTCTTCTGTTAATAGTTAAAAATGATGTTATTTAATATTGTTGTATAACTTGTACATGTACATTGTACAGTGCATTTGCAAGTGTTTCATTAAAGAAACAATTATTATTATTATAAATGACCAAGGATTGACTGTTGAATGAATCCTAACACAGAAAGCCACCAGAAAACCAATTCTCACTAGTAGTATGAGATCATATGTTCCCGCATCACTCACCAGATATCCGTAATACTGTGCATCGTAGCCACCAGCCAGATGGCCAAAAGAAGCTGACATGTTGGTGTTCTCAGTAGATGGAATGCCGAGAATCTTTCTTGACAACTCGTCAAACAATTCAGCGGTATTAGCCTTCAGAACAAACAATAAACGCTTTTGAATATACAAAGTGCAACAGATTAAACTGAACTTCAACATTGTACTGATGCTTTCGGTGTACTAGTCTAACAACTAAAATGCTTAGCAAGAATCTAAGATGTAGATTGTGATTTGCATGGATGGAGGGAAGAAGGCAACTGCCCACTTGCCCTTTTAGACATTACCATGCTGGAATTTTCTATTCACATTGCTCCCAACAGCCCTGCTTCCAAATTTTAAATATCATCCACAACTCATCAACTAACAGCACACTAAAGCAGTATTAATTTAAAACCTGACAATTTGCGGGCATCTTTAAATAAAATGTTTCTATCAGTCATCAGAACTATATCCAAATAGAATATATTAATAATAACAAGAATAAATATTTATTCAGCAAATAAATTTACCTTAGCAGAGGTATGAATCGTTTGATCAAATGTAGCGAGCAGTATCTGCCGCAGGTTGAAGACACCGGCGTTGGCCTTGCGTGAATTCAAGAGGGGAATAAGCAGGTCGTCTGGTATGGCACTTCCGTCTTTGTAGTGAGCGGACATACGAGTGAGCGACTCACGTTCCCAACACCAGTTCTCGAGCATCTGAGACGGAGCCTCAACGAAATCCCTCTCAACAGCCGTTCCACTTGAATCACACAAAGAATCAACATGAATAAACGTAAGATAAGATAATGACATTGCAATGTATGATAAAGCATAGTGTAGCGCAAATTGAGATGGGTAAGGTAATGTATAAAGCGTCAGTCTGTATCCTCAACAGCAAAATTCTGGTGTTAGAATTCAGCAATTCAGTTCACACACTGTCACCAGAAATCAATTGGAACTTCACATATGACAGGCAGAACTACTCATTGTACTCAACATAATATTTTCTTTTAATGATTCAATCTGACACACCGCAGAATGATTACAGGTTCATGTTATACGAAATACGGCCCACTATAGCACGACACGCAGGTCGGCTTTACAGCAGTGGGTTCGGTAACTTAACACTAATGGCCTAAGTACTAGATCACTCCTAGCAGAACCCGACAAGCAACACAACAGCAAAGCGCCAATGGCAGCTAACAGAAATTTTAATAAATTAATGCCCTGAGCGAGGCTTGAACCCGGGTCGCGCGGATGACTCTCAGTTTAACGGCCAGTGCTCTCTTTTATTAGGCAAATAAAATAAAAAAGATTTTAAATGATGGCACACTGGTCTACAATACCTGAAGAGCGCAAACTGAGACTCTGCACAGATCTGATGCATTACGTGACCAAACTCATGGAAATATGTCTCCACCTGTCAATTACAAACACATGGAAATATGTCTCCACCTGTCAATTACAAACACATGGAAATATGTCTCCACCTGTCAATTACAAACACATGGAAATATGTCTCCACCTGTCAATTACAAACACATGGAAATATGTCTCCACCTGTCAATTACAAACACATGGAAATATGTCTCCACCTGTCAATTACAAACACACTTTCACTTACAAATAATCAACATGTGCCACAGCAATTGTAAATTTACATGACACTGCTTTGGGCAAATTTATCACCGAGTTGGCTAGGGTGTATATGCAGATTCAAGATCTATACGTAAATTCTGCCCTGACATGCAAGGGCTTTGACCTACAAGTGACAGTCTAGCATGCTAACCAGTACACTCTCACCCATCACGAATAAAAAAATTATTATACACGACAAAACAAGAAGAAGTGAGCAAGAAATGACAACACAAAAGCCTCATTATAATTATTATAATAACCTTGTGTACCATATTATTACTATAATAATATATGATTGTGTTATAATATATGATACCAATGAACAGAAAGTGGTATGGATATTAAACAGAAACCAACAGAAATGGAGCAAGAGCAAAATGAATCAGGGAAGTAAAAAAAGGAGACATCCTAGCATTCAACTGTTCAATAAAAATCCAAACATTGATAATACACATGATGAAAACAGCAAACTATCCGACCCACTACTGGGCGCAAAGAGAAATGAGACAAGTTTCGCCTCGTACTATAGACTCCACCCACTTCCAATTCAACTGCATTTTCTAGCAACTTGTTCTACCAAGATGCACATTCTAGCACAACTTCCTATCCGTCTGCATTTTCTAGCATTACTTTCCATCATTGATGCATTTTAAATACCTCGTCATGTGTCAGCAAAGATGGTTGGTCGCTGGTTGGCTTTGTGAAGTTGGCAACCATGGCAGCCACTGTCACCTGACGTACTCCATCACCAATCTCGCATCCAGGCTAAAGAGCAGCAAACAATGGCATTGAACTCTCATCCACAGCAAACAATGGCATTGAACACTCATCCACAGCAAACAATGGCATTGAACACTCATCCACAGCAAACAATGGCATTGAACACTCATCCACAGCAAACAATGGCATTGAACACTCATCCACAGCAAACAATGGCATTGAACACTCATCCACAGCAAACAATGGCATTGAACACTCATCCACAGCAAACAATGGCATTGAACTCTCATCCACAACAAACAACTCAAGACACATTTCTGAATCTTCAAATGTCACGTCTTTTTGGAGCCATTAGTAAACCAAGTTTCAGTACGTATACATATGATCAGATACATACATAAAGTATGACATATGTGTGTACAATACAGTTTATCTGGACATTGGGTCTTAGCAATAAGCTCAAGAACAAACGCCTTTTCATACGAGACTTTTTATCCAGAGAAGCAAGGCATTGTTAGCTCAGTACAAATGTTATTACTAGAACCATGTTAACGCTATTAATGCAATGTTACGTATTAATGTAATGTTACGTATTAATGTAATCTTACGTAATGTATATTACTAGAACTTTGATGTTGCTCAACAGTGAATTTGCACAAACCGATGCAGACTTAATGAAAGAAAAACTCTGACAGATATTTGCTCAAAATAAACAATCCTTTACTCATAGCTAATTGACTTTTCTACAAATCATCGCAGTTCCATAAATTATTGAATGCCGCCATATGATCCATCGTTTTATCATGACAGTGCAGCACATTTTACATTCAAATGGCTAACCTGAAGGCCAAAGCATGCTGCATGTCCATACTTTCCTTCACGCGGAAACAAATCCAAATAGAAGTAGCCAATCAGTGATGCTGTTGCCTTGTCCTTGACACTGTACTAAAATAAAAGAGGTAAAATAAATAAATAGGAGCCAATATGCGAATCAGTCATGTGATGAATCACAGTTCAGAAATGGCACAATTATTACGGTAATGTTTCTAACAAATTTCAAACAAATTGCTTTTTTTAACACTCTGTCGCCTTTCGTACAGTGGTCCTGCTGTGCCAACCATTGAAGCAATAGATGAGCTGATGCCAATCATTGTTACAGCAATCAACCAATCAATGTTTCTACTTCAGTGACTAGCGTTTCTACCAAACTCGCTAACGCTTCTACCACTCTGACAACTGCTACTATCACCCCGACTGTTTCTCTCACACTGACCAATGTACCCATAACACCAACAGTTTAATCATGTCGACAAATGTCCTTCCTAGAAATATGACAAGGCAAGACATGTAAATGTTGGGAGACAGAAAAGGATAGAGAGAAAGAGATGAATTGCTGAAGCTGAAAGACAAGCAAGCAAATATGCCAAGGGTCGCAGTTCAGTATGTGCACTTGTTATAGCACTCCTTCAAGATTCTACTCAGAAGCGCTCCCAACTACAGCAAGGACACTGAATCAAAGTTTCACGCTGAAGCACCTCAGCAATTGCGAGTGAAGGATTTGCTCAAGGTCCCTACGAGGCGGCTGCATGGCAACGTGCATACCCACTACACCACCATGCCCCACAATGACTTACAAGACACAGGTCAGAATCACTCTGATAAGTTCCTCTTGATGATATAAATCGTTAATCAAAATAAAAAATTGATTAAAATAAGAAATGAATTAAAATTTAAAAAAATTGATTAAAATAAGAAATTTCAACAAGAAAACATCGATTTCATCGCCCGCTAAGGAGTTTCTCTGCAATTCATGCTATATTATAAATAGCAACGGCAATCACAATTCAAGAAATATGAGTATGTCAAAATTCTTATAAAGCATAAGATCATCATGCAATTGAATAAATGGTGAGCTTGTAGTACGAGCAACAGCATGATCATATTCTGATTTCTAAGCACATTAAACTATCAATCAACTTCATTATATGATGACATTTATGATGCTACTCACTAATGTTACATCCGGATGCCACGCTTCAGCCCCTTGAACTAAATCAAACTCCAAACTCAGCAGCTCCTACAAATATATCAAAAGAATAAAACATACACAGTCTCACTTCATGCAAGTAAAAACATTAAAAGTAGCCTCAGATACTAGCAGACCGAAATATTACCATTATAGTCTGTTTATAGACCAATAATTGTAATTGTATTTATATAGCGACACTTCAAGAGAACTCCTTAGAGGCGCTCCCGACTTAACACAAAACCACAATCAAAAACTAATTTCACTTTTAAAAGGCTCAAAACATCTAATTAACGTTTTTCCAGAACCTTGCAAATATATCGTATAAGCCATTTAAACATCTCAATCAGATATCTAAAAGATGCTGAATGTTGAACGTAGAGCTGTAATTCAATTCTATTGTGTTGGAACTTGGAACAGCTGCCAAACAACAATTACAGAAACACCATTTCACACTGAAATCCCGATCTGTTACTTATCAAGAGCTTTCATGGAACAGCACTAACTGAACACGTTAGCAAAACACCAAAAGACTGTTTAAATATCAAAAGTCACGAAAACAACACCTGATAAATGTCAAGCAAGCCTTTGGTGACTACAGACAGTGGGAAGTATTCCTTCAGCTTATTCTGATCGACAACGTATTTTCTTTCTTCGACGCGTGTCATGTAGTAACGCATGTCCCACATGTTGATCTTGTTATCAAAAGTATATCCGTACTTGTCGCACTGAAAAAAGCAGTTTAAACCAAGTAACTTCAGCAAGCAGTTATTTATGCACAGCCTCATTTATTGGTAGCAAAGTTCAATGAATGAATAACAAGGTCAAAGATGGTCTTCTGTCACGCAGTTAGGCTGAAATTATTTACCAATGCATCGAGAAAAACTTTCATATACATCCTTCATTCAAATCTGTGTAGACAACACACATATATACAATACTATGGACTTATTTTTATTACCACAGGTCTACACATTTACCTCTTCAGGTAAATTTTGTGTCTCACTAAGAATTCAGACTTTTAGGCTTAAAAATAACACCAACCTACAAAGAGTGCCACATTAGCAAAACAAGAGCTCATGAAAAGATAAAAAATGTTTGACTGTAAATCCACTTGTTGCATTTTCACACAGTGCTAACATGCTCAGATTATGCCCCGAATAGAACCGTTTGATGTTGATTGGGTAACAAAAGCTTACAGTGATAGTCTTCCACACTAAGGCAAACTGAACTTAGAGCTGTAATAAACTAGAAAGATATATGGCAGGTAATTTTGTCCCTCTTGTCTTTTACTAACTAGTGCGATAAACAGGACAAACAAATAATGGTTCATTAAACCAGGCAATAGGTAGATTACACAGCTACTGTTTCTAACTCACATCTTCTCGTTTGTAATCGAGAAACAGACGCATTTCGTCTTCCTTCAGAGGCACCAACTTTGTTCGTAGGTCGGAAAGGAAGGTCGCGACTCGTTGCGTGTCTTTAGCCATTCGCATGTCAAGAACGAATGCCGAGTGAGTTGGAAAGGACAAAAGGTCGGCTTTCTATCACACAACGTATCAAACATCGTCTCATTTTCGAATCTTATTTCACGTAGAAATCTAACTATCAGCATAATAAAAACATGATGAAATTTAGGAAATGGTTTACTTATTGACAAGAGACAAGAAAAAAGAAAGTAAAACCCTGCTTCTACTATCTGCAATGAGGATAAGCTGATCTTGATTGCTAAGTAATGAAGTGTTACAATATGTGGCTCTCTCTCATTTAAATGAGACGTTATTACAGCCACTCAAATAAGCATTGTGTTATGCTACTTTTGAATAAAACATACAAAGTATCACAGGCAGAAACGCAAACAAGTGCACTTCTTGTAGGATGATGTCCAAAATTTCCAAACAGTGAAACCAACAACATGCCTAGAAAGAGCCCACTTCATGAACTGAACAAAAGCATTTTCTGCACAATACGCATTACGCAGGTCGATACAGTGCACAAATACACAGAATGTACGTAGAGAAACATATTAGACGCACCTTTTGACGCAACGTTACCAACTGCTCCAAGATGGCTGTATTCTCCTTCATACATCTTTACATAAAGAAACATTTCATACTGAAACATCTCTCACAGGTCTTTAAAACAACTCAATGAAATGACTAAAATCTACTTCACACATACTGCCAACATGGTCTATACATGTAAATACGAATTTAACCATCTAGTATACATACCTACGCATACCTCCAAGTGGTCTGAAGGATGCCGCCATAAACCATGAGGGATGCAGCAAACAACCCTCCACACCCCCAGGTCCCCTTCTTGGTTTTATGCCAGCATCGTTCAGACTGTAACATAGATACCAGAAAGTTGGACCACACACAGTGAAGGTCCCTTCACTGTGGGCTATGATACAAGTTTTGATATAAGTTAGCTGCTGCAAAAAAACTCCTTGTGCAATTTCTTCCCTCTCTTGTTCCATGCTAAACTTCCCTCTCTTGTTCCATGCTAAAACAACACCAACCTACAAAGAACCCAAATTTACAAAGCAAGGGCTCATGAAAAAATTAAAATTTTGACTGCAAATCCACTTGTTGCATTTTCACGCAGTGCTAATATGCTCGGACTATGCCTTGAACATTCTGAGCACTGATAATATTACAAGACATCTAAAATTTCTAAACACTATAAAACAAAAGCAAAAAAATTAAACAAAGCCAAATGGTCTTCAGCTGAATTTAGCCACAGAATATAATTAGGATTGTGGCTAATTTAGCTCTGCTGACAAAATTCATAAACGACTAATGAATCAAACCTTGAATTGAAAGCCGTTTCCAGCTTCATTCTCACAGCTGGGTCTCTCACAAACTTCATGCATGGAAAATAGTGTGGATATTTCAACGACACTTTGTATCGCCCATCATCAGTCTAAAATGTCAAAACAACATATAATGTGCGTTGTACAACATAATGCCTTGTACTGCAGCTCAGAGGCTATTAATAAGTACTAGAGAATCTAGCAAACAATATACACTACAACCAATTATAAGATTCTTCTTCTTGGAATAAGTTAGAACTTTTATTCTTTCATTTATTCATTTATATAGCTCTCAGTGACAACATCCTAAGCAGCAGCATACCAACATGCTTCGTTCTTATCAAACAGCAGACCAGAGCTTAGTAGAGTTGCCATCAGTGTATTGTATTTTATTGCATAAGAGAATTTACAAAGCGCCTCTTACAGTACTAGCTATTCAGAGGCGCTCTCAGTGCGACAACCCCAAGGAAATAAGAAACATCCTCAAGCAGCGAATGGATGAAGATGACACACACAATAAGATCATACTAACGACAGAGAGAGTGAGGTCATTCTGCAGAAGGGCCCACAAATGGCAAATGTGCAGTGTTCAGCCATGGCAGTCTTTGCAACAATAATTTGACATAAATTGATGAACGATAAACAAAATACCATTCCAGCCAGACTTATATAACACCTTACCAAGCCACACATGCACCAGAACATTGTAGTTAACACAAAAAAGCTTTTAAAATGAAGTCCCGCCAGAGGTGAACTTACCTTGTCTAGTCCATTCAAAATATCCACAGGAAGTCCCTCTGCAAACATCATAACAAACGCCAAAGTTAAAATTCTTATCACTTCACATGAAACTGTATGTGCCTAAGGGCCATACGCAGAAATAAATCTTGAAGAGGGTTTCGTAAATATTCCATTAATAGACCAATCTACTAATAAAGCAAAAGAATTCTTCATTTGCAAATGCTTATAGACCATTTCCTTGCCTATTGTTTTTCAGGACTTTTCTTGCACAGTCACAACTTAATAAAATACAGAGCCAAAGAAAACTAGAATATTTTACTACTTCAAACACCCCTTTCAACACATTTTTTGGTACAACAAGCAGTTCTCCATCTGCAGGCAAGTGTTCCCTGAAAAATAATAACTCAGAATCCACTTAGCAATGTAAATTTTTTTGTCTTACCGAGCTCTTGAGATGTAAACTCAAGAACCGTGTTCTCCTCATTCAGGTTCTTACTGAAGTCAATGCTAAGGTCGCTCATCAACTTCTTGATCTCCTTTACCTCATTCTGAACCTCCTTTGACAAATGTAGTCCTAAACACAAGAACATAAAAAAACTAAAAGCTTGGCTAAATTTAAGAAAATCACAAACATACACAAAGATGCTGCTTGAGTGAGTGTGCATCTGTAGATGAGATTCAATACCCATGATACTCATCAATACACTAATAAGCCCTAAAAGGAAAAAGCAAACAGGTCCAATATTTCAAATCATTTACAAACTCCAAACAGAATCTGATAATCACAGGGAAAATATTAGCTAAACTGAAAGCTGTCATTCTTAAAACTCTTCTATTCCTGTGATTTTGTAGCTTTTAAAATTCTTCTGCTATGGTATGGCTGTTCTTACCATTTCGTCTTCCTAATTTGATCAGTCGTTCCAGGTATCGTTTTCCCTCTGGCTTCAGAGTTGCACCAAACTTTTGCTCCGCAGCCAAAAGGTTTTTAAAGACGTCTTCCCTCATGCTGTAAGCAGAAGCCGCATCTTTGATTAAACAATCTTTTTACTACATGTATGCATACATGTATATTCGTAAATATGTATGCATGCAGTATTGGTATTAAATGCATCCGGACCCTTATTAATCTTTTATTAGTACGTCACAAAGATGTCGATGATGTAAAGACGCTTAGAGCCTACACAATATTAAATCAGTGCACAATTCAATAACAACAAAGAGTTCATCAGTAAGCATGCAGTGCTCCGATAAACTAGAAAGATATGACAGGTTATTTTGTCCCTCTTGTCTTTTAGTAACTAGTAAGATAAACAGGACAAACAAATAATGACGCATTAAACCAGACAATACACAGCTACTGACAATGAAATATCCTTGCCAATTTTTTTAATTTTAATCAGATTTGTGGTTCTTTATAAAAAAAACTTGTTCATATGGCAACCGAAGTGTAATCAAGTTGTATGCTTGGAAGCTGTATGGTTGGTTTCAGCCACATTTACATCAATGCAAAATTCTTGTCTCAGTTTGTCATTCATTCATTCAAGACTTTCTATAGCACCTTCACAAAGGGGGACTACTCAGAAGCACTCCGAACTCTAGCATGACAAAAAAGGTCAGTTTTTGAGTTGTATAAATTATGCTTCACACCAGGACTTAAAGTGTGGCTGGACGGTCATGGATGGCGTCCAGGCACTTATTTTCAAATCTGAACGCCATGCTGTCACTTCTTTGGCCAGCACAGCATGGAAAGTAAAGGAGCGTCCAGGCACTTCTTTTTACACACTTTAAGCACTGCTTCACACACATAATGATCAAGCCTGTAACTGATTAAAAGTTGCATCAGTGCATATTCTTTTTAATCATATTGCATGATAAAATTTCACATCTTGAAATTCCTCGATTAAAGAAACAAATCGATGATTAATGTGAAAATAAACTCATACCAAAGCAGAAATAACTGTTTGGAAAAATTTCTCACAATTCAAAACCGCACCACTAACCTAATTTCCACATCAAACTCTGAGAGTTTCTTATCAGCAGCCACACTGGCTTCCCTGAGTTCCTTACAGGGAGACACATGTTGCGCAAAATCCAAGAGATTGCGAGATGTTTGGTAGGACGCGGTGTCTTCTGCCAAAGCCTAAAAAGCAAAACAACAAGCCTAAAATGTAATGCCCAATTAATTAGAGTCAGAGCCAACAGCACACAAGTTACACTCTTTCAAAATTGAAACCGGCACTAAAATGTAAAACATCATCAAGGTCAACTTGAACCATGAATCCTTGAAAATGCTAAAAATACATAAAAGCCATTTACAGAAAGCGGCCGTACTACCGAAGACAGGTCAAAGTTAATCATTAAATCAATCAATCTATTGTAACCATCAACCATCAATTACTTACAGTAGCATGATTTACAATAACTGAATGGTAACAAGGAAGACCTCTTAATTCAATACATAGCAGTGGTCGTGTCAGTGCTGTTGACAACACAGCAAAATGTCTAATAACCATGTATTGCACTATGCTCACTACCTCGGAATAATTTGCCTGCTTTCTACAAGTTGCTCAAGACCTATCTTTTTAGCTGTGGCTGGGTTGGGAGCGCCTCTGAGTTGAAGGGGCGCTATATAAATTTTCGGAATGAATGAATGAATGTAAGTTGTACGTGTCGCACTTAGAAAAATCGATTTCGGGGAACATGCCGCTGTTCAATTCGGGGATTCGAGTTTCGAAGATTTTTGGGTTGCACAGGTCTAAGTAAGCTTAATGAATTAGTAACGAACACTTCTTCGGCTCTCACTTTCCATTGAACCTTTTCAAAAGAAACTGGCCCTACTTCCACCTTGAAGTTTCCAACATTTTGGCAATCGTACGAACTCAAATAAAACAATCGTACCCTGATGATATTATCGTAGTTGACTTCGTCTGCGGAAAGACCGCCGATGGTGTCGTATACGGACTTCGACTTGACCATAAGGTTGTCGGCCTCTGCAAGAATCTCGTTGGGTGTAAGATTCCATCGCATGCGGTTGCCCGGACAAGACATTTTAGATGACAGAGCTAACAGCAAATTACTTCTGCAAACTGTTTTTGAAAATGAGGTGGAAAAATAACGCAGCGACGAGTCGGTGGTAATTCTCAAAGATAATAAACAAGCTGTTTTACGTTCGTAAACTTTGACATAAATCCGTGCTGCGACACGCAACTGACCTCTCCACAGAAACATCGTTACTCTCGGATTCAGTGTTAATCCATTTATATAGCGCGACCACTCGACATAATAATAATAATCTTCATTTAATGACTCAAACTGACAAACCGCAGAATGATTATACAGGTTATACGAAATAACAGTATAGCACAACACGCAGGTCAGCTTTACAGCAGTGGGTTCGATATTATATAGCTTGGCCTAACACTAATGGCCTAAGTGCTGGATCACTCCTGGTTCGGCCAAGCCAGAAGTGGGAGGGGCTATCTTATTTTCAGCAGAACCCGAGTCAAACAACACAACAGCAAAGCGCCAATGGCAGCGAATAGAAACTTTAATAAATAAATGCCCTAAGCGAGGCTTGAACCCGGGTTGCGTGGATGACACTCTGTTTAACGATCAGTGCTCTCTCAACTGAGCTACAGACCCCATGTAGCATGATCACACCACAATTGGTTTTAATGACGTCAAATTGAATAGTTAGTTTAGTGCAGGATTTCAAGACTAAAATAATCATTTGCGGAAGAAGTATAATAGAAGATCAAAGTGCCGATCTTGGGCCCTGTGGTAACATCTTTTCAAGACCATCTTGATTCTAAAGCAGCCATAAAAATCGATGCACGTAGATTTAGGCGGTGCAAAAAGTTACCAATGAACGAGGTTGTCTTTTGTTATCTTGTAGGTAAAATATAAAATTTGGAGAATGTGCGTTCCGCATACAAAAAGCTACGGAGTAAGCTTACATTCTTTGGTGTGTGTGGCGCGTCGGAAACGAAGATGTACTCACAGAAAAAATTTCATATGTGAAGCAAGATTGCAACAGCAAGCTCTAGCTTATTTAAGATTGTCGAAACTTGCATCTTTATTGTTTCCTTAGATCTTCTTCTTCTTCTTTTCCTTCCGGCTTGAATTAATCCCTCTCTACGGAGGGGTCAGCCACTCGGATCCTCCTCTTCCACTTTTCTCTGTCTTTGGTGTCTTCATTTTCCAGTTTGAGATGTTTCATGTCCTCCCATCTTTTCTTTTGTCGTCCCCCGACTGCGTCGTCCATAGACATCTGCCTCCATGATTCTTTTAAGGCAGCTGTCTTCCTCTCTTCTCATCACATGACCGTACCATCTCAATCTGGCCTCTCGTATCTTGTCCGAGATACACGTTTCCTTAGATATGACTAAGAATTAATTAATTTTAAGAAACGCTCTGGTTATATTTTATGAACTTGAGGCAGAGTGTCGCGCAAATTTCAAATGTTATGCGTCATAGAGTGTTGAATCAGAATAATAGGTGTGCGCTGGTGCTTCCGGCGACTTAGGATAAAACGAAACATGTAAGTCTAGGGGAGATAATGCTAAATAAAAAGTATAAATAATAGTGCTTCTACGACTTCTGGTGCGTGGTTTATATGATTTATGTTGACTTTTAATAATTTCAATATCAACCTGCGAATGAGCTGAAGGTTGCGCTGTGTAATTTTCCATTGCAAGACATTCGTACCCTCTGACGTCGAATTATCAATTAAATTTTGTTATATAGCGCCTTTTCAGGTAGACTACTCAGCTGCGCCACGACCCAACCACTGTTAAATAAGACGTTTTTGAGATTTTTAAGGAATAGAGCGGGGTGACCTCTGGGCAATAAGCGCAGTCTGAAAGGGAGACCATTCCAAGTCGTAGGACCAGCCACCGAGAATGAACTGAAGGACACCCGAGGTTTATTCAAGAAATTTAAATTGACATATACTGCAACTTATTACACGAGGAAGGAAATGATAACTGAACTTAACTATGTGTTTCTGCAATACTCTAGGCAAGGAAAGAGTTCTTTGCTGGCTCCTGGAGCTAACACTGCGAACAGCCCGAGAGACTACTAGAGTACTGACCTAACTAAACATTGTAGATATTTTCTAATATGGGTCAACTTGACTGTTGGTGTTAGACTGACCTGTCAATTCAGAGAATTTGTCGAACATGAATGAGATTGAGCTTCTGATTCCGGGCGAGTTCCGTCTCCATCTGCGTCTTCCTTTCAACATGATGGAGCTTCTGGAGAACCTGGAGCATGATAATCCAGTGCTAATCAACGCTTTCGATGATCAAGGTCTGTATTACCTTAACAATTTTATGCCATTATTTTCGCGATGTTCTTCACTGGCTGCCTGTTCCCCATAAAGATTGAATTTAAGATCTGTTTGCTTGTTTGCAAGTATCTCCACGGAGCCACGCTGAGTAGCCTATCTGCGTGATTACTGTAAATATTGGGATGCACTCCTCCGCTTCCGGGTTGCGACTTAGGTCGCTCGACAAAAGCGATCTTGACGTACGGCGGATGAGAACCCGCCTTAGTGGCTGCACTTTCTCAGTGGCCGACCCCAGATGCTGGAACAGTCTTCCTTCCGCCCTGCGAGTGGCTGACTCAGTTGACTCCTTCAAATTTTGACTCAGGACTTATTTATTTTGCAAGAGATAGTATAGTACTGTATGTGAGGCGCCCTTCTAATGGCATGACTGTCTTATGGCACCATAGAAATCATCACTGTCGTTATTATTATTATTATTACATTTGTTTTTAATTTTTATGTCTCTTGTAAAATTACGTTTCCCCTTCCTCTGAAATTCCTATGGCACATGTTTCATCCACAGTTTATGCCCAGCTCTTCTGGATGTAACAGGAATTAATAGATCTATCTGTTAACAGGTTAAACGTTTGCAATAATAGTTAGTTGCTAGCATGATTCAACACCATTTATGGGTTTATGCTTTTGCGAGGCTTTTCAAGGAATACTCATAATTATCAAGGTCTAGGGCTGCCAACCGTCCCGGATTCGCCGGGACAGTCCCGGAATCGGCCCCGGATTGAACTCAAATTGTCCCGGAATTTGTGTTGGAAATTTTTTGTCATTTTGCACACTAAACTCGGCAAGTTATGGGATAATTTTGCGTTCTGTGCTGTTAAACCTAACTTGTTGGCTGAACATCGAATGTTGGACAGCGCTGGGTTCAAGTCTTGAAAACTTTACAAACCACTGATACTCAGTAGCCTATATATATTGTGTCCTATGTAGGCTAGGCCTACTGTTAGTCCGTTGTAACTTGTAATGCATTTTGAGAGACGACGTGTTGATTTTTCATGACTTTGTGTCCATAATTATATGCAATATAGGCTATGTGGACACACTCCATGGACAGTGTAAATTGGTATAAATGTCATATCAGGTGTCTGCGGGCGTCCCAGAATGGCGAAATCAAGAGTTGGCAGCCCTATCAAGGTCCCATTGTTGACTTAACCCTTTAATGCTGGAGGGTATAGGATTTCCCATACAATTTACTACCATCTCGGCATTAAAGGGTTAACAAGTAAAGAAATAACCTTTTATATAAAAATATTTGCAGATATTTCAACCAGTGGATTAGCATTTTATGTATTGTTGTTTGTAGATAGGAACCTGGTAATTGAATGCGTTCGAGTTGATGACTTGATTACAATGAAAGTAGTGAATGGTAAGTTCTTCTTGTAACCCTTTAACCAACGCTCATCATTAACATTAATTGGCATTGTGTGTCTCATACTGGCACCAGTCTTTCTACTCTATTACCTAATTGTTTTCATTCATGCATTTCCTATACAAACATGTATTGTATACTGGTATGCATACACTCTAAAGCCTCCATTATAAATGGCACTGCTTTCAAGAGCTATGTCAGGTGCTGACTGATGTGAAAGTTGTTCTATAACCTTCATTTGTGAATTGTGACATATATAAGAATTCTTTGGCCTTGATGGAGTAAAAATTCTTTTAAATCTTTCTGCCATGGCACAGGTTTTAACCCACAAGCTCTGAGATGACATGCTCAGGATACGATTGTGCATGTAAATATCACGGACCTTGCCGAAATTGAGCTATGTAAGACTCCTCGGAAGTAAGGTCCTGAGGTCAAAGCATCAGTCAGAATTTCGTCCCCACGACAATTCATCAATTCGATATTCAACTTCCATTTAGCTTTCCAACCAGAGTTGTTAGTAAATTATTTACCAACCACTGAAGAATGGAGGGCTGCATGGGCACTGGAGGATAACCTGATATTCCGTAATTGGTCGCCTAACCAAGTAATAACCAGGCTTAATATCTATTTATTTACTTTACTGATTATAATTACCAAGCACTAACCGGGTTCAGTGTTTCTTAATTTAGTTCTTTTTGAACAGCACCCAGCAGCTAAAATACTTGCATGGTTTTTCTGTTGCATATCAGACAACCGAGAGTACATCAGCGACGCTGAAAGCAACGGTTGGACATGTTCCGTAAGTGACATACTGACGCAACTCAATCCAATGTCCTCTGCATCCACCGCTGACATGATAACAAGACCAGGCGACGACTTCATGACTTCCACGATGATCAAAGAGGAGCGAAACCACGAAGAGAACGAAACCGCGTTCATCTTCAGCATGGTCAACGAGTACATGAGACCGGAGGAGTCGTCGTGTACGCTCGTCCAGCTGTCGTCCGACGAACAACCGGCGGAGGAAGTCATATACGGCAACGATTGCAAGTTTCTCGCTTATTCCACCAGCGATCCGCTGGTCGCCGTCGACGACGGTTCCGGAAATTCGGAGAACTACTACATCCAGATTCACCCGGTCGATCTCGAGAGCCTTGCAGACGGCAGCAGCATCATTATCAGCCATGTCGAGCAACAACCGTATAGCAGGGAACCAGTGGATAAGAGGAAGGCTGCGGAGGCTGTTGCTGGTTCGGTAGATGCAATCCCTCGGCCGAAGATTGTTTCCGATCTTCTGATTTTCCGCTGCGGGTTGTGCGGCTGTCAGTTTTTGAAGGAGCGGATGGCAAAGACGCATCTGCGAAGGTTCCATGCACGTTTGGATGTGACGCTTCTGACGGAGGTTGCTGGTACGACGTACGTCTGCACTGTTTGCAGTCATCCTTTTTGGGATGTTTATCGATGGCAGCTGCACGTCAAGCATGTTCACGGTATTGTTTTGTGTATTGTTTTGTTTATTGTTTTGTGTATTGTTTTTTGTATTGTATAATGTATTGTTTCAGGCACTGCCATAAGCCATCAATTTCATTCTTGCTTTGACAGAGGATTTATATATCGCACTATCAGGTGATTTAATTAGCGATGCCTGTGGCATGAAAAGTTGACGAAATGATGTTTAATTTTTCTAGACACTAAGGATGTAGATATAAAGTCATATGCAACAGTGTAACTTGCGTGTATGTATAAAGTGCTTGTTTCCTTTTCATAGACCCTTGAGTAGGCATTTTCCAAATTCCATGACCTGGTGTCAGTGCAATTACTTTCTGGGTCGTATTGAATCTAAAATGTCCTGCTTTGTGGATCACTGTCTCAAGGACTGCACGGAATAAATCACGATGATCTATAAGTAGAATATAGATGAATGGCATTTAAGGTCTGTCTGTTTTTCCTGGCGTTTTTTCATTTTTCATGACCAAAATCATTTTTTGCTGTGACAGCGTCGTTGTGAGTTTTCTGGTTAAAGATGCTACCAGTAGTGTTCTTTTGTTTTGTTTGAAAATGCAAATAATTTTTTGTTACCCAGTGGCCGTTTTTAGCAGGCTTTGAATCAGAATTGCTATCAGTTTTAGCAATACCCTGGTGCTGTTAAGATTAAAAGGTATGCTGATGCTAAAAATAATTGTTATTACTATAAGGTGACTGACTTTTAACGAATTTGAGTAAATGGTGAGCGTATTTAATGAATCTAATAGCTGCTAAGTCTGCTGGGCATCTCAGAAGTTGTTGTAAAGAGCAAGTTAATTATTAGCCTGCCCCAGAGGTCACCAAGAGAGTAATTTTTACGCATCATGAATATCTTTCTTTGTTTATTGCCAAAATGAATAAATTACTACTTTTCCTAGTTTAATTCATGTATTTCGTGGCTGATTTTAATGATTGAGAAGTGTACAATTGATGTTATTTTAATTGTAATTTGCCTGTGAGTAACAATGTGAGCGGAGACTCATTCTGTGAGCAACGAAGGCGCATTACATGAATCACGAAGAATTACTTGTGAATTTATTATTTTACAGAAATTACCTTGCATGTCATGTATCAAAAATAATTTGCTGGCTTTTAGAGTGACGTTGTTTATATCTGTGTTGTGACTTTTGGCCAGGTCATCACCAGAAGCCTTACTCCAAGTTTGATGTGCGCCGTCGTAAAACAATGACATCGTGGAACAATCGTAGGTTTGTGCCGATCGAGTGCCTCATCTGCCAACAGACAATGGGTCGGTTTGAGTCATACTATCTGCATATTCACGAGCAGCATCGCTCGCATTTGCTCTGCAAGGCAGCCGTGAAACACGTGATTCAGGTGCGGGAAACGAGACTGAGGCGAAAGTGCAAGACGAGTATACAGTGCTCAAAGTGCCAAGAGATGCTCACTGAATACAGCATCGTATCACATCTTCGGGTAATTGACTGTACTAGATCGTGCCATTAGCTTATGTTGCCTCAATTAATTAATATATCGTTAAGTTGTTTTCTTAATTTTTAAAAAATAAGTTTGCATATGTTTGATTGTTTCTGCTGCTGTGGCAAACCAGGTAATGCCTCTACATTATTAGTTAATCAAAGATTCTCTGCATCGTATAATTCATTCACCTATCAGGTAAGTAAATTACCTTTGTTTGGTGTTGCACATTTTCATGCATCTCATAATATGTCTGAGTGCTGTTAAAGTTAATTAAGAAGAAACTCCTAAACACATTATGCTCTGATAACTAGGAAAGTTTCGCACGCACGTCGCACACACACACACACAGTCCAACCAGTGAGGTCCAGACAAGATATGAGACTTGGCATCATGCCCCGAGTTGCATATCTGCATCAACGTAGGTTGACTGATTTGTTTAGGTAGTGATGCCTGTGTTGTGGTAAACCAGGTAATGCCTGGCAGGGTAGAATCAGATGTGGTTAAATTAGTTAAAGGCCTGGTTCTGAGACAGTAATTTTATAATGATGTAGCATTTGCAGTTGCAGCTGACTGCAGTCTGATTTTCAGTTTTCTGTAAGAGTTTCAGTTATTATCTTTATTAGTAAGACCTTGCGTTTAAATGTTGAAGTGAGCCTGTAGCGATATCCTTGATCCCACCCATACGTTCTTACCCTGCTATACATATTGTTGAATGTTAATTACACATGTTAAGTTAGGAAGAGGCCCTAGTTAATGATTAATTAATGATTTGAATCAGAACTTTCACATTGCTCTGTTTAATTAATTAACCAGTACTAGAACCAGTACTTAGGGGCAAAAATATATATTAAACAGGGGCAAACATTTCGAGATATAGCAACATTCGGTCAGTCAGCCAATGGGAGGCGAACAAAAGGATCGTCTGCTACGCCTGCGCAAAGAGCATCTAGGGAGGCTGGGGAAGAAGGACGTAATGGCGGAGGTTTGAGCGATCGCAAGAAGTTGGTAATTGTTGTCGAACATTATCGTGTGATTTCGTGACATTCGGGACGATTGGAAGCCGAATAACGAACGCTTAGTGTCCTAAGGTGTGGACTATAATGAAGGTCAACGAGCGTAACGTACGATCGATATAGCGCTGTACTTACCGGTAAGAGCGTGTATGCGTTGCAGTTCACAGCGTATACCTTAGATCAACGAAGTTACTTCTCGTGACATTGCGAAGCGATAAATAATCTACAGAGACTACTTCGAACTGTAAATGAAAGTCGCAGTAGTTGGTAAATGCGATAAGGAACAGGAACTGTTCAAACAGTAAGCAGCGACCGCAAAGAAATTCAACGTTCGAGAAGAAAAGTCCGACAATTATCCACAAAGGAGAAAAGATGCCAACAGCCTGGAGATCAGCCATTGATGAGAGAAAGATGAAGACTGGCCGGTGGTGAATAACTACAAGAAATAAAGAATTCAACGCGGGAGGGTAGATATTAAAATTATATCCCTCAAATTACTGTAATCAGTACTGGTTTTAGGTAAGGCTATTTAATAGAAGATTGTGTTAAATCAGACATTATCCCAAACCCTTAGAGAAAGGTTTTGTGTGCTGTACATGTTGACATATATTAATATTCATATGCTAATATTATTTTTATATAAAACATTCGACTTGTTGATTGATGACATATAGGTCAATAACCTACATTACAGCGAATAGGAATATAGCATGCAAATGAGTAACTTGAACTCAGTTCTGGGTTCTGGAATATAATTCCACTCAAACTATTGAGCCGTAGTGTGGTCTTAGCATTCCGTTACAAAACTGGGGGCTTCGTCCGAGGGATCTAGAACAATTTTAGATTGTAAATCTAAGGGATCTAAGAAGTATTAGATTGCGTAGTTTAGCTACGATAGAAATTAGTTTGACTCACGTGTGTATAAGATTTAAGCGCCGTTTGAATATTAATTAGGTGTGACGTAGCTTGTAGTTCGATTATACTGACTGTTATTGGTTGACAAAGAGGTCAGGTCTAAGGTTGAACTGATTCACCGCGAAAATTTAAATAGCGCTTTGGAAAATTTTCTAGCGCACGATTGTCTATAAGATAACTAATCTTTGACAAATGGCGGCGGAATTTGCAAAGTGGGTTAAGATTGGATCGGACCTTGGTTATTCGGATCAAGGACTTAGAGATTTCGTCAGAGAGAGACAAGAAGAGAGCAAGGCCTTTAAACAAGCAGAATTACTGGCTGATTATGAAAAAGAGAAATTAATTTCGGAACGAGAAAGGGAACGAAGGCAAGAAGTAATAGCTGACAAGAGACGTCAAGAAGAGATAGCTGACAAAATACGCGAAGAAGAGAAACGAGAAGCTGACAAGAGACGTCAAGAAGAGATAGCTGACAAAATACGCGAAGAAGAAATAGCTGACAAGAGACGTCAAGAAGAGATAGCTGACAAACGACGTAATGAGGAATTAGAGTTACGAAAGCTGCAGATGGAGATGGAAGAAAAGAGGAATTCGGAAGAGAGAGAGAGAGAAGCCAATCTGAAGAGGATTGAATTAGACAACCAGAAAACGATTAGACTTAAAGAACTGGAACAAGAAAGACGACAAGGCGATAGAGATGATTGGATTGGAAATGGTTATAGTAGGGAAACCAGTGGACAGAATAATAATGCCAAGAATGTGAAGATGCCAGTATTTAGGGAAGACAGAGATTGTCTTGATGCTTATCTACTACGCTTCGAGAGGACCTGCATGGCATACGAAGTCCCAGAAAGAATGTGGGCATTAACACTAGTGAAATCCTTAGATGGAAAAGCATTACAAGTTTTCGAGAGGTTGGAAGTAGATGAGGCACAAGATTACAAGAAATTAAAAGAGGAACTGTTGAAACGATTCCAGCTCACGGAAAATGGATATAGAAAGAAGTTTCGCTCTTCTAAACGTGACACAGATGAAACTGTAACTCAGTATGTTGAGAGATTGAGACGATATTTGAGGCAGTGGTTGTCAATGGCTGGATTCAAGAATGATTATAAAGGACTAGAGACACTGGTATTGCGTGATCAGTTCTTAGTGACATGCGATGATGAGATGAGATGCTTTCTCAAAGAGAAGGGAAAGGTAAATCTGGAAACATTACTAGAACAGGCACAGAATTATGTGGAGGCTAGAGAAATTAGCGAGAGGAAGTGGACACCTATTCACAAGGAAAGGGACACTGAACCGGAAGGTCGTTCAAGAGAATTTGCAAGGAGTAATAGTGAGAATAGAAGTAGTAGTCTAGGACGGAACAGGAACAGAGAACAGGACAGGTACGAAGATAGAGGTCGGTTCAAAAATGAATGGGATTTCAGGAATAGTAAACGGAGGGAAGTTGGTAGAGAAGATCCAAGAGGAGGCTGCTTCCATTGTGGATCTACGTTACATTATGCATCAAAATGCGATAAGATGGGACCAGACGCAAGGTCACATACGGTCGCCACTATGCAGTGTTTTGAAGATAGAGAAGAGGAAGATGTGGAACATGAGGTTACCATATCGTGCTATGAAGCTGAAGGAGCAGAAACGATGGGGGCTTATACGAGCATGGCGTTGGTGAATGGGAAACAGGTGAAGGCACTAAATGATTCGGGTGCAACATGTGTTGCCATTAGAAAGGGTTTAGAGAAACCTTACCAGTATACTGGACGTAAAATGGTTTGCAGATTTGCTAATGGAACCAAAGTAAAATACCCAACAGCTCTGATTGACATCAAAAGTAAAGAATTTGAAGGGAAAGCAGAGGCATTAGTGATAAAGAACTTGGTCAAAGAGTTGATAGTAAATCCCGGTTTATTGGAGAAGAAACCAAAAGGAATTGGGTTTACAAATGAAATCAGGGTCAAAGACGTTGGAGTGAGTACCCATGAGGATGATGTCACAAGGGGCGATGCTAGTAAGGAGGTAGTCACTGGTGATGTCGAGGAGACAGTGCATAAAAAGGTGACGTTCAAAGAAGATTATTTGCTAAAAGGTGAACGTGACACACGTGAAGATAAGATGGATGGTGGTCTGGACGCAGCATTTAGGTTCAATACCATAGAGCAGTCGAAGGCAGAGGGGCCTGTGAAAGGGATATTAGCCGGGTACGGTACACGTACACACGACAAAGATAGAAAAGAGCGAAAAGGTGAAACAGTAAAGAAGACCTTTAGAAATAAACCACTAAGATTGGTAGAAACACATGATAGATACTTAATCACGGGCAGAGACAGTGAGTTAAGTGACAGTCGTAGAAATCAGAGTAAATGTTGGAAAGAAAGAGTAGACTGGAGAAAGGAAGAGAACAGAAATAAGCGAAATGTGAACCAGTCTAGGAGATCGAATGAATGGAGATACGGAGAGTACGAAGAGAGTCCAAATGTGGATAGTAGAGATATAAGGTGGAATAGGAGGAACACATACAGAAATAATTGGAGAAATAATAGACCGTGGTACAGAGAAGAACCAGCTGATCAGTCTGGAGGAATACAAAATAAGAGTTATGGAGGTTACAATGATATGAATAGGTGGAGAAGTAGGTCATGGAATGACAGAGAAAGGTCATATCCTAAAGGTAGTGTTAGGTATAGGGCTAACGAAAATGTGAGTGTAAGGAGTTTTGAGGAAAAGTAATATGAAGGACGAGCTGTCCAAAGAAAAGCAAAAGTCCTGCAAACAGAAGTTAATAGTAGTAAGTATAGAATAGTTAAGTAAGTAGATATGTAAATATAATACATTATGAGGTTAAGTTGAGTTATTGTTGAAGGTAGGTTAGCGAGTTATGTTGAGTAGAAGGAAAATAAATAAGATAGGATCAGACCAAAGGAAGAGACTGTTGACAAGACAAAGGAGATGCCTAAACCGAGAAATAAGAAATAAACAAGGAAGAATGCCAAGATAACAGTCGAATGGAATGATGATCTAGAGACATCATTTCAGAATTTAAAGAATGCTTTATAAGAAGCACCGATATTGAAACTACCTGAGATTGGTGTGGAATTCACTTTGAGAACGGATGCGTCCAATACGGCGATGGGATGTGTGCTAATGCAGAGTCATGATGGGGTTATGCATCCAGTGGCTTATGCAAGCAAGAAATTTAGTGAGAGTGAAAAGAACTATTCTGTGGAGGAGAGAGAGTGCCTGGCGATGGTTTGGGGGATTAGAAAGTTCAACCGCTACCTGTATGGCCAGGAATTTGTGGTAGAGACTGACCACTTAGGACTGCAATACTTAAAGACTGGTAATATAAGAAATGCTAGAGTAATGCGCTGGTACCTAGTGCTTCAGAACTACAGCTTTAGAGTTAGAAACCTCAAAGGTAGCGACAATGTAGTGGCTGACTATTTAAGCCGAGGATTAGAGTAAGTAGAATTAGACATGTAGTTAAGAGGATCAGTGTAAATGCAATGTAAATTAAAAGTATAGGTACGGTAAAGGTGATACAGTTTGAATTATCACAATAAATGTTAAATGTTGATGTTGAGTAGAATGTTGCATAACTACGTAGCTAATATAAGTGCTAGTGTAGATGACTGAGTAGTAGTAGTGTTGTAAGAAGTATGGATAGTTTAATAAGGATATTGAAAAGAAAATTTGTAGCAAATTTTAATTTGTGGGGGATTGTTGTAGCGATATCCTTGATCCCACCCATACGTTCTTACCCTGCTATACATATTGTTGAATGTTAATTACACATGTTAAGTTAGGAAGAGGCCCTAGTTAATGATTAATTAATGATTTGAATCAGAACTTTCACATTGCTCTGTTTAATTAATTAACCAGTACTAGAACCAGTACTTAGGGGCAAAAATATATATTAAACAGGGGCAAACATTTCGAGATATAGCAACATTCGGTCAGTCAGCCAATGGGAGGCGAACAAAAGGATCGTCTGCTACGCCTGCGCAAAGAGCATCTAGGGAGGCTGGGGAAGAAGGACGTAATGGCGGAGGTTTGAGCGATCGCAAGAAGTTGGTAATTGTTGTCGAACATTATCGTGTGATTTCGTGACATTCGGGACGATTGGAAGCCGAATAACGAACGCTTAGTGTCCTAAGGTGTGGACTATAATGAAGGTCAACGAGCGTAACGTACGATCGATATAGCGCTGTACTTACCGGTAAGAGCGTGTATGCGTTGCAGTTCACAGCGTATACCTTAGATCAACGAAGTTACTTCTCGTGACATTGCGAAGCGATAAATAATCTACAGAGACTACTTCGAACTGTAAATGAAAGTCGCAGTAGTTGGTAAATGCGATAAGGAACAGGAACTGTTCAAACAGTAAGCAGCGACCGCAAAGAAATTCAACGTTCGAGAAGAAAAGTCCGACAATTATCCACAAAGGAGAAAAGATGCCAACAGCCTGGAGATCAGCCATTGATGAGAGAAAGATGAAGACTGGCCGGTGGTGAATAACTACAAGAAATAAAGAATTCAACGCGGGAGGGTAGATATTAAAATTATATCCCTCAAATTACTGTAATCAGTACTGGTTTTAGGTAAGGCTATTTAATAGAAGATTGTGTTAAATCAGACATTATCCCAAACCCTTAGAGAAAGGTTTTGTGTGCTGTACATGTTGACATATATTAATATTCATATGCTAATATTATTTTTATATAAAACATTCGACTTGTTGATTGATGACATATAGGTCAATAACCTACATTACAGCGAATAGGAATATAGCATGCAAATGAGTAACTTGAACTCAGTTCTGGGTTCTGGAATATAATTCCACTCAAACTATTGAGCCGTAGTGTGGTCTTAGCATTCCGTTACAGAGCCCAAGTATAATTGTCATTATTTATAATCACCTGTTTGTACAGGTGTTACACACTGATGATCCATGCATAAATGAAATGATTGCCGGAACCAAACTGTCGATCAAAAAGATACTAAAATCGCATAATGCCACCCGCATGAAAGTCAACGTTCGGTGCCAGTTCTGCGAGAAGGAATCGACGAACGGTACGCTCAAGTCTCATCTTGAATTCCATTGTCCTGCTCTCAATGCCGTAGCGCCAGACGGCGAAATAAAACAGGAGACGATTGAGAACGGCGCCAAGAACGACGTTGAGACGGTTCTTGTGCGAATGCCAAGAACAACGGTTTGTGAACGCTGCAACAAGGTCATGACCCTCAAGTCGTTCTATCATCACCAGAGAAGGGTTCACGGCATCGGAATCAGCAATGCCAAGATCTACAGCTGCAGCTACTGCAAGAAGCCGTTCTGGGATCAATACCATTTGCAGAACCACCTGCTGACGCACACCAGTAAGTTGCTGATCAATGGTCAAATGTAAATCTTTTATATGTGATCTTTTAAAAATGCACAATCATGTGTTTAATCTTGGTTTTTAGATGTGCCCTGCTTACATTGCAATGTTTACTCTAAGGTTGCACAAAACTAAAAAATATTGTATTGTATATTGTGTTGTATTGTATCTGACCATTTATAAAACACCTCGCAGCAAGAGTCTTTCAGAAGCGCTCCCAGTGTGTGTGCTATACCGAGAGAAAAAGGTAGGTTTTTAGGCGAGAGAAAGATGAGGAAAGACTATCAGAGAAGATATGGAGCAGTTTTCAACAAAGACCGCTTATATACCACTGTTGTACATCCCAGTTTGTTCATCTCCTAAGATCTTCGAATATATAGATTATAGATCTTTTGTTTGATCCTCTAGTGTCGTGGCTCTTGTGCATTCCATGTTTTGTTGCCCCTTGAACTGTATGTCTTCATTTAAGAAACACCTTAAAACTCACTAAATTTTCTCATTGGCTCTCAAACATAGATCTGCATGTATTACATCTGCCTTTGACTGACCAACCGCAGATTCACATTTCTTTGTGTCTTCAGTGCACGTGTTAAAAACATTTGCAATGATACTAATAGTAATAATGCTGATAAAAAAGTGCAACGAATCTTTCAATCAACGATAATTTTATAGGTATACGTTGAATTCGTATGAACCATTTTTTTGCATTTTTGTGCTTGAATATTTGAAGAAAGCGGAACTTTTGCTTCCAAGGGTTTTCTGTGTAAAATGTAAATATGGCCGTCAGTGTGATTTTATTTAAATGTGATTGATTCAGACGTCTTGTCTTGCATTGTAGTTTATTCTAAACTCCGTCTGTCTGTCGTCTGTCTGTCTGTCTGCAGGAGACAGAGCGTTCGTCTGTCTCGTCTGCCGTCGGTCGTTTATAAACCTCGTGAGTTACACGGAGCATCATCGGAAAGTCCACGAGCGACAGTTCCTGCACGCGTGCTCCACCTGCGGCCGTGGATTCTGGAAGCGTGTCGACAAACTGCGCCACAACTGCAAGCCACAGAATCTGTGTCTGAACCAACTGCGGAACGCTCATCTGACGGCGAAGGCCAAGGCGACGATGGAGAAATGGGTCGGACCGTTCTACCTGGAGATGGACCGGAGGGAGGCGGACAAGATCGCCACCAGCAAGAACAAGGATGCGGGTGATTAGCGAAAACGGATGCTTAAGCTATTGAATTTTATAAGTCAAAAAATAGTATAGTAGTATGGTATAGTATAAACTATTTTAACATTGTGGGATGCATTGGGGTAGTGGTGGTTTCAGTGCCTTGGAGCCGGTTCCAGGTTCGAATTCATCTCAAGCTGCTGCGAAGGTACCTTGAACTTGTCTTTCACTTGCTATTGCTCGTGCGCTTCGGAGTGAAACTCCAATGCCGAGTGTCCGCGCTGTAGTCGGAGCACCTCTGAGTATGAGCTTGAAGGGTCGTTATAATAAATGTGCTAAATAAATAAATAAAAATATTCCAGTAAAGTGGGTTTACTTATATTCCATCAGTGGGAAACTGTAGATCAGTTCTAAGAGATATGTTAGAAGCTACACTAATTGCGTTTGCAATAATTGTGAGACACAGATTGATTGATTAGAATAGTCATTATGGGTGCAAGCCTACCCTGAGATAGTTATTCGTAATCATGAATTTATATATTGAAACTTCACGAGAAACTCCTCAGAGGCGCTCCCGACCTGACGGCACCAAACCACAATCAAAGAGAATGGTTTTCAAACGTTTGTGAGAAAGGCCAAGAGGTTAATAATTTATTCCAGAAGGATGGATCGACCATATCAAAGCCTTTGTACAGCACAGTGGAAGTTCAAGCCATAGGGACAACCAGGTCACCTTGCATGGCAGAGTGAAGGAATCTATGACCTGGCACACAAAGTTATTGTGTGTGAATTCTAGAATATAGAGAAGCTAGCACGTAAAGGAGAAAAGTTTATTTATTCCATGTTGCAGAGATTACGAAGGCATTCTATGGTCTATGTGAAAGATTGTTCTCAGGATTGAAGAGTTTCTATTGAAGAATACTATTTAAGTTACCATTGCCATTTTAGCATTTCCAGCTACTTTTGCAGCTACGTTTGATTGTGTATTTGTTGTAGTCTTCTACTCTAGTTGTTTTCTTTTGGTGTTTTAGGTGAGAAGAAAATAGTCTGCATCGTCTGTAAGAAAAGCTTCCAGTCGATTCGATACTTCCAATCTCATTTCCGCTTCAGTCACCTCCAGGACTACGACCTCATCTGCGAATGCTGCGGCCTTGGCTTCTGGAACACGGCACAGATGACGGCTCACAAGTGCGACCCGGCGAAGAGAGGGTTCCACGAGAAGAAGCGGCATCTAATAGCAACGAAGGCGAAAGAGATGCTCAGAAATGTGCCCAAGCCGTACTACTACGTTCTCGGCGTGCCTGAAAACTCGCTGGATTATCCCGATCTTATCAAGTTCGACATGGAGAGAAAAGTTCCACTTGAGGAAAAAGATGATGGCAGCGGCTACACGGCGCCAGTGGAGCATGACTCGGAAGTTGCGGAAAAAGTGCGTTTTAGTAGTCAGCAGCTGGTCGCTTCCGACACGGTGAATCAGCAGTTGAAGAAGATTGGGACTCTAAGCTCACCGAAGTCGAAGAAACCAGAGGAACGGTCGATGAACAGTTTGGTATTGGCCGAGGTTCAACCAGGTCATTGTTTGTGCAGCATATGCGGGAAGGAGATAAAGGTGAAGAACTATTATCCGCACATGCGACGCGTCCACTGCGACGACTCGCACAAGCCGATCGTGTGGAAGGTGTGCGACCAGTGCGGTTACCGTTGCCAGGACAACTACAAGTTCCGCAGACACTGCATGACGCACAACAAAGGAAGTAAGCAAAAACATGTTTTGATCCAGGCATTGTTCCAGGCTGCAAGTTCAATTCTATGAAAATTACTAATCACATTACATTGATTCCACATTCCCCGAGCATGAACTGCTCTTAGACAGACCATGGTTTCTGTTTTTGGCTGCTTGTTATGCAATGGTATGGTATGGTATGGGGTCCAACTGCCTTCTGCCCCATGTTTGCTCAGATGGGTTTATATCGCAGCCTTAAAACTCTCCTTGTCAGCCGAGGTTGCGTCAAGAGCACTCTGACATTGTATACTACCTCTACGTACTATACAAAGGCACTAAATGGATTTCTTTTATAATTTTAATTTATGCTTTTTCTATAAACTTAAATTAGGTTACAAATGTGCATCAGCTCTACCATATACATATGATGTGATGCAAGGTATAGGAGCCGAATGATAATTCTACAGTGGTGCGCCGCCACTGCAGAATCATCATTCACCATAGGTCATTGAAGGTCATTTGACCGGCGTATTTTACTCTTGGCCTGCCTTATGACCTGCCATAAATTCGTAAGAATTTGTAATATCTTATTTACATTTTTTTTTTTCGACCTGCTGAATAAACTCCCATGACCCTGCTGAAATTGTCTGGCTGGCACTGGCACCGTAATTTTGGCTAGAATTTGTATTGTTTGAGTTGAGTTGTTGATTGAAATTGAACTACGGTGTTTTTATTTTAGAGGGAATTTCTTGTGAGCTGTGCAACCGGTTGTCCTACGAAGTTATCGACTACAACCAGCATTTCAAACGCCGCCATCTCGGCCAGTTCAACATCCGTTGCAACGACTGCGGTAAAGGATTCTGGAAGGTGAACGCCATGCAAGCACACACCTGCTATCCAGAGCTGAAGGAGGAGAACATACGGATGCAGAAACTGAAAGAGGAGGCGGCTATTAAGAAGCGAAATGCGGTACGTAAGGCCACTGGAATCAATTCGAGTATCGGTGAAGAGAATGCAAAACCGCAGAACAATTGTCGAAAGACTGGTACGAAAAAGAATGCGGCGATCGTGGAGGACGGGTCTACTCAAGTTGTCAGAGCAGCTGAACACGATGAGGAAAATGTAGCTAAAAGGTCGGAGAAGATTACAACCCGATCACCGAAACAGCGAACTCCTGTCCGCCGGCCGAGAAATCTGCAGAAGAAGTCCGTTATATCCGCAGACGATCCAAAGTTTTGCTCGGAAAAGAGAAGCACAATGCGATCGACAGAATTGGTCGTCGATTCCGAGCTTCGGAATGGGACGACGGAAGTTGTGGCCGTGGGAGAAACGATCGAACAACAGTTGTCGGATGGATTGATGATGACAGATGGTGGAAACGAAATGAAAAACATTGAAGAGTTACATATCGAGATTATCGTTCAGAAACGACGAGCCAGATCTCGATTTGACTGGGTTAGTTCTGATGAAGTAGAGATGGAACGAAAGAGACGTAAGCTAGAAAATTCATCGGGCAAAATGGAGGACAGCTGTTCAGTTGGAGGGCTAAACGAGAGCAGTCACAAATACGGAACGAGAAAGAAGCAGGTTTCATTCCGTGCGCTGCTAGGAAAGAAGTAGCAATTCTTGTGGTTATATGGGTAAAGTTTGCTGTTGAGATTATTATTTCTTTCGAGGCAGTTGAGTGAGTGAAGTGATATGTAGTGTTTTAGAGTTTTGGATAATGGCAGTTTCTTTTCGTGAGTCTGTAGATCTAAAGTTTCATGCGAAGGAATTTTAATTTAATTTTCAGTGGGATTACTCCAACCAAAAGTATGGTCCTGTCGGAAGCATGATGTGCTTCGGAGGTGTGGTGTGTGGGACTATTAGGTCCTGGTGAACAGTTAAGTCTGCAGTGAGCACAGTAATCCGCTTGTCTAGCTTATGCTAGAAGTTCCCTGCTTTAATGTAGGAGCTTTAACTACGACGTCTCTCTGTAAATGTTGACTTTCTATGTAAACAGTTGAAATAACATTCAAGTCATCCAGCCTGTTCAGCCTAAACAATTGCATTCTATAAATAGATACCGAGTCAAAGAAGTACAGTACGTGGCTCTCCACATAACTTATTGTTCCTCTGCTCCAACATGTTTGTTTGCTGCAGCCTGATGACTTCAGTCTCATTCCAACCTTTTTTTTTATTTCCTCAGCAAAATTAGTGCTTTTACTACAATTTCACTTGAAGTGCTAATGGTTTGTCGATGCCTTGATTATTATGTCTATTTTAAATTCTCTCCTTGACTAGCTCCCGACTTACCACTCTGTAAGACCTTCTGTAATCAGCAAGTGATTAATGATTGCAACATGTTACCAGTACCTAGTGTTTGTATATCGAGTGTTGTAGTAGAATGAGTGTGATACTTTTGCAAGGTAGATGCTTCTTACCCAATGCTTAACTAGCGTACGGTGTGCATGTGAAAACCAAGTTCTTTGGTAACCTGTTAAACAGTTGATTGATAACGCTGCACCCGATGCAGTGCATTTAGACCGACGTTGTTGGACTTTCAATTCAAATTGCTTGGATTTATGAACATATTGCTAGCCTCTTGTTTTGCGGAAAATGATTTACTATAGAATGTCCGATTATAATGCTTTTCTTCAGTTTCTAAGAACATGTAGCACGCAATGCCTGCATAGGCGGAGACCTGGGCCGAGAATTGGGGGGGACGGAAAGACGCGAGATTTTCAGAAAAATTTCTGACGACCGGCGAAATCTCGGAAAAAAGGTTATTAAAGTTGATGCCCTTTTTTTGTCATCCGGCTAAAATCTTGAAATTTTTGTATTTTCGCCGCCAAAAAAATCTTCACGCTCAAACATTGGGGGGGGACAAATGCATGGGCCATCCCCCCAACACTTTCATTGGGGGGGGGGACCGTCCCCCCCTAGGTCTCCGCCCGTGAATGCCTGGAAGACAGGTATTTTAAACGGACCCCAAACCATATCTTTTCTGAAAACGATATGAACAGGCCTGTACCAGAAATCTGTTTTCAAGTGGCAGATATTTGCTAATGTAGTGGGAAATTGAAGTCTGATTCAGTTTCGAGTTTGTGAAATCTTTGCAGAATGAATTAGGATTAAATTTCGCTTCTACCATTTAAAATTAGTTGCAAGTGCAAGAAGTGAACATGTCACAGGAACAATGAATATTGACAGGAACAATGAATATTCAAAGGATAATTTTTAATCTTAATCAACACACATTTCACCATAAGCAAACCAATTTTCAATACAGTAACTAAATTAAGTCTAAATTAGATACCATAACTTCACGAATTCACAAAAAAGAAAATGAGCTTTAAAAACAAATGCACAGTTAATTGATATAATATGAAACCGATATATTCCTCAATTATAGTATCAAATAATCGCAACAAAGCAGCATCGACATTAATAATATTCGCTTTTGTGAGGTAATTATTGAGCACAATCTTCTATGATTAGAAACAATACTGAAACCAACATTCTAAAATTGATGTGCAGTTGATCAAAAACTTAAACCAGCTTTAATAATTATTATTAAGACTACAGATGTTACATCGTTGTTGTTGTCACCACTGCAGATGTCATGCTATTGACAAATAGGAAAGTCTTGCGAGTACCTGATTTATCCACTTACAGCAAACTGAATAAATTTAGTGAACTAAGTATGCGACAAATTGTAAGACAAATAACGTGGTAAAAATAAAATAGCTAAACATCTATCGAGTCTGATCAGCTCAGACATTTTAATGTAGGCATACGAAAGACTATTAACTTTTTAGTTTTATGAACATGAGTATAAGTGCAGCCAAACATTACATATCAAACATTTGGAACATTGATAAGTAATGACTGCAAAGTACCGGTATATCTACACCAGAACTAAGAAAATTGTGCAGCTACACCAGTGAATTCTATATTTATACCAGCATCAATACCCCAACTGATGATAATCTGCTTAATGGAAGAATGCCAACAACTGCTCCTGATAGAAGCACAACTGCAACAATCTATAAAATTAGTTCTTTTCAAACTGAAAAATTAGTCACTGTTACACTACTGCCAAGTTTAGTGTGTTGCAAAAAAGTACAATGAAACACATATTCTTTGAACCTCAATAATCAATGGCAAGACAAAAAAATATGTGAAAAAAATGTAAAACACAAAGCAACATACTCATTCATTTATTTCAGACATTTATATAGCGCTTCTTCAAGAGTATCTACTCAGAAGCGCTCCCGACCCAACCACGGCTAAAGAGAACATAATCCCAATATAGGGGAATTGCCAAATGGAAATACCAACAGCGAAGACATTGAAATGCTGACCACCTGGAATGGAAAGTAGCTACACACAATGGCAAGATCTCGCTAACATAATATACTGTATATACGTTTGACATTTGCAGTTAAGCAGTCCGAATTTAATAAAGAAATTTGCACTTCCTTAACGTAGCTGAAGAACGAAGTTCTTGCACGGCAACAGCATGCTAAGACACTTCCAGATTTGACAAAAAGATAATAATGACACACACACCAAGGTAAAAAAATCTTGTCTTTGAATACCGATTAGTTTTGAACACCGATTAGTAACTGGACACAAAACAACGTATAACTAAAGATAATGAGCAACATGAAAGCCTTCATGCAAGGTTGAAGTTGCTTCTACTTCAGATCTTGCAGTCTCTTGTATTCTTTCAGCCTAAAATCAAAATTAATAAAATTTCAATTTTAAAAAAAAACTGAACAATGACCGCACAATATATTCCACATCATATTGTTATTACTTGGTGAGAGCATACTAAAATCAACTGGGAAGCCAATGCAGCATATCGTGAAGAGTGAACAGCCCATGAACCTTGCTTACTTAACCATCTCTGACTGGTGAACCAGAATTTGTATTGACTATTGAGACATGACTTAATTTATCTCTGAACTCACAATTTGAACAACATTTTTCAGGAAAACTTGCTCTATTCCACTAACAATAAACAGTAATAATAATTTGTAACTTTGATCGTGTCTAACGTATGAAGCAACAAAACCAACCAGAATCAGATTTAATACGCAGATAATCAACCTTTGGGAAAATTGTTAAAAAGCACGAGTGAACTACATAAATTTGTCTACATTTCCATGTGTACAATCCATTAACACAAGTTTTAAAAAATGTGCTACATAAAGTAGTTAGATGGCTCTACCAACTTTCAGCATCTTTTAAAAATTACGGAATAAAAGATTGGTGCCATCATAACAGAATAAATTATGTGAAATCATGTATTTATTCATAATACTTGTTGGAGGCATAGTCTTGGGGTGAAGGTCAAACTGGTAATCAAACAAACCCTTAACGTTTTCCTCACAGGTCAATCAACTCAGCTATAATGAATACACTGATCGTACACTGTTGGTGGGAAGATGAGACTGTGAGGGAAAGAATTGGCCACGTGCCCTATATATGCCGAGGCTAAAAATGAATACGTTAACACTTCATACCCACGGTTCATTCCCGGTCGCTGGTCCTACAATCTGTAATGGCCTCCCTGTTACACTGCATTTAGTGCCCAGGGACCACTCCACTGTGTTCCTGAAGAATCTCTAAACTGTCCTATTTAGCTGTGGTTGGACCAGGAGTGCTTCCGAGTAGCCTACCTTGAAGAAGCGCTATATAAAACTAGCTAAATAAATAAATAGAAACGGTGGCCTCAGGGTTAGCTTAATTGTATTGTATTTAAAGATTTATAAAGCGCCTCTAGTAGGGTGAACCGTTCAGAGGCGCTCCCAGTGGACTGTTCTGCTTCGTCGTGTGACTTGGCAACACATTGTCGGTTGCTCTATGACCCAGTGACATGCAGAGTTCCAGGTCTACACCAATGACATCCCGTCCATTATTCTATTGATAGACGATGAATGCTAACCTGAGCGCATTGACACGGATGAATCCGGCCGCATCTGTTGGGTCATAGTCTCCCTGGACATTCATACTACAACACAAATAAGCACAAACAATGCCATGTTAAACACAAATTACACTTTCAGCATAAGCTGATCTTGGCTCTAAAATAAATAACCAATTTTCAACAAGTTTATAGAGTATTCATATTGCAAAAGCGATTTATATTTGGGACCTCTTCTCTTATTGAAGAGATAGATAGAATCTCTGTTGTTTGAATTGTATACAAATCATGTTATAAAAAATTTAACAGAATACAATTTCTAAAGCACAAACATTAACAACCACTATTATCATTGTCAATTAGTTCAACATGGGTATGTGTGCGTGTGTGTGTTCAATATTTAATGCTTATTTTCATCCTTTGCTATGTCTCACTCTGCAAACTGAGGTTTGTAACTTTCAGATTACAACTGTTGAATTCTAAAGCACAATATTATTATTTTCAAATATATCTCACTTTGGACACTGGTGCAAGCATTATGTGTTGAGTACAAATATCATGTTTAGATAAACCCCGGCCCAGAAACATGCCAGAGCTTAAAGGCAAAGGTCATCAAAAGTGCTTAAAACACTGCAACTCTGGTAAATAGCTTAGTTACACAACAGGACAAAGGTCAACGTCAACAAAAGAATAGTCAAACAGAGAGCACAGCAGAGCCCAGCAGAGGTCACCTTCAAAATAATTCCACTTTGGCACACTGCTTGCTGATGCGCTGTATTTTCAATTGTGTCCGATGATCAACTTCTGTTCCATCATGAATGCAGAGATGGTTGTCATTTCACTTCCCCATTATATCCTTCAGCAAGTCTTGGAGCATAAATGCTGAGCATTGCAAACAGGAGTACTCCACTACCTCGAATACATATACGAGTATTCCAGGTCTCTGTTTTTTCAGTATGGGCTTTGACACCATTCTACTCAAGCGAAGCAATGTCTTGAGAGAGTTCAGCATAAACGACGAGTCTCAGTTTGTAATAATTATTACACTGACGAAAATACAGCAATTAACTCATCTTACATTACATTGAAGCAAATGGCATAAAAAAAGCTCAGGAAAGTTATAAACGGTTGGCAGAAACCTTAAGAGGTAGTTAAAGCACTCTAGGGTGAAATAAACTAAACATCTGAGGTAGATGAATAAAATTAAAAAGTTAGTAAAGTCAGTAAGTGTACAGCATTTTGACTATATAGTTTGTCATCATGCTGTTGTTTGCTTGCAGTAAGGCCTGCTTATCTGATCTCTCTACAACAGAGATTCAAGTCCACAAGTTGGACTCTTTCCAATCACTGATAAATAATACACAAGATGAAAGTAGCAGAAACTACCTGACAAGCTCCTGGTTGTAAAGAGAACGGGGTGATTCTCGCCCCACAATGTAGACTCCTCCCTTGAACAGATTGACATATACGATGCCCTCCACCCCTTCTTGACTTTTATCTATACAGTGGCGAGTGAAGATGCATTCTGGGCTGTCCCAGAATCCTAAAATACGCACAACATTCGTCAAACCACGCTGAACTAGAAAAGATCATGCACTGCATCTCTTATGAATCTCTCACAGGTGATAAAGTATACACAGGTAAACAATTACTAAGCAAATAGTATTGAACTGCACTTTGCACTTGTGTACTGAATCTCAAGGGCGCTTTGCGGTCGTTTGTGTATTTGACAAACATCCATATGCGGCATAACAATTGCTGTTGCTTTTCATTCTCATACTCATCATCCCACATTGTTATTCCTCCTCAATTGCTATGTGTCATGGATTTCCAAGAACAATTTCTGTTGTTTTGTCAATTTTACAGTTGGTAATATTATCACACTACACCCAAGCCACTCTCAGTCATCAAGGTTTGGGAATCCACAGCTGAATCTGCAGCAGAACTGTAGTTTAAACAAAGAATATGTACTAAATACGCAACAAACAATCTCATACTAAATATGTAACAACAACCTCGTTACTCTGTCAGTTAAACAATTCCAAGAATCAGACGATCAAAAATATAGACCTAAGTGCAACAGTAAACCTAAAAATTCCTTCTGCCGCTTGGACTCACCAACAAAACAAAAATAGCTACAGCTTTCTCCCCACCAATGCCATTACAAGACTCAATACAGATGACTCCACTGACCTCTGTAGACTTGCTCGGAAAATTCCACCGACAACTTCTGCTTGACCCTCCTCAATTCCCTGTCCATCGTCAGAAGTTCAATATCCAGGTGGGCCTGGTAAAGGACCGTACCAGCTGGAGTCTCGTAGATACCTATCCATATATGGAGAATCACCCAACATCAACTAAAAACATGTTACTAAATTCAAATGCTCATTATGTATTTAAATTGAACATTAAGGTGTAAATTTCTTTAAAATGTTTAAAGCATTGGTTTCTGGCAATGATTAAAATCCTCTGCTTAAGGAAAGGTGTGACTAACATCAGATAACTAATGTACATAGGTGCTCACTATTAAAGATCAACATCCGATACAAAATAAAACTACATAACAGTTATGTACCGTACTTATTCACAAGGGCTCACAAATGGCTGTACATAACATTTGAACTTATTCAAAACTGCCCAACTGAAACCTGTTTCAGATTTTATTCTGCAGACAGAGCAAAGGAATGCGTTAATCATAAACACATATACAGAGCATTTTTTAAGGGAAACTTCTCGGCTGATACAGTGAAATGCAACCTTTTTTAACCATACATTACATGTTATTTTTTATTTTCTTCGTAAAAGTAAAGTGCGCTAGAACAAACTATGTAATTGCTCAACAACCTCTGGACTTCATTCCGATGAAGCGATTCTCCACAATGTCTATTCTTCCAACACCATGGCGTCCTCTAGAACATGAAATGATAAAAGAATTAACACATTATGCCAAATTTACAAAATACTTCAAACCGTTGGTCAAAGTGGTTTGGGTGAGCAGTGGGAACGCTAAATAGATGAGCAGTGGGAACACAGAAGAAGAGTTTTATTGGAATGCATTGTGTATCCAAGGCGAGCAGTGGGAACGCAAGCAAAGAATTTAGAGAGCAGTGGGAATGTCGTTCCCCGCATTCCCACCCACTTTAAACCCGGCTTCAAACATACTTCAACACAATCTCAGGGCCTTCAAGAGATTCTTAAAAGACATTCCATATTAAGAGTTTGACAAGGCCAATTGAAAACATCAAGAGTATCACCTAGCACTCATAAAATTTATGGTAGACACTAATCAAATAACTACTGGTAGATGACGTACATAAAGACTCAAGAAAATGTATGCAAATAAATAACAACAAGGAAGTATGAAGCTCATATTCAAATTTATTTAATGCAATTGTTTGATGATAAGGTAAACAAAATGGTTCAATCCCAATATATATGACATATCAAATTCTTCCAACTGACTAGAAAACTGAACTGAACCGCCCAATAATAAACTACTGAATGTTACCACTAACAATGCAAGAAGCAACTTCTGCTGTTCAAAAGATCAGTCATATTGAACATACATCAGTTCATCCCTCTTGAAGAGGTGCTATATAAATTCTCACAATGAATGAATGAATAGGTAAGTGTTTAATAAAAATTCCCAAACCCAACAACGGTGAACCACGAGAATTGTAAAGATTATTTTTGTTTTGTTTTTATGAGCACTTGTTATAGCGCCCCTTCAAGCTCTCTCTACTCAGAGGCGCTCCCGAATGCAGAGCGGACACTGCATCGGAGTTTCACGCCGAAGCGCTGAGCAATTGTGAGTGAAGGACTTGCCCAAGGTCCTTACGCAGCGAGGTGGATTCGAACCCCGAACCTTCCGGCTTCAAGGCAACGACGCCACCACTACACCACCGCGCCCCACGCGTAGGTTTGAATACTTACGCAACTTCATTTAAGTACACGAACAGCTGAAGTGAGTCCGTCTTTTCGGTTCCGTCTTTCAAGTTCTTTACTCGAATCGGGATTCCTGAAACGTAAACAACGTAAAGCCAGAAAATCCTCACATTCTAAAATTTCAAATGCAGCAGTTTAAGATGACATAACAGTGTGGTACAATGTAACAACTTAGATACCCTACAAAGTAATCATGTTACCACTTTCCCATTGCACAACCAAAAGCATCCTGAAGGTAGCTTCAAAATACAGTCTATTCTCAAACCTTTGGTATTGCAAACTGTGAACCACGGCATGCAGAATTATACAGTTAATATTGCCTACTGCTAGACAAATGTACTTGAAAATTCATCGTACAGACTTTTTGATACTGGCTACACCATGAAAATCATTCAAGCTAAAGTTTACAGCAGTAACTGATGCTTTCCGACATTATATAGCGCCTTTAAAAATAGATTTGTGTTTTTGAGTAACAAAACAAGAGAATCGTACATCACTTCACTCTTACCTCTCTTGAACTCTATTTCTAATTTTTCAGGTTCATTTGGAGCAACTTTTGGATCCGATGTCATCTCAAACAAATCCTCTGGAGCCTGGCTTTTTGGATTTTCAAGGAGTCCAGACTCATAACTACGCAAAAAAACACAAATACAATAGAAATAAGACATGAAAATAAACACTCAGAATTAGATCAATGCAGCAGTAAAACACACAAAGTATACACACACACCAAGAATATTAAAATGATTCATTGAATTGTCAGGCATTGTGTGAACGTCGTCATCTGACATCCAGATATGTTTCAGGTGCATCATCATAATGGTGAGCACTACGACTACTACGAACAAACACTAAAACATATTACAGGTACTAACATGGACCAGGAACTCCGAACATGGAGTCAGTTGCCAAGTCCGGATGGTCCTGTTGATTGGCTCTACATGCACGTAAGAGTCATCCAGCGAAGATGCTTCCCATTATATGAGCACAGTTTGAGCCTTTCAGTAAATTTATGCAATATTTATACGAAATAACTTCTAATAGACATTCTATTATATAGTGCATCAGAAGGAACTGACCTAATATGCATGAGGTTGGCATCCATGCTCCAGGGTGTCTTAGGAGTGACTGGCAGAGGAATGTCGTGCGCCTAGATGGCAACAACAACAATCCAACAAGACATCAGTCAGTTCAGTTTTCATTCAAATTGTGGAAAAGAAAATACTGCACAATTACTCATCAACACAAAACCATCATTAAGAAGATATGAGAAACACTTGCTAGCAATAACCCCCAATGACTGATAAATTGGCTTTCTCAAGAGAAAAGCAACAAATTACTACGCTTGGTTACATTTTCCATATATCAACTGCGTTCGGAAATCATTACGGCAGGCCAAGTCCCCAAAAATTCATAATAAACGAGCTAAATGAATGGTCTAAAACTGAATACATTAAAACAGTAAAGAACAACTGCAATAGTTGAATGGTTAGAACACTCGGCATGTAAAGCAGAAAGTACAATGCAATGGCCACCGATTACGATCATATACAAGTTCTTCATGTACAGTTTCTTAGAATGGTTTATTGTGCACTTTTTGAATTTCTGACATATGTTATTATCACGTAAAGTTGTATCTGTACATCTGCAAGTTGCATCTGTACATCTGATGTCAACCGTCTAGCCATCTATTAAAATTTCACATGTAAATAGGTGTCCCTGTTAGCGGGATATTCATCCCTTAGGGCATTCCTTGTTGCCATCCAATTATGTGAAGCATGTTATACCATGTTTATGGTTGATGGTTGCAATAAATGAATAAGTAAATAAATAAAAATCTGCATTTGCAAAAAACAAACAAACCTTTGCATATTCAAAGAGGTCAGTTCTTCCTCGAAATCGATTGAAGAATTCAGGCATCTTCCATGGAGATATTATCTATAATAAATCAATTGAAACCAGTAAAAAAGAGTAAATAACTGCAACCAACTGAAAATAACATGTAACAGCTTTGAATGCAAACAAATTCAAATACATAAATCCAATTACAAATTTGTTATACACACTAACGCAAAAAAGATAAAAACTAAGCAAAAAGCAAAAACTTAAATGAAGCCTAACCTGAACTTGAGGATAGAGGGCATAGGCAGACAGCTCAAAGCGCACTTGGTCGTTACCCTTTCCTGTCGCTCCATGAGAGATGTAGCCAGATCCTTCAGAAATGGCCGTCTCTATCAAATACCTGAAAAGAAATAGTTATAATCAACTAATGATTTTTTAAGCAGATAAGAAACACGAAAGAAACTTGATGCACAATCATCAATGGGCATTGATGATGATCAACCCATGGACATTGATGATGATGATTGATGAATGACTTTAAGCTGCTTCATACACAAAAGTTCTGTTTGTTTGCACATAAATATTGAACAGAAATTGAAAACTTTCTATATTGAAGGATAAAGAGAGAACTGAACAGCAGATGCTCTTACTTAGTAATGCAAGGCCTGGCCAGTGATGTTCCCAGCAGGTATCGGTCTTCGTAGATCGCATTCGCCTGAACTGCTGGCCAAATATATTCCTCAACAAATTCCTTGCGAGCATCTTTGATGAAAACCTGATCGAACGCAAAGAAACAACAGTTGAAAAAAATTGGGAAAAAATAGGAATTTGATTTTATGGATAAACGAAGATATTTAACAATTGATGAGGAGAGTTACTAAAAGTGACCGGGAAACATTGCAGCTTGTCTTTAAAGCATTAACCCTTTACCGGTTCATTTTTAAATTTTAAGCCCGTTTCCAGCGGATATACTCGGGGCAAACTAGTAAAGGATTAACAGAACAAAAATTAAACCAGCATATATACTGGAAGCTCATCATAAAGCTACACAGTACTTTTGGAAACAAGTGCCACATCCTTCTTATAACAGGGCTACTTTGCAATGGACTCATCCTAAAGCTGAATTAAATTCGATATACAAATCATCACCCATATTAGACCAGAATTCAAGGAGGTTCTAGTAGTCAGCAGTTTCTTCAAGACAGCACATCTGCTCAGTACAGGGTTCAAATTTGATGGGAATGCATAGAACAGTGTTCCCACTGTTCACAAAAATCCACACAAAAATCTTTGCTTGCATTCACACTGCCTACCACGCATGGAACCCTTGAAACACATGCATTGTAATAAAACTATTCATTGGCGTTCCCCTGCTCACCCAAACCACTTTAACCTTTAACCATTGTCTCAGTAATAAATTAGCACACTGATGAAAGTATACAGCAAAGTCAACCTTTTTAGCACCAAGCTTTGTAGCCTTCTTTCGAGCTGCATCAAAATCTTCCTGCTGTCCCACATCGGCCTGGAAATAAGTCAAACCAATACTTAGCGGAAAATTCTGAATGAACGTAGCAAATTTTCATCACAGTCCTCAACTATAGATGTAGAAATAACAGAACATTTGTACAACTTTTGCTAAACGCCTAACTATGAGAATTGTCTGAGTCTACTTTCTACAACTGCCCATTTGCAGGTTTGTATATCATCTGACAGACGACTGATACTCAAATCTGAAACAAATAACTATGATAGCTCAACAAAAGAAATTTACGACATCAGCCAAATATATAAATCATTGCCTAGCATGCAAGAAATGCATGTATCAATCCATACATAGGGTCTCCACGATCATCTGGTATTTTGTCCTGGGCAGTGCAGCCGTCTATCCTTGGGAAATCTTTACTTTAACTTCGGCTTGCTCTGGTCGCCGCTCTCTGTGCTCGGCCTCTAGAATAGACTTTGTGGTTCCACGTGCATGCACAGCCATCAGATAGAATAGAGCTTTCTTGATTGTGAGTCCCTGGTCATTGTTAGGAATGACCTCCCCTTTGGCTTGCGTTCCCTTTGGCGGGACTTATGAATTACTTAAGACTTCCTCTTTGGCCATGTCTTGTTCGGGAGCATCTCTGAATAGTTATCTTGAAGAAGCACTATATAAATTCGTTCGATAGACAGATAGATCCTCTGAAGAGAACATACCAGAAAGGCAATGACATCAAAGCCCTCTTCTATCAACCAGACAAGAATGCAGGACGTATCCAATCCTCCGCTGTAAGCCAGAACCACAGACTTCCTTTCCTGCTTGTCGCCGTTCGGCACATCCATTGCTGGGAAAGAAATAATACACAGACACCGGATGAAGCGTGAAACTGCAAACATTTGGCCAATGACAGCTACTCTTGTTTGACCATACAGGGTCCTGTGTCAATGCAGACATGACCTGAGCTCAATGAACAATTCTTAACCTTATAATTTAAGCTACCTTTGTAGAAATTTCTTCAAGCACTTAAAAATGCAGTCTTTGTGAACCTATATTAGGACTGCCAACTTTTTAGATTGCCATTCCGGGACGCCCACAGTCACTCGATATGACATTGAAAATTTACACCGTCCACATAACCGCATAATGTAAAAATGTTGTTCATCCCAATATAGAATCTAGCCTACAATCTATCAAAAATAGTCGTTAATAATTCTGCAGATAAATTGTCAAAAGACAATTGGCCCATGGCTTAAAGTGTGGCTGGACGGTCATGGACGGCGTCCATGCACTTATTTTAAAACCTGAACGCCGTCCAGCCACTTATTGGCCAGCAATAGTGATGTAGCTTTTCCGGAAATTTATTTTGACGGAAAGTTTCCGGAAAGTTTCCGGAAACTTTCCGAAGAACCGGAAAATACATTAAACTCAGAAAATATCAGAATTTCACTCTCATAAATTTTTTATGGTTTAAACTCCTTTTATTTACAGTACTTCTGTCGATGCAAACAATGCTGAACTTTAAAATAATTAGTATGAGCAATAAACACTGTTCATTAGTAAAACTTCAGACTAGAGTAGCCTATAGAAAACTAGTTGCTTGCATGTATGCAATGACTGCAGACATGCAAGCAACTAGTTTCCTCTGTTGCAGGAAATGGGTAAAAAACTGATATAAACATGAAATAATACAGCATCATTTTCTGTTTCTGTCTTATATTTTCATAACTCACAAAAAAACCTCCCTCTCCTCATGAAGGTGACTGAATGATAAAAAATATTTTCTCTAAATTTACAGCAAAGTTTAATTGCATTTAATTCCTAAATGTACGGGTATTTTTGGGCTGTGTGAACAATTATCACTAACACTAGCAGTGCCATCTATTGAATAAACTATTACTTATAACCACCTAAGACTGCTTATAGTGATAGATGTATTTAGTAACATTACATTGAAAGAAAATTCGGACTCCTTAGAATTGAGTATGTATTTAATAATATTTCATTGGTGGAAAAATACGTCAGAAAGTTTCCGGAAAAATATGAAACTTTCAGGACAATTTTTCCACCTCACAACACTAACTTCTGATAGTGATTGATGTATTTAGTAACATTATATTAAAAGAAAACTTCGGACTCCTTAGAATTGAGTATGTATTTAATAATATTTTATTGGTGGAAAAATATGTCGGAAAGTTTCCGGAAAGATTCGTCGGAAAGTTTCCGAAACTTTCCGGAAAGATATGAAACTTTCCGAGGAAAGTTTCCGCCTCACAACACTAGCCAGCAATGACTGAAAAGGTAAGGGGCGTCCAGGCATTTCTTCTGGAAAGATAGGGAGCGTCCAGGCACTTATTTTTCCACACTTTAAGCAGTGAATTGGCCTAAACTTAAGATTAGAAGCAACTTCAAGAAGACAGCTCTTAAATATACAGTTATCTAGAGTTCTAGACCTGCCAGAGCAATCAGACTTATCAGCATGAGCAAAGTTCATAGATAGACCTATAATATATATAACCTATTATATAATCTTGCACACTGAGGCCTATACGCCATGCATTCAGATTACTTAATTATTACTCCATTTATTACATAATAAGGTTTCTGACCGGTAGTAAAACTTATCTTAAGCTCATAGGCCCTAGTCTGTCAAGCTTTAACACGTTCACCGCCTACACGCCATGTTAAATGACTGAATCCGGTACGAGTTAACTCGTACTGGGCAGTGAACGTGTTGAATAGTCCCAGAACACTATCTTGGGGTCGAGAGACAAAGTTGCAGAAATCAGCATATCATCTCTCAAGCAGCATTAGAATGGTCTGACAGTAGGCCTACATAGGATGCAATATGCTATTGAGTGTCAGTGGTTTGTAAAATGTTTTGTAGATTTTAATCTATCGATGTCCAAAATGCAGTGCTCAAACAACAACGTTAGGTCCAATTGATCGCAGAACTTAAAAAAATTGTGCAACTTGCCGAGTTATAGTGTGCAAAATATGAACTTTATGTGAAGTAAATCTCTACAACAAATTCCGGGACAATTTGAGATCTGTCCAAGACGCGGGACGCACAGGGCCGATTCCGGGACTGTCCCGGCGAATCCGGGACGTTGGCAGCCCTAACCTATATGTTTTGGTGAAGCGTGCCAGACAGCTAGACCAACGGGACAGGGAATTAAGCAGCAGGATTTTATAGAAGCCTTGCATGGCTGCCAAACAGTCAAATTTAACTCCTGTAATAACTTATGATCATCTGTTCATACTATGAATTGTAATCATGATGCAGCATGTAATTTGAAATTTTAAAATGACTATTAAGAAAAGCAAAGCCTGCACTAATTTATGCAAATTTTACACTTGCTAGCCTATAGCTTCAAGTGCTTGCAAAATAATATTAAGTATTCAAGAACGCTGCAAACCTGCTATCGTATTTAACTTTGAAAGACTGCCGCGAATTTCTTTAACGACACCGGCGTACCCAAGACGATGTATGTCCAAGTCGACTAGGTTTACTACCCAAATGTTGTCGCTTGTATCACTTCAGACCTTCTGCTCAAATAAATAGCCAGGCAAACTATTAGTAACGGACTAACGGTTCACTAACCGAATTTTATGTTTAAGGTGAAGGTGCAGGGTCTGATCTTCCCTCAGTCAGTCTACCGCAGAAGCAATTCAACGGTTACAGTACGAAAGTCAGTTTCAAGGACAGAAAACAAACACGTAGGCCTACTAAATCAAAAACATGTGAGACCGACTTTGTTCAAACAAAATTTGTTTGAACAAATAGCAGTAGCACTTCAGTATGCGATGCCGGTGTCACAAAAATAAAGTCTACCCCGATACAAAATTAAGTCTCCCCCCGTAACAGAGTCTCCCTCTGGCTGAAAATCTGTATTGGAAGACATTTTTCTGGTGTAAAAGTATACATGTGTTCGGGCTAAATAATTTAGCAACGTAAACTAACGATTTAGTATGCTCATCTATAAATTTCATGCGACTGTAGCCGATTTCACGTTCAACGGGGGAGACTCTATTTCGTAGACGCAGGAAATATTCTCTCCCCCGGAGACTTTATTTCAGAATATAGTCTCCGGGGACGAATTTATTCTGGAACAGATCCGCTGGGGAGAGTCTGTTTCGAAATAGAGTCTCCGAGGGAGACTTTTAGGGAGTATACTCTGTCACGCGACACCGGCTTTCATCAAAAATCAGACTGATGATGGATGATAGCCAACTTCCAGTGAAATTTAGGCCAAATCACACAGAGGTGTGTCAAGGTTGCTGCGCGCAACGGTTGAGCTCATCTTCTTACACGTGCTGAAATCTGACGCAACTTTGCAGCAGCCGCGTGGTTCGTTTACGCTGGTTCTCTGCTAAGTCGGACCAAATCGAAAATAAATTTGTGTGCCGCAATGTTTAAATTGCGCTCATTTTTTGCAACGTTAGCGTTAACCTCCCAATTTATGATAATTGCGCTCCAAAGTATCTTTCTTTTAAGGAATTTACAAAAGTGCAGTCCACGCGTGTACCTAATTAAATAATGTGAAAATTATCGAGAACAAAAAGTGCACAATTGTAATTTGCAAACGAATAGGCCTATATCTTAATTTTACTCAAGATAGGCTAACTAGGTTACCGCGCACACATGCTCTCGCAGACACGAAAACAACAACCGATCGAACGATTCCGGTCCAGCTGTTAATACGAATCGAGGCCTACACGTAAACAGCCACAAAATGACCTTGGCCTATCTAATTTTTCACTGTTGTCATCCTTCGTCACCACTTCCCGTTGAATTAGGCCTACTTGAATGACTGTCACACCGTTCATTTTTATGGTCCTGTGCGCGTACCGACCGAGATTCAACTATCCTAAACCACTGCATGAGGAAAGCATGGGCTTACTTCGCATTTGATAGAAGTGGGTCTATAGGTCAAGATCAAACCAAGGACTTCTGATAATAATTATCTAGCCTTTAATTCCAAATAGAGTTTGAACACTTTCCGCATAGGCTAGAATAAACTAGTAGGCCTAATCACCTCCGACAGCATTACCGACCACACCATTATAGGCCTATATATGGCGTCTCAAGGTCAAGGGTTCAGTTACAATTAAAAGGTCTGAACATATGCACTTTCTCCCAAACAATCGGAAAACAACGGCAAAACAACGGAACAATTCCATGAACGATTAATTAGGCCTACTTTAACACATTGCAAGTTTGAAAAAGCGAAATAAATAGACTAGGGCCCAAGTCGACCAACCCATCAATTTCACGGGTACTCCTGCGTACGTTGCCTATAGCCTACGCTAGGCCTACGCAATTTTTAAATTTGTTTTGGCCCTTTGATTCCTTCCTTGCAATTCGACCATTTTGCGGGCCACTTCCCCTATGCACAACGCAGGCCTTAGGCCTATGTACAAATAGGCTTAGTAGGCTACTCCACCCCACTACAATAGTTGTCTAAAAAAGTCATCGATCAACATTAATTTCACCGTATACTCTGTCATTTCTCTTTATTGAACATCATAATATGCTATATTTTTTTTTAGCTCTAATGATTTCCAGTTTAGATCTGAACAGAATTTAATAACGTAGGCCTATCACATGCTTGATAGTTAGGCCTATAAATAGGCTATAGTGTGGACGACATAATTATAGATTTATTTTGCGTACCTTCCCCGCATATAGGCTACGTACGCACGATGTAGGCGCTAATTATTATGGACAACCCCTAAGAACTGCATGTGATTAGTCAACTATTATAATTAGTGCCCGTTATTAATTTATAAGCCTACATCATGTGGCGTTTAGGCCTATAGATAAGCGCACATTATAATTTACATGGCTACGTAAGTAAATGATATACAGTAGTTCCAATTAAACCGACTTAAGCTACAGTAAAAAGCTTTCACGAAAATCATATTTTTAATCTACAAAGTTAAAGTTGTTACAATATAATAACAACCTTATTTTGTTAGGCTTCTTGCCCTCCTTAATTCCTAAAGTTCAGAAATGTAGGCCTACACAGCCATATAGCATAGAGTGGATGAAGAAAAGTTAAAGGGCAGGGCCGGATTAAGAAATGTGGGGCCCTGTTCGGAAAATCGGGCAATTAAAAAATTGTTGGGGATCTTCAGCTGAAAAATTTAATGACCCTTTTCTTTGTCGTTTGCTCAAAATTTCTGTAGAATATACCGATTTTTACCTGCCAAAATAGAATTTTTCCTCCCCCAAATGGATTCACCAACCCTTCCACTGGTTGGTCCTCGTGGCCCTTTGTTTACGCCTAAGGATTCAGGTCAATAGCTGCAAAACTATGGTCATGCATTCTGGAGAAACATACATACAACACATACATACATACAGTTATACGCATTCTATTTTATGGATATACATATTAAATTGAACTGTTCATTGTTCAGTAACTTTAAATGTCTCAGATCAATGTTCAACAAATATGAAGACCCATTACACTTTTAAATACAGAATAATCAATATAATACGACATTCAATAAACATAATAATTATTAAAATTGCACTATTAATTTAAGTTTTTCATATTCCTTCTTTAACTTCCATATTAAAATGTCTCATACCAGCAAAAAATCTACAGCAAGACAAGATTGGCACCACAAACTTGTTAAGGTCTTAAACCCTTGGTTTTACGTTTTCACTTTACTTGGAGAGTAGGCCTAATACAAACACTAAAAATACAACATATACATACATACAGTTATACGCATTCTCTTTTATAGATATTAGATATACATATTAAATTGAACTGCTCAATTTTTTCGCAATTGGACTCATCTGCGTACATAATATGAGAAAATTTACAAAGAAAATACCTAACAGAATTCTCAAAAACATTTAACATATGGGTTCTATATGGTAATATGCACCCCAATTGGACCTAAATTGGCAGTGGAAATTAAGAACCTATTGATAAGAAATGGGTAAACTCCAAACACAACTATATAGCTTCATCACATGTGCCAGTCCAAATCAACCCTCAACCTGGCGGGACCCTCCACCTGGAATGGCCTCCCCTTGATGCTCCACTCCCTTTCTAAAAGTCCTTCTCAGGTATTCCTCTCTTGTCTCAAGACCGTTTTATTTGACGGTGCTGAGGTTGGGACAACCACCGAGTAATCCACTTGTTTAGGCACTATACAAATTCACCTAATGAATGAATTAATGAACAAGGACTTGTGTGATACCAAGGTCTTCTCCTCGGCAATCAGATCCACCCCAAATTATTATTTTATCCACTGCTACCAGTCAATTCATTTCATACACCTGGTACTGTACACGTCCAAATCACATCCCTAATATATCTCCAGTTCATTGAACAGTACTGAATGATCTTTGATGATTTTGATACAAATCAGCGTTTAATATTCTGTGCTAAATGCGAATGCAGTCTTCACTGTCGGCCAAGAAAGGCTTTCGTCGGTCCACTGTACACCTCGAACTTTGATAATCAATCAGTCTTTCCATCTTTTCATAAATAAAAGCCGATCACGACTGAACAATACGTTCTAAACGAACAGCAAGAGTAAGCACGTATCACAGTGCTTCGCAGACGGTTCTTGTACGCGCAGGCTCGCGCATAAATTTCTTTTACAATAAAACAAAAGATTGCGGCGCCTCAGTGCGTCTGACAAGCACGAACCATCAGAAGTTGGAGCGCTATGAAGATGGCGGCAAACGCCTCAGAATAACTAATTGACGTAGTGTTCGTCAACTTCTGACAGAACAAGAATTCGGAGACGAAGAGGCAGACGAGAAGAAGCGCCGACGAAAGGAGGCGAAGACATGCAACGCGATGGTTGCCGATCTTCCACGTTCGAATGAATACGATGAGGCAGAAATAGGCGTCGAGACCGTCGGCCAGGAAGAGTGGAATGAATACGTTCCACCACGATGTCGTCATAGCCTGCTCGATACGCAAGACAATGAGTACGGTGAAGACGAGGATGCAGAACAGGTGCAGCCATATTTCGAACAACGTTATGCCGACCCACTTGATGACTTCCTCGAGCGTGAGGAACATTTTGCGAAATGTTGAGATGTCTACGAATAAAAAACAAACCCGTATCAGAAACAAAAAGCCAATTAAACAATTCAGTAATCGCTATTTGTTTGACTAGTCAAATAATAGAACCTGGAATGGGCTCCCTGAACATGCGCTCCGCTTGTTGCCTAGAGGTCCACTACTGTTTCTTTCGAACAACTGCCTTATTTATCGATGGTTGGAATGGGAGCACTTCTGAGTAGTTTACCTTGAAGGTGCACTATATAGAAATGCAATAATAATAATAATAATTATATACCGGGTTTCTGCTTCGGTGTTGCAGTGCCTCTCCACGTTTCTTGGGCCCATACCTGCAGTGAGAAACTGCGAATCCACCACAGTCCTAATACGGGCTCAACAAACGACTGTAATGGCAACGAGGTGCTGTTTTGCAAAGTAAGAAATATTCTCCATTTAGATACCTTGCTCGAAACTGATGCAGCTCTGAGAGCAAACAATAGAAATATTCAAATTAAGAATTTTCTTACTTATTGATCAACTAAAAGAATGGTTGAATGGTTCAAGGGCGGAATGGCGGATACAGAAATTTTCGAAGGGGGGGGCCAAAGTCCTATGGAACTACTCATTGGGGGGCCACGTCTACTTTCCGAGCAAAATAGCTGGCCAAATGTAAAGAAATTTCTAAATGGGGGGGGCATGGCCGGATTAGCCCCTCCCGGATCCGCCCTGGAATGGTTCACCAATGATTCTTCCTAAGTAAAGTACTAGCTACCATAATATTGTGCTCACCAGTGATTTATCACGAACATGTATAGGTATGTTTCACACATTCTAGTCAGACTAAAGTTCATTGGTAGATATTCTGATCCCGTTATTCCAAACAAGTTATCCATCTCAGATATCTGAAAAAGTCAAATACAGTTCTTGCCATTTAAAAGTTATTCATATTAACATCATAACCTAAAATAACAAACTATAGGGCAAGTTAAAAGTTATAAAAATCTATCTTTTACCTTAAGGTAGGTCCATTTTCTTGTGCATGTTTAATTGGCTTCAAAATTTCAATTTTTTTATTACATAGATCATGACTGTTGAAGTTGGCAATTTAGTGGCTCATACAATATTTAAGGCAGTGGTTCCCAACCCATGGTCCGCGGGCCAACAGTGGCCAACCAGGACTAAAAAAAATGGTCTTCATCTCTCAAAGAAATTTTTTTTAAATATATAAAAATTGTCAATTTGGACAGGATAGAACACAATTATTTTCAATTGCAAATTATTTTATTTTTACATCTTTAAATAACATCAAACATTCTATTTTGAATCAATTATAACAATTTTATATGGTTTTAGTTAATTAAATTTTAGCCTCGTGGCCCTTTAATTTCCTTCAACTAATAAAAAGTGGCCCTCGTGTCCTCCAACTTAGAAAAAGTGGCAATAGAGTCAAAGAAGGTTGGGAACCACTGACTTAAGGCATATATGCACAATCCATTTTGCAAACCCACATGTGTAGTTTGTTCATCGGTCACTTTTACAAACTGAACAAAACCAATCCATCCGAATCAAAAAGCTCTTGAAGATTTACTCCACCAAATTGCCGATAATATTTAGCTGTAATATGTGTAGCTACCCGAAGACCAATGGCAGATACTTGTTGCAGCAGTCAGAGTTTCTGTAAGTGGTGTTCAGGTAACCCAGGTTACTAAGGCTTGAGAAGTGTGTTAGAAGGAAAGCTATCGGTTTAGAGGCCTAAATTCATGTAAACAATATTCATGTGTGCCAAACATCAATCATAAATAATATGAATTGAATGACTAACAGAATGCGTTAAAGAATCGGATATCAAAGTTTAGCTTCTTGTTCGTCAAAAGCTCTAACCAGAAAACATTTCAGACACATCCAGGCTAAATAAAGGACTGTGTTCTTCAGCGATGCGATGCAATTGCGAAGCTCAAATATGGACAACCGCGTAATAATAGGGTTATAAAACGACGAATTGTCTCCAGGTGATGCACATAAACAAACTTATAAAATGCAGTCACATACAAACAAGATCAGTTATAATAAAGTTGAATTAAGTTTTTTTCAGCCTACTGTTCAATTCATGTCACCCGTCTAGCCATCAGTAAAAATTGCACATGTAAATAGGTGTCCCTGTTAGCCGGATATTCATGCCTTAAGGCCTTCCTTGTTGCCATCCGATTATGTGAAGCAAGTTATAGTTGTTATACTATGACTATTGTTTTGGTTGATGATTACAATTATAAATGAATTGAATTGTGATGAAATTTGTAAGTGCTGCATATCCCCGAAAGTGAGGACAATGCAACTAGACTCAATTTCGGATTTAAATCAGAGTTCGAAATTCCGAATAGCATGAGCAAGTCGATCAATCTCTCGAACAGCACATTTCGGATGCGCAGATAACCAAGAATACAGATCTCCGGAATTTGGGGGAAATTCGGTTTCGGGTTTATTTATTTTTATTGGCTACGCACCCGCTTTTTGATAGCCTAAGCTAGGCTAAAGCTGGTATCACGATCAGCGTGGTTTTACCGCGGTTAACAAACACACACTAATTATACAGATTAAATCCCTTTAGAAAGCTATTTACCGATTTTCCATCTTCGCTAATGTTTACTATTATGGTCTCATAATTTTGCAAGCAACCATCATCAATTTTACGGTCATTTTGGTTTTAGCCAAACCGCAGAGAACATATTGTACATCAGATTCCCCATAATAAGGTCAAAGTTAGTCTTTGGATGTAAATAAGTAAGTAAGCAAGTAAGTAAGTATATTACTCCATTTTTCAAATGCACAATAGGACATCGGCAGTAATGCAATATAAGCAATAATAAAGTATAATAATATACATGAAATGTAATGTAAAATAAATGTCAATAAGTGTAAAGCATTCTAATAATAAAATTCTTTCTTGTGAGAAAGTCAGAACGGAATTTTTATTGTCTGTGCGCAGGAAAAGTTTTACAGGAAAAGTCTGGAATGAGCTTGGAAGAGCTAAGAGAGGCGACAATAAACAGGAAACAATGAAGAGGATACATCATGACTGTCGCAGAGCTCCAAGAGCTGACGGTACCAGGTGCGCAGGAACGCAACTTCGCTACTTCTCGTACGCTGACGCGTCCTGTCACAGGCCTGTATGAAGGAGGAGGGCGATGCGAATGAACTTTGTTATCCAACAGCATCATGGTTTTAAAAAGATGAAACTGATTCGGACAATTACGTAATGGTCCTTACCTCCATAAATATATACTTTGCATGATGGTTGTGATCTTGTATGTTTTTGTGTCTTTGGTTAATGCGCCTCCTTCGAAAGTGAAATTTTTTGGCGTGTTTTGTTTTTTGAGCGGACTTTTTATCTGATCTAGGTGGGCGATATATAAAAATGATAATGCAGATGCATCCAGTGCTGTTGCCAGTTGTGGTAAAAATGAGTGAAATACCACGTGCGCATGTGGTTTAGCTAAACTTTTGTCCGTACCCAATCTTCGAAACCTCATCTCTCAATTTAATGGGGAATCCACCATACTCTCGAAATTATGTGTTTGGTTTCATAAGTTAGAATATTTGCGCATATCTCACATTCTGATTTTCCGAATTATTATTCAGAAGATTGGCCGTTATTGATTTTCGTGATTGATATGAAATTTTGTTTCCAGGAGTTGGGTCCATTTAGCATTTTCAAAGAAACCGCTTTGGGGCTTCCTGCAGACCGTGAGTGTTTAACATGGATATTGGCTGAAGAGAATGGGCACAATTTTTTTTATAGCCAACTCCATTAGCCAATGGTTTATTCATTTCAACCAAAACTGCCACTAGTAGCAACCACAGTGATGTAGGCTGTTGCATAAAGTTGTGTCCCAGTAGCATAACGTTAATAGTATCTCTGGACAGTCCACTCTGATTGGATGCAGCATATAGTGAATCAACTGATGCCCTTGAAGCAACTTGGCCATTGGCAAAGATTTGCCACATCAGCGTACTGATGGGCTGATATCCCTTGAGGATGAGCCTGTCTGATAAAATGATAGCCTGTCAGAGGTATAAAACTTGTAGAGGAGTGGTACTGGAACTGAACCTGAGGTAGGCTGTGCCATATGAGGTGAAGGTCCAGGCAGAGCGTGAAGACTCAAAGACGACAGAGAGGGAGAGGGATTAGTGTCACTTGAGCTCCTCAGCCTCCCTCTTCCACTGTCCAGGAAATGCCAGAAGACTATCTTATTTGTTAGTGACGGCACTGTCTTAGGTCTGGACTCTGGAGCGCCTCGTAATCTCTGGATGGCACTTTGTAAATTTCACAGTTTATTTACAATTTCAAATTGTTGTTTACATGTATTCTAAGTGTTCTACAAGCTTAGAACTGTTTATGCCAGAGAACTGAATTATTATGTTGAAATATAACATCTGAGTTTCGAAAGTGTTTGTGCGTTACCCTAATCAATTTTTTACGCCAATTTTCATTTTTTCCAAATCTTTGCCAATTATCTCTTGCAGATTAAAATTTGTCAGCATGATCTTTTCAGCAGCAGACCTGACTGTGTTCCAGGTGTTTGATTGCAAGCATCGCAACACTGATGAAAAACGAGCATGGCTTCTGTTCCACCCGAAAGAGATGCTACGGTAAGTGACTGTATAGAAGTCCCTCAGCAAGTACTTGCTGCTTAATTACAAGCACAATGATCGTCTCTCTAGAATAAGCTTTTGTATGGTTGCATTTTGAATAGTTTTAATTTTCTAGTTACAACGTGGGAATTTGGCTTTTTCTTCGCTGAAGACATGTTTAGACTTGTTCACTAGGGCTTATCCCGCATGTTAGCTGCTTTGTAAGGTGCCCTTGCAACGGCATGGCTATGTTTCTGAGCCATATTAATTGTCGTAATTATTATTATTATTTTGTTTAAAAGTTTTTGTTATGAAATGTCTTCAAGGTACCTAATTCTTTTACAGTGTTTTTTTGGTAAGCTACTGATGTGCTAGATGGGTTAAGTTGGAAATCGGAATGTAAAACCTAATTCTGTTAACAGTTATATTGAGCAGTTGAATTGCATAGCTTTGTTTTTTCCGTGCAACTTGAAGTTCATTTAGCTTTCCAGCATCGGTTATTTATGACATACATCTAACATTGCTATTAACATTACTATTTGAGGTGAATACAAAATTGTTTTTTATATACAGCTTGGCTGTGAATCTATTTCAAGCAGAGTGTGTTGTTTTCGTGTTCTTTGTCACAGGATATAGAGTTCCGGAGAGCCGTTAGGATAAAGATCGGTGATGTTTCTGATGCTGTGCCAAGAGCGTCAAGTCTTGTGGCTGTCTGCAATAAATATGATCTCATCTTTGTTGGCTTTGCGCAAGGTACATAGTGCTTTCTCAAGTGCTTCAGCATAGACAAAGCAAAGTTCTGAGAGAGATTCTCTGTCTTTCGGGTTTTGTGAAAATGCACACTTTAAGACTAGATATTACTGGACTTTTGCATATGTCTCATTGGCAGTACCATTGAGGGGCTATTTTTTTTTAGAAGTGTGCATTGAGTGTTTAACTTGTGGGAACTTTTTAGCAAGTGCCCATTGTTTAAATGGAGTACTGTAATTAATTATCTATGCACTGATTGCAAAGTGAGTTAGTACTGCCGCTATTTCAGGTTTTCGGGTCTTGCGAGCATCAGGTGTTGACGCAAGAATTGTGTCAAGTGCAAAGCTGAGTCAGCAGACTATCGAGGACTTTGGTTTCCTGGCGACTGTGGCACTGGATGGACCCCCGCTTCACCTGGCGGTCAGCAGTGATGGCTTGACACTGTCCGTTGGCGTCAAGAAAAATGGATTGATATTTGCAGAATTTTATGACATTCGATCATTTGCCCACCAGGTAAATTTAGCGTTCTGTTCATTTGATTGCTGTTATTATGTGTGTTTATTATGCCTGTAAAATTTCATTTGAAAATTCTTACTTTTGACCAAGATATTGGCAAAAAACCTTAGGGTGGGGTACTTTTTTATGACCCACCCTGTATTATTTGTTTATTTCTAATAATTATATCAGGCAAAATGCTGTAGGTGTACATTAACAGAATCAACAGTATGGCTACTTAGTACTTATTGTTGAGTTCAATGTTAGCACAAATTGTTTATGTTGTGCATTTTTTTATATGTTGCACTCAATACTCTTTCATTGTCGTTACAGAATTTTCTATTCGTTTCAGAAATTTATTGTAAATTTAATTTATTTATTGCAAATAGGCAATTGCACAATTTTATTGAGTTAATTTTGTACAAGTATTAAGGTTTGTTTTCCTTTATTTGACTTTTTAGACATTTAACTTAAATTTAGTTGAGGTCATTATTTTTGTGTAATAGGACAAAGTTTCAGGACGGTTTCTCGAAGTGAATCTAACTTCCAATTCGGATGATTATCTCACGGATCTTGTGTGGAATCCAGGTCTGGAGTTCTCTACCATCTTTGCCGCATGTGTGTCCGATGGAAGTGTCTGTTTGTATGAGGTGAAGAACACAACACTCGGTATACTCGCCAGTCTGAAAGGCACGGCTCAGGCGACATGTCGTAAGTTTTTTTTTTCTTTACGGCATTTCTTGTGGTTAGCTAATTACCGAAGCACGTTCATTTGTCTTTGAGATGAATCGATGAAAAGAAAGTTTTTAATGCAGCACAGTGTAGGTAATTTAATTTTAAAACTGTAATTTCGAAGTGGAAACAATAAAATGTTATGGTTATTGTATTGTATCTGACCATTGATAAAGCGCTTCTCGCAGCAAGAGCCTTTCAGAAGATTTCCCAGTGCGTTAAACCCTGAGAAAACAGGCAGGTTTTTTTTACAAGAGAAAGACGAGGAAAGACTACCGGAGTAGATGACAGAGTGAACTGATGGAGGAAGCCCATTCCATAGGGAGGGACCAATGAAGACAAATGATCTGGATTGAGCCATGGCAGTCCTGACTCTAGGAACAAAGAGGTCAAGCCGATCAGAGGACCTAAGAGGACACAGCGAAGTGGCAGAAAGGGGGCGAAATATCTGATCACACAGATGCTTTGGAGCAAGACCCAATTGAGACTTAATGACCAAAATCAGGACTTTAAATATTTCGTGTCGGATTTATTCTGTGGACTGCATTTGAAGTTCCGATTGTTGATATTACGTTTCTGATATTGTAGTTTGTTGGAGTCCAAAGGGTAAGCAGCTTGTTGTTGGCAAAAGCACTGGAGAACTCGTCCAATATGATCAGCAGCTGAAGGAGAAGAAGACTATTCCTTTCCCTGGCGATGTTTATGGAGGAGGCATTTCATGTTCCGGTAGGTAATCTCAACTGGAGAATTTTTCAAAGAATATTTTAAATGCAGTTGTATGTATACATTTAAGCTGCTTGGTGCTGTAAATGTGACACGCTGAAACACAGTGAAGTTGAACAATGTAATTATTTTTGGGATAAGTGACTGTCAATAGATTACTAGACTGTGCCGAACCAGCGTTTGTTCTTCACGATCAGCAGCTGGGTCGAGTAGAATGTTTGTCAAGTATTCAAATGCACTGATAGTTTGTAGATGTGAATTTCTGATAACAATTTCCATGGATGAAGTATTTATTGCAGAGTTTTTGAATGCATTGAAATATTCAGGTGAACTTCTGGCAGATTCGTGACAGTCAGCCTTGCGAATATGCATAAAACGCATATATTTTGATGTTCAATACATTTATGGTTTTGCTTCAATACCTTTTGAAAGTTTTACCTGATGGTGTTGAGGTACTTAAGAAGAGATCTTCAGTACAAGCTAGCAGTGCTCAGACAACTTTCTGTTTAATACACTGCGATCTATCACTGAAATATGTTTGTAAGATAAAGCTGTTCAATGAATTTGTAAAGGTGCCGCATGAATTGTCTAGATTCGTGCTTTACTGACTGTTACAACTGGTTGCAATAAAAGCTTTGATTGATTGATTAAGCTATTGATTGATTGATTGATAGATATGTGTATGTAATGAGGTGCACGTTTGTTTTCTTGTTGATGTCGTCAGTGGTCGATGTATTCTGGGAAAGCACTCAGGTGTTCTTCGCGGCGTATCATCCCAAAGGAAGCGAGTCGCAGGAGCAGCCGTGGCTCGTCATGACAACGGCCACAGTCAGTGATTCAGTTGCTTCATTGTTTTCCACTTTTTTGTGAGGACTTTGTTTGATCGGACTTACATACATGGAGTTTGCCTTGGACAATGATTTTGCATAGTAGCAACCATTGATTGACGACTTGAACGGTAGTACAGGACTAGATATTTGTCTCCCTCCCATCCTGCCTCCATCTATCCGTCCATCCATCTCTACCTGCCTTCATTCCTGCCTGCCTGCCTGCCTGCCTCTACCTCTTATTCTGTGTTTAAAGACAATTGCTTTCATATGTCATCTTTCAGATTTCAGTTCGTCCATTGCGTAAAATTGTCTTGTTTGCCGTCCTTGTGATTGGTCATTAAACTAGAGTAACATTGCACATTGGGAATGTTTCTTGTCTGTTATTATATTAAATGAAGTTCTTGGACTGTTATTATTAATTTTATTTATTGAGAATCGGATTAAACTGATTAACGTTACTTTGCTGATTTCCAATTCCAGATAGTTTGCCTTTTTGTCAATTCTGGATTCAATATTCTATTGATTGGCGGTATTTTTTTATATTTGGTTCTGATGTAGGCCTACCAATTTAATGATTTTTCAATTTGTATGTCTATTAGTTCTAAAATCACCTGACTTATGAAAAAGACAGACTGAATGCTGTACATTTCTGCAGGTATTTTCCGTGATACTACCGTTACATGCAGCTATGCATGAGCACTTGTTAATTTACTACACAGCGGACGATCTGATTATTTTCAATAAAATATTTTGTGTCTTTGTCAGTGAATGTGGTACTGATGTTCAGTCAATAAATGCTAGCTTTAAAATGCCTTTTAAACACCTTTAAATATGAACCCAATTCTTGGGATGACATATACAATTATACATGCATCCAGAAATAGACTTTTAAATGCACATATGAATTCACCAGGCAAGGGTAAAAAACTGGTTTCTATTTGTTGTGTATTTAATATGTTGTGTTTGCAAATGGTTTACAGAAAGAAGGAGTGTCGCATGTGCATCACGAAGATATTTGCTTTGGCAGTGACAGCAAATCTGTTGCCATGCAAAGATATTACTTCCATGCTCTGCCTGAATGGTAACTATTTCTCTTGCCTACTTATGTTTGTATGTGCACTTGTTATAGCACCCCTTCTGGCTCGCTACTCAGAGGCACTCCAGACTACAAAGCGGACACTGCATTGGAGTTTCACGCCAAAGCGCTGAGCAGTTGCGAGTGAAGGACTTGCCCAAGGTCCCTACGCGGCAGCTTGAGGTGGATTCGAACCTGCAACCCTACGGCTGCAAGGAGACGAACATAGCCACTACACCACCGCACCCCACTTTTTGTGTGTAATAATGGAGGGTGATTGTCTTGTGGTGCTTTATCACCTGCATTCTAAGGCATCGCCAGTGATGATGCCATGAGTTTATAATACCAGAGTTTGTAATTGCATGTCCAGCACTGCACTGACCCAGTGAACAGTACCTTGGGAATTGTTCACTGCAGATCATAGGCCAAAGGTCAGGAAAAGAGTTGCTTGCTATGTTGGGCATTGTAGTTTTTACTTTTTACTCTGCATCAAGTCGTGGATCTATACAAATATAGATAATTAAATAAAGTTAATAGTTCGCAGTTAATTGTCAATTTTAATTGTCAATTTCGAAGTGTTTCTGCTTTCTATTTGTTAATATTGGCATATCGACGGTTGACAAGAAAGGATGAATGGATCACATGCTATAAACCTATGATAGTTATGCACCTTTGCTTCTAAGCCCTGGATATTTTTGCTGTACTTTTAGAGTTGGAATATGTTGTTAATGGTTTGTTTGTTTGTTTGTTGGTTGTTGTTACAGGGACATGATAATCTGTTCCTCATCAACAGCCCTTGAGACGAGTGTACTTGGTCGCCAACTGGATAACAAGGTCTGTTTGTGAACGTTACCCTTCTCAATAACGTTACGAACAATATGTATAATAAATTGATTCATATATACAGAAAGAACAGTTTAGATTATTCCTCTGTCTCATGTGGGATAAGTTGGTTCATGTATTTTGTATACTTGTCGTTCTCGCTAATTCCTTTCATCTTTCTCATGCTGTTAAGAAGTTAGCAGTCGGTTAAAATGGTCTTGTCCGTTCTATCATCTGTCTCCTTTACTGTTAACTTTCTTGACGCTTTAACAACAAGCTGCACTGGTTTCCCAGTCACTTCTAGTATATGATCGCCATTAAAGGGTTAAATCCTCTGTAATCTTCAAATCCAGTTCTTCTTCTCTTCCTCAGATCCTTGTTTTTTCTGACTAACCGCGCTTATTAAACTAGCTGAAAATTGCTCCGAACAGACGTATACATGCTTTTGTAACTGATTCCTTCTGGAATGATATATTAGACATTTGTGCGCGTATGTATTGATTAACATCATGGTTGTTACTGGAATTTTGTTGCAGTTTGCACCACAGAAGTTGAATTTGTGTAAATTTCAGAGTGCGTGGGAGAGATGTATTCTGGCAGACGCTGGTAGACCAGAAATTCCAATGGTGGATTACGTGGAACATTTTCCGAGGGGCCTCGCCGTCAGCCTAAACTCAACCCATCCTGTTGAGCTCAGTTAGTTGTAGAGATCTCTGTTTCTCATCTGTTCGCAATCTAGTTTACTGTGGGAAGTTCTATGGATGTCATGCTAAGTTGTCCTCCTACAAGGCACTAGTTAATTTTTTATTCTGCAGTTGGGCAAGTTTTGTGTTCTTTGTTGTGTTCTTTGTTGAAAACTAACGTGTGTGGCAGTATCTGCTGTGCCTGGCTGGCTAAAGGCATTTTGCTAAACCTCGTGGTACAGTGGTGTACAATGTGCGTGAGTCTTGCATAACCAACACTTTTCTTTTCTCTATGCAATGTACTGTCTCCAAAATATGGAACTCTCCTGCATATCTTCATTGCCAGCATAGCACTCGATTATTTAAGCACAAACTTCACCGCTATCTACTTCATAACGCTTCCTTTGACTAACTAGTCGGGTTTTTGCTCAGTTGTTCTGCCAAACCTTTAGTTAAGTCATTAGCTAAGTGCTTTTTTCCTCTTATTGTTATAGAGCTGCATTGTATTTTTCTTTTGTCGTTTGTTTTGGTACATCCATGTCTTGCTTCCAACACTATATAGGGACTCTGGTTAGCGGGATCAACCACCCCTTTTAGGTTCCCCTGTGTAACCAGCTTTTAGTATTTTCACTGACGTCAGTGAATTGTCTGTATAATTGTTCTGACATATGGTTACTGAACAAAATAAACGAATAAATAATTTCAGCGGTGTATTTGCACTGTGAATGTGTGATGTAATTTCAGATGAGACTCAGTCGCTTCCTTCGTGTCCGCTGCTGCTCCTCCTCTCAACAGATGGCACTCTGCTCTGCTTCCATGTCATCTATCTCCGCGCTGGAGCGGCCGCGATCACTCTGGTCGCTGAGAAGCTTAGCACAGATGGTGAAAGGAAGAGTCCGTTCAATACGGACGGTGAAAGGAAGAGTTTGTGTATGTGTCTGGAAATTTGGTTAATAATAATAATAATAATAATGTCAATTATAACAATAATAATAATTAATAATAATGTCAATTTATATGGTGGCATATATGGCCTTACCGCTACAAGGGCGCCTCACAACTAGCTAACCGCGCTGGATAAGCTTTAGCAGACAAATAAAGTTTAGGCTTTGATTTGAAAGAGTCCACTGAGGCCGATCTTAAATCCAGTGGGAGACTGCGCTGCATATGATAAACATCTATTGGCATTTTTTTTATTGTATAGGCGTACCACAACATCGCTTGTGGATATTGTTTTATTAGGATATGAGGACATCTAGTCGTTATTATAATGGGACATAGAAGCACGTGAGCACTGAGCAGTTCATGTATTAATTTTAGTAATGATGCTGCTAATGATGAAGGTGATGATGAAAGTGAAAAATAAAATAAAAATAATGATGCTGCTAAGATGAAAGTGATGGTGTTGGTAATGATGATTCTGTTCTGGTTAAAGAGTAACTTAGCAAATGTGTTGCTTGGATACCACATCGCTGTGGTTTAAAGATTAATGCTAAATAGATTTTTATTTTCTTTTGTACAGTTACAGCAGTAGAAGCGGCTTCGAAGCCAAGCCAGTCTGTGGCCCCGTCCAGTCAGCCAGCCTTTACTGGTCAGCCTATCTTTGGCGGTCAACCCGGTGGAGGGTTTGGTGGTCAGCTACCCATAGGAACTCAGGCCGCCTTTGGAAATCAGGTACCTACTGGAAGCCAGTCAGCATTTGGAAGCCGGACAACCTTTGGAAATCAAACATCTACCGGGTCTAGCCAGTTGGCGTTTGGAAGTCAGACATCTGCTGGAGGTCAGCTGACCTTTGGGGGTCAGACTGCTTTAGGAGGTCTGTCCGCCCTTGGCAGTCAGACCCAGGCTGTTTTTGGTGGTCAGACATCTTCTGGAGATCAGCCGTCCTTTGGAGGGCAGATGGCTAACGTAGTCCAGTCGTCCAGTGGACAGTTTGGTCAAGTTGTGCCATCCTTGAAAGGTCAGCCACATCCTGCTGGATCGAATAGCCAGCTTCCATTCGGAGCTATGGCTCAGTCAGCGGCCCAGGTCAGACCTCCTCCGTCAGGACCGGCAGGGGGCCTGACCGCTGCTGCAGCAGGTGATGGACCTAAACCGCAGCTGACCTTTGGTGGTGGATTAAGGGGACAGGCGGATCTGGGTTTCCAGCCTCCGAAGCCAGCCGAACAGCCGCTGAATCTGGCGACCCAAACGACGTCATCGACAGCTGCTGGCATGGAGCAGCCATCTCCGTTTTCTAAGCAGCTGCCGTCTTATTCTGCGTTTGGATTGCAGAAGCCGCTTGAGACTGCGGCTGCTGCGACGCCGAAGATGCCGACAGGTGGCGGCCCGCTGCCGGACCTCGCCAGAGGGTATCAGACATCGGCGTTTGCGTCGACTCCCGTCTCCACTTCCATGTTTGGAGCGTCGTTGATTCTTGGAAAACCTATTGACCAGTCAACACCTGCTCATCCCATTCAGGCGCTTGTCAAGCCTTCCACAGCGAACGCAGCTCCTAGTTCTTTCGGTATCCCTGCCCAGCCGAAACCGACTGCACAGGCGGGTGGTGCAGCTAAGGTGTTGATCTCGGGTGGTGCCGGTAAATCTCTTGGTGGGCCGTCAGCGTTGACTGCAGGTGCGTCGTCGTTTGGAGGCAAATTGCACACGATGAAAAATGACGGCCTGGAGTCGGGTAATGAATTGGATTAGATTGTGTTGTATGTTTTATGCTCTTGTTTTTAACTTGTTGGCTCAATTCTTTTGCTCCAGAAATAGAGACTGAAAGGAATTTACTATCCCCATCATTAGGTAAAATTGGGGAACGGATGAGACCAGGTTGTTCTGAGCAATCGGAGATGGTAATGCACAAGAGCACCCGGTGGTATGAGGTGTTTATGACTTCATTTTGTGAGTCTTGGGGTTATTTGGTGATTGGTTTTTAGGTGAGATGCCAACATTTCAGCAGTGGCTGTTGAAATGATAAAGCACTGCTTGTCAGTTGTGCTAAAGTCTAAGACTGCACACTGGTATGAGCATACTAAGAATGGTCACGGTTTTTCATTTTCCACAATGCGTGTGTGCGCGCGTGTGTGAGTTGTGTGCGTGCACTGATATATGGGATATTTAACCTAAGTGATATTTAATCTAAATTCTTCTCAGTGAGAAACATCTTTAAAGTGATTGGTGTGCATGTGTATGAATGGTAGGAAATGTACATTTGTTACCATATTGGAGCCTGTTAGGCGATGTGCCATTAAGAAATTAGAGAAACCTGTGGAGGAACTTAGGTAGAACCAATGGAAGTTGAGCTGTGTGGAAAAGTAATTGTTCATGATTACTCTTGCAGTTCAACCTGGAAAAGCAGCTGGAAAACAATCGGCTGATCAATCAGACTATCCGTTCTGGAAGTACATCATTGACGAGGTAATTGATTATTATTATTACTATCCATCTGTATGGGACTACTTATTATTTCTAGAATGTAATATTATAATTTAAGTGTTATTATCTGAAATTTCTTTGTACCATGCAAAGCTTTTACTGTTACTGCAATATTATGCTATTGTAAAAGAGAAGCTTCGGTGGCACTTAACTTATCTACTGTTTCTCTAATAGTACCTCTTTGAGTACTGTGTTTGTGTAAATGGAGAACCGAAAAGGAAAGTCTTCATGTGAGCTCGGCCATTTGCTCATGCTGCGACAATCGTTACAATTGTGACAGTTTACGAAAATTGACCTCGATGTAAAAATGTATTGTTTGCAATCAATAATTATGTAGTAAGCATTCCAATATTTTTGCACTTGCTGTTCTTTTCACTAATATTTGGCTTCAACTTGTATAAAAGACTAGGCATGTAGGAATGGAACACAGCAAGACATTAATTCACGTAATTATTAATGTTTTTCATTTTTTATTATTTTACCAATTTAGAAACCCGGATTATTTTACAACAAATGTGTCCCATCTGACCAAAACCAGGTGTAAGTTGCAACACACGCTTCTGAGATAATGACCAAAATGTCAAAAAACCTGAATTTTTTCAATTTTTAGTTTTTGACAGAAAATGATAAATAAATATGTTTTATGCACATTAAAACCAAAATTTTTGCAAAAATATTATTTTTAAGGATATTTCTGTGGTTTTTAATGTTCAAATAATTCGGTGACTTTTCCCGCCATTTTTCACTTTCCCGCCATTGGTAGCCATATTCGGTATGTGGCTAACATAATAAATTAGGTATCAGTGAAAAGCCCAGACTTCCCTTTAGCCTACTATGCAATCTGTTTATTTGTTGCAAATTTTATTTAATTATGAACATGGTTCTAAAGCATCTTGCATTTCTAAGTTATAGAAAACTTTAAATGCATTTTTCTCAGAATTGTAATTTGGATGGTCAAACCATATTTTGACTCGTAACTTTGAACAGAGACATGGCAGAGCAATAGGATTTGTGTCATTTTAAAGAAGAGACTTTATTCTTTTAGAAGGTATATGGCACTAATTTTGTACAAAATCTGAAATCCGACTTACGCCTGGTTTTGGTCAGATGGGTCACAAATATCTTTTGCTACTCTATTTACATCGCTTGATTTTGTAATATTTATCTTTATATATGTGATTATAGGTAAACCAGTTCAACAGAGAAGTGTATGAATTGAGATCTCGAGCGAGTGGCATTTCTGTTGATATTGGAAACCCCTCCGAGATGGAGACACTTCGTAAGAAGACCAGCCTAGAATCGAAACTGTGCAAATCGGTTGTTGAAGCGACTCATGTAAGCCATTGTCACTCTATTCAAAGTTGCTATGCAATCACTTTCTAAGTGTTTAATATGATGATTAGTTTTGTATTAGGCAAAAGAATTAAGTGGCGACTTTTTGTAGTAATCTCTCGCTTTGGGATTCTTTTTGGATGGGATAGCTCTTCAGGTTACAACTAAATTCCTAACCTGTTGAGCTGCTCTACATGTGCTTGTTTTTTTTCTATCATCTAAAACCAACTTTTGCTCTGGTTACTTGTGAGCTAGAATTGCGTCTAAGTTATTATTTTAAGTGCATTTTTATTATTGTCATTTAAGCTTTACAGTTTCTCTGACACTTGTTAGATTGGTCAGCTTTCGTTCTACAGCTGGGTAAATGTTGCTTTCTGTCTTGCTTTCTGTCATCAAAAATCAAAAGCTGTTTTTGATGTGATGGGAATTCCAGCAACTATGGCAAGCTGTTAGCACGGAATAGCAGCGCAGGAGCAGCCATAAAAACGTATTTTTTGAGTGAGGCATATCAAGTTATACGTATGGAGGTAGTCTTGGTCTGTGAAAAAGTTGGTTGTCGATGGTTGCAGTATGTGTAAAATGTTTGGCCTTGAGTAACCTCTAAAAATGCTCCAACATGATTCAGATTTGGTCCACATCTTATTTATGAAAAGTAGAACAGATTTAAACTTCTGGAGACTAGTTCCGCTAAAGGTGATTTTTTTGCCATTGCTTCTTCGTCGACCACACCAGTGTACATTTTGGTGATATATTTCATCGTATTGTCTAGGAGAAAAGTGAGGTAGTCAGTGAAGTTAAGACGCAGTCTCTTGAATCGTGGGCGCTGTTTGAGCAATGTCGTCGAGTTAAAGAGAGGAACTGTGATCCGAATTACGAGAAGTTGATGAGAGAACGTCCACTGAATCCGGATTGCGAGCGGAAACTTCGCACGATCCACACGATGTTCCAGTACGTGGACAGCGAACAGGAAAAGATCGACACAAAGCTGGATGACGAATGGGAAACGTATCTGAAGAAGAGAAAGAACAGAAGGTATTGTTTGCATTGTTATTTCAAATGTATGTAAAAAATGGTTGTCTTTCTTTTGTCATTCTGTTGCTTCTTACATCATCTTTGCCATGTTTGGATGTGTGCATGTAATTGAGCAGTTTTATTGTTCATCATCTTTATCAACAACTATAGAGGTTAAGTTGACTACATAACCCTGTGCGTATTTTAGTCATTTTCTTCTCTTTTCATCTTTACTTTGGGTGTATGTGTTTGTGACATTTTCAATATCCAACATGCACAGAAAGGCTGTAATGTTTTGCTAAAAAGACAATTAAACTGCAAATGGTATAATGAAAAATTCGTTAGAACTATTGTAGAATATAGTACAAGATATGGGCCATATTATTGGATTGTAGATGTTTGCATGTATAATATGTTATATACCAAGATTATTCATGTAGCATTTAAGAAGTGCTGTGCAATATAATTTAACGGTAAGGAAAATTGGTTTTGCAACTTTTTAAAGTTGCTATGCGTGTTGTACATGTAGTAATGTGCATTCATTCAGAGCCCAAACGAGGTATTGGTCACCCTGATGTATGTATATATGCAGTCTGGACTGAAAATGATTGAATTCTCTAATTTGATCTGTCTGCGCCATTAGACCGAGAGTTCATTTCGCCAATTATAGATCCTCTAATGAGGGGGTTTTTGATCATAATTGTGATAAGTATTAAACATTAATCACAGCTTTAAGCGCCTATTCTTTTATGTGTGTGCACCGGAGTGCGTTTTTTGCCAACTGGTTTGGATGCTGGAAGTTTTGCGCTGGCTTCCTGTCCGTCAGCGTATTGAATACAGGGGCTGCTTCCTTGGTATTATGATGCCAACTAGGTCTTGCTCCAACTTACCTGCTTTGTCTTTGTCAGCCTGTATCGGGTACTTGGAAGCGGAGTGTTCTCAGTCCCTACATCATGCATTTTCTTTGGTTGACCTATCACACATTCTGTTGGCACTTGAAAGCTGTTCTGTTTGGCCATGCGGAAATCGGGCGCACCTCTGAGTAGTTTTCTTGGAGAAGTGCCATATAAATACTCGAACGAATACTCGAATATATTACTTACTTACTTTCTTTTATCTTGTGACGTAGGCTGCTGGAGACTCCACCGATGCACGCGATCTACGACGCACTGAAGAGCAACAACCAGACGATCCGAAAGCAGGAACTCAATCTCGAATCGATCTGCGCAAGGATGCAGGAACTGAACGTCTGTAAATCTTCGCTGCGTAGGAATGCGAATCTACCGTTCAGTGCACTCTCTGCCAACGTGTGAGTAAATTGGATATATAGTCTGCTGCCCATTGATTTAATTTTTTTGGTCGTGACTTGCATGTTCGTCTGAATAGTTTGCTTGTTCCTAAAGAGGAACTGTGTACGCATTTCGAAGTTCAGGTTAGCACAGCAGAACAGTGTTTTGTTACCTTGGAAGTTTGCACCGTTTCGAACTATATCCTATATTTTTTCTGCTTTTAGGCTGAATGGAGAGAGCATTAAAGGTGAAAGAGATAATGATCCTAGAAATGTCAATAGTGGCCTTCGACACAAAGGACCTAGTGCAGCTGCCATCCAGGAGAAAGAGGCCAAGCTACGCCAGATCCTCAGCTGTAGAAAGGCAGCACCTATCGTCTCAACAGCTCCAAGTAAAGCTCTTTGATGATACACGGCTTTTGCCTAAGTTCCAGTCTTGCAGATCTTTGTCTTTAGTTTTATCGTGTAATGTCTAATATCGCAGAACTTGTGCCTTCTTTGTAATTCAATGGCCACGGGTTCAGCCATACTCAGTGAATGCCAGGCATCTGCCGTAACCTATTACTTGCTATTCCTTTATGTATGTTTACTTTAGCTTGTAATGTAATTAGTCATTTGTATAGCACCGGTGACAACCATGCGCGAGAACCATTTTCTTAAGAAGAGAGAGATGTAGATAGCGATCCAGAAGAAAGAGTCCCGTGCAGTGTTCAAGAAGGGAATTCTATAAGGAGGGTCCAATGATTGTAAAGGATCGAGTTTGAGCAATAGAGGTCTTCGCTCGTGTTAACTTTCAAGTTGGACCAGTTCAGAGACGGGAGAGCTCGATGAGAAGAACGGAGAGGTTGCTGAGAAGATGCAGAAAGAGGAGAACGAATGAGATCTCTGAGGTATTTCGACGCAGGACCCAGTTTGGACTTGAGTACCAGAGTAAAGACTTTATATTTGATGCAGGCAGAGATAGTTGGCAGACCATAAATGTTGATATATATATGACAGCATTTATGAAGGCGAGCAATCAATCGAGCAGCAGCATTATGAACTGATTGAATAAGGGATGGACGGAATGTACTGATAGCATGTGCTGTGTTTTGGCGCCATAGAAATTGTCATTATTATTATTATTACGGACCTTAGGAAGATTGATAAGAAGGGAATTACAGTACTTAATCAATTCTGGACCAGAAAATGCATGGACTATGGTCGTCATGGTTGAAATGGAGACAATGAAAGTGTGAGGATGGCATCTGTTAGGGGTAGAATATACTGTGATGCGCTGATTGGGTGGAATCATGCCTTGTCAGCTGAAGGTCATTGAGAGGGAAATGAGCGTTTGTCTGTTGATGCTTTTAGAAATATCAATGACATTGTGACCATGTTTGACCCTGTGACCTGAAATGTGCTCCTACTGACACACGTTGTGTGACACCAATGAGCTCACTCTGCCATCTTTTTCTCTGGTCTTAAGATTGTATTATTTAACCGAGATTGGGCTGGGAATGCACCCGAGTCTTGATGGGGCACTTGGTGATATAACAGTGATAATAATGATAAAGATATTAATGATGATAGAAATAATGATTACAATATAATAATATTAATAAGGCTAAGAATTATGATAACAATGCAGTAATAATATTTAAATGATGATAATAATACCATTAGTATAATAATATTTAAATGATGATTACAACATTTGCTCATCTTCTGTCTTTGTTATTTCTGTCGGGTTTTCAGACAATCTGTCTTATTCGAAGATTGTTTCTGCGAAAGACTTGCGGGAGATTCTTCAGTCTGGCAATGCGAGTCCAAGAGGCCCCCTATCAGCGCCCCACAGTATGGGCAGTGCCGCTTCCACAGGACCGTCGCCTGCTGGCATACCTGGAAAATCTCCCAGCGGGCGAATCGTCAAGTCTGCTGTCCGATCTTCTCCTGGACAGAAGGAAGCGAGACCAGCGGAGCAGATATCACCGGCTGCTGCTTTTCAGCACCACTTGATCTCGACAGGCAGAGAGACTGCTGCGGGTGGTGGTGGCGGTGGTGGTGGTGGTGGTGGTGGCAGTGGCATTGGCGGTGGTGGACTGGATCTCAGGAACAGACAGGATCCGGCTAGATTATTTTCTCGGCTTGCCACATCTGTTGTTGGGAGCGGCATAAGTCAGGGCAATCCGGTTTTTGGCGATTTGAAGAGCCATCCGCCTCCAGTTGCCACTGGGCCTCTGTTCAGCAAGGCATTCAGTGCTACGGCAGTGGCTGATACTCTTAGCCAGACCAAAGTACCAGTGCAAGCAGGAACTGAACAAAACAGATCTCACGAGGTATCACTTGCTTTGCTATCTGTTTACATACATGTATGACCTTTGTGGTAATCATTCGTAACAAAGCTTATTTTATAAACACATTTATGAAAATGTTGTCTTCTTGGCTCCCATTAGAAGTTTTTTTTACCTTCATCAACATACAAATCCTTTTGCAATTTAATGTACCGTAAATTTGTCTGAACTTATCTTGCATAAATTTGAATCTTTTGCTTGGTTTAGATTTCGCTACTGTCAAAGTTCCTGTCATCTGGTACATCAAGGAACCTGGAAAGTTATTCAATGCAGAGGACGGAAGGATCGTTTGCCCCTCCTTCATCTGCGTCCCGATTGCCCAGTTTCAGCGCCGTGCCAAACAGGTCTCAACTCCAAAGACAGCTCTTCCATTCGCCTGTGGCCGAATCAGCTGCTGCTGTTGCTGCTCCTGCTGAGCCTAGTCCACGTTTCTCAGGTAGTATTATATCCCAGTCGTAAAAAGTTCGCATATGTTTATTGTATTGTATTGCATCTAGACATTTATATAGCACCTCTCGCAGTGCGCACTTATCAGAGGTGCTCTCAGTCCAAGGACTGTGCCGGTGAATGGAGAGGAACAAATGAAGTGGCCGAGGTCGGCAGGCGGAGGGGGTCACATAGACACTTTATGTAGTATGACCTAAAGGTTTTCTTTCATGCTGCATTTCTTCTTAAACGCTTCAAATGTTTCATAAAGCTAACTGTATTCAAACGTTGTCCAATGTGCATTCCTTTCTTTGGATGCGTGCAATATTAAATGATAAGAATTTATAGAATTTGTGTGCTTTTTCAATTTGGCTTGAACACAGTAGTTAGTTGAAAGTATTTGTACTTGCAGTGCACATGTGTAACTTGCAGCACCTTTTCATGCATAGCCTTTTAATAGCTGTTGTACAGCTAAGTGTACACTGTACGATTCAGAACCAGCCTCACTGTTTGGCTGTAGTCTATGTACTCGCTGTACTTTTTGCTATGTTTTTATTGTTGTTATTTTTTAATGTTTTATTCTTATTACTATGTTGTATATTATTTGTATTATTATTGCTGTGTATCTGCAGTCTGTAAATTACGTTTCGTTGTTGCCATTATTACTCTGTTTAGTCTATGTATGTATGTATATTGCTATTATTATTATTGTTGTGATTAATTTAGAATGCTGATTTCATTTAGAGTATGATGACGAAGAAGATGATGACAATGAAGATGACGAATATGGTGATGGCTATAACACAGGTTCATTTTCTCACTTTTCCAGTGTTTTAATGAACAGAATCACAAACTATATAAATTTATAGATACAGTACATATTGATAAAAACTTGTGTTAGCGAATACTAGAAGTTCACGGCTAGTTATGGGTAAGCATATTTTATGCAAGTATCGTCTTTAATTCTTGGTTGATCGCATCCGGAGTTACAAACGACATTACACGTCGGTACATTGAAAGACTGGAATAATCTGAAATCAGAATATGGCGTATACGAATAAGAAGCTTTCTTTTCATTCGATCATCAACCTCTGGGAGAGCTCTGTTGTGTGCCCTTGGTTAACCCTTTACTGGCCGAGGGTATAGGATTTCCCATACCATTTACTACACTTTGGATGGTAAAGGTTTAACAAAAGGAGCATTCTGACTGCTTTATTTGGGACAAGTAATGTTTATTGTATGCTAGTGACCGAGTTTCAGTTGATAGCATTGAGCAATTGTGCATAAGAAAGGTTCCTACTCTGTAACCATGTGAGGGTAGATTCTAGGTTGTCCCTCAAACCGATCATCTAATTTCATGTGCATTGTGCAAGCCTGCGTGCACACATGCTTCGATGCACATGTGTTTGTGATGTGTTTGTACATACAATGTCATACATGTGTGAAACGATGAGAACTGAAACAGTGGAGCCTACCGGTTGTTGATGAGAACACTCTGGCTGACCTTTTTCAAATGATTGTTCTCTAAAGTGATGCTCTGTTTTTAATCAGATGTTTCTCAAGAACTGACAGAACAGGAATACGAAGAGGCTCAGCATCCACCATCCATGGCGCCTTCCAGGGGTAATCATTGCTCCTCGTTCTTTCTTTTCCTCGATTTATATATGTTTTGGACTTGTTCAACGTTCCTACTTTCAGTCTATGAGTCGTTGACATGTTCACTTTTAGTGGTAGAAATAAAAAACAAAAAATAAATAAACATGGTAGAAATAAACTGGAAAATCACTCTGCTTAAGATGCTTGGAAAACGGTCTAATTTACATGACTCTTACAGGATCTGACTGTGTAGTGTAACTGTGTAAGAGGTTTGTGTAATATTCATTCATTCATTCAAGTATTTATGTAGCACCTTCAGAGAAACTGCTCAGAGGTGCTTCCGATTCCACCATAGCCACAAAAGAGCAGTTCTCAAGTGCCTATAGAGTGTGTCAGAGAATGATCAAGGGAACAGGCGCAACTCAAAAGGGAGGCCATTCCATACCGCCGGCCCAAACACAGAAAAAGCATGGCTTTGCATGATGGAGGTACAAGCAAATTGGACATATCATTGTGTTGAATTTTGATCGTATTGATTTGTTTTCCAGAGTCAAAGCGACCCGTAACGCAGCAGCAACTGACTCCGAACTTATTCGGATCATCGTCCGAACGGTCAGCTGGTCAAGCTCCGACCAGCGCCAGCGGCTTTGCCTTCGGTGCAAAACCTGATGCAGAGAAAGCCGTAAGTCAGTCTGCTGCTCCATTTGGATCAGCATCTGGCACAAGCGCATTAACAGGCGGTGGTTTCACCGAGGCTCCTGCGAGTAGCGCTGCGACAGCTGCTTCTGTGAACTTCTCGTCTGTTGCTGGATCATCGCAAACAAATCGTTCATCTGCTCTGGGAGGACTCCTGCGTGGACAGACGCATGATAGACCGACTGTAGGTGCAACGAGTGCAGGAGCCTTTGCACCGAAGATGGCCACCAGTCAGGCGGGCAACACTGGTGACTCGAAGAATGAGCCGTCCAGTGCTCAGAGCAGACTCGAAGAAAAGGTTCCTCTGAGTAGTGCTGCAGAAGTTGATACTAATGATGCTAAGCGAACGGAAAGTGGCTTAGAGAAGAGTTTGCCTGGTGAGTCGGAACAGAATTCATCAGCAGCTAATCCTGAAAGATCATTGTCGATGGGTCAGGCAGTAACTACAACTGCAACCTCGGCAATTGGATCTGGTTTATTTGCAAAGGCAACTTCTGCAGGTGGAACTAGTGTTTTTGGTCAACCGCATACTACTCGACAACAAAATACAGCGGCTGCTGTTAGAACCAGTTTGTTTGGTCAACCGCCGACTGCTACTGTTTTAGGTCAACCGCCAACTACGACTGCTACTGTTTTAGCTAGTGTTTTTGGTCAACCACAAACTACAACTGCTGCTGTTAGAACTAGTGTTTTTGGTCAACCACTAACTACAGTAACAGACACTTTACATGGCCAAGCTGCTACCACAACAGCTGGAACCAGTGTATTTGGCCAGGTACAAACAACAACCTCTGCAGGTGAAACTGGTTTATCGGGTCAAGCGCAAACCGTGACTTCTGCAGTTGGAGCAAGTTTGTTTGGCCAAGTGCAGACTACAACTGCGGCTGGAACCAGTTTGTCTGATCAGGCGCAAACTACGGTTACTGCAGCCGTAGTCGGTTCATCTGATACGGCAGCTACTTCAAGTTCTGGAGGAGGAACCACTTTATCTGACCTAACATCAACCACTGCTGCCGCAAATGGAACCAGTGAACCACAAACTACTGCGGCAGGTGGAACAGGTTTATTTGGCCAAGCACAAACTACTACTGCGGGTGGATCTGGTTTGTTTGGCCAGCCACAAACTAAAGCTTCTGGCGGTGTTACTGGTTTGTTTGGCCAACCACAAACTACAACTACTGCAAGTGGAACCGGATTGTTTGGACAACCACAAACTACAACTACTGCAAGTGGAACCGGATTGTTTGGACAACCACAAACTACAACTACTGCAAGTGGAACCGGATTGTTTGGACAACCACAAACTACAACTTCTGGTAGTGAAACCGGATTGTTTGGCCAACCGCAAACTACCACTTCAGGTGGTGGAACCGGATTGTTTGGACAGCCACAAACTACAACTTCTGGTAGTGAAACCGGATTGTTTGGCCAACCACAAACTACAACTATTGCAAGTGGAACCGGATTGTTTGGCCAACCACAAACTACAAATGCTGCAAGTGGAACCGGATTGTTTGGCCAACCACAAACTACCACTTCAGGTAATGGAACCGGATTGTTTGGACAACCACAAACTACAACTCCTGCAAGTGGAACCGGATTGTTTGGCCAGCCACAAACTACAACTTCTGCAACTGGAACCGGATTGTTTGGCCAGCCACAAGCTATAACTTCTGGTGGTGGAACTGGTTTGTTTGGTCAACCACAAACTACGACTGCTGCAAGTGGAACTGGATTGTTTAGTCAACCACAAACTACGACTGCTGCAAGTGGAACCGGATTGTTTAGCCAACCACAAACTACAGCTTCCGGTAGTGGAACCGGATTGTTTGGCCAACCACAAACTGCAACTTCAGGTGGTGGAACCGGATTGTTTGGCCAACCGCAAAATACAACTTCTGCAAGTGTAGCTGGATTGTTTGGTCAGTCACAAACTACAACTTCTGCTAGTGGAACCGGATTGTTTGGCCAACCACAAACTACAACTTCTGGTGTTGGTACCGGCTTGTTTGGCCAAGTGAAGGCTTCAATTTCTGGTGGTGGAGCTGGTTTATTTGGCCAACCACAGACTACAATTTCTGGTGGTGGAACCGGATTGTTTGGCCAACCCCAGACTACTACTTCTGGTGGTGGAGCCGGATTGTTTGGCCAACCACAGACTACTACTTCTGGTGGTGGAACCGGATTGTTTGGTCAACCACAGACTACAACTTCTGGTGGTGGAACCGGATTGTTTGGCCAGGGACAGGCAACGGCTGTTGCTGGTGGTTTTGGATTCGGTCAGCCACAAGGCGCGAGTGGGTCAAGCGGATTGTTTGGTCAGGGGACACCCGCGGCTACTCCATCCTTTGGCCAGTCATCATTTGGTCAAGGGTTTGGTCAAGGATTTGGTCAGCAGACGGCGTCCAGCACTGCACCAGCCACAGGTTTTGGTCAGACCACAGGTGGCACAGGTGGGTCGTTGTTTGGTCAGGGTGCATCATCAAACGCAAACGCACCAACATCTGGCTTCGGCTTTGGTTCGCCATCTGCGTTCGGCACTTCTGCCACCTCTGGTCAACAAGGATTTGGTCAGGCAACTAGGTTTGTTGTTTCCTATCGTAGTGCTGTTCAGCTTTTCAAATGTATTGTTTACTAAATTAACTAATGATAGGGTTTGTATAAGCCAGGTAAATGCCTGCGTTTGTAGATATAATCATACATACTACCTAATTAAGATCTTTGCAGGCCATGTCTGAAACTCCTACGCTGACCCCACTGTAAATGTGCACATAATTTCCTATTATAAGATCCTCTTTCTGGTGTCCAAATCTCAGTTTTTCCTTGCCCCCAAATACTTATCTTGACAAAATGAACATTCCTGATCAATATGTATGAATGTATGAGCACTTGTTATGTCACCCTTCTAGACATCTATTCAGAGGCGCTCCCGTCTACAGCGCTGACACTGAATCGGAGTTTCATGCCGAAGCGCTTGAGCAATTGCGAGTGAAGGACTGTCTCAGGGTTACTACGTGGCGGCTTGAGGTGGATGCAAACCCGCTATCTTCCGGCCCCGAGGCACGGAACATACCCCTACACCACCAAGCCCCACCAAACCCGAGCCATGGTTCACCTTTTGAAATTCTAGATAATTATAATAATTCTAGATCTGTTTGGAGCAGTGGTTCCCAACATTTTTTGACTGTCGGGCCACTTTGCTAAGTTGGAGGACACGAGGGCCACTTTTTCTTAGTTGAAGGACATTAGGGGACCACAAGGCTAAAATTTAATTAACTAGAGGCGTATAAAATTGTTATAATTGAATCAAAATAGAATATTTGATGCGATTTATTAACGTCCAAATAAAATAATTTGTAATAGAAAAGAATTATGTAGTCTATCATGTCCAAATTGTTGATTTTTACATATATTTGCTTAATTCATTGAGGTGCTGTGGGCCAGTTTTGTAGGCCAGGCGGGGCACTTTTGGCCTGCGGGCCACAGGTTGGGAACCGCTGGTTTAGAGACATGACTCAAGTTAGACTTTGCTTCAACTGCAATTCAGTTATTAGTTCTTTACCTTTTCTACCTGTTTACCTTCGCATCTCATTGGTTCAGTTCTTATCTCAGTGAGTTTTTGTTTTTAGTGGCGGTGGTGGTGGCAGCATGTTTGGTGGGTTTGGTGGTCTTGGTGGACAGCCGGATCCGGAGAAGGCCAAACAAAATGTGTTTGGTTCGTCGACAACATTTGGAACGACCCCGCAGAATTCTGGTGAGAGCTGATCACCTGCTTTCAAGTGTTTGATACTTTTTAGCACTTTAATAACTCTGTCCCCTCACCCCCTCTGCCGCATCCTCTTAGGTCCTCTGATCCGTTTGGCCTTTTTGTTCCCTGCATTAGGACAACCATGGCTCAAACCAGATCACTTGCCTCAGAATAGGTCCCTCCCTATGGAATGGACTTCCACCAGCAGTTCACTCTCTCATCCTCTCAGGTAGTGTTTCCTCATCTTTCTCTCGTCGTAAAATCTGCCTCTTCGCTCGAGGTTGCACGCGCTGGGAGTGCTTCTGAAAGGCTCTTGCTGCGAGAAGCGTTTTATAAATGGTCGGATGCAATACAATAATAATGACAAGAGTATACTAAAAGTAACTTGGAAAATGTAAAACGGCTGCGCACCAAACATGTTGTATTGGGTTATTGGATGTATCATTTTTTGCTTTTGATGTTTCGCAATGATGAAGAAATTGAAGATGGAGATGACATCTTATCTGTTGTACATAGCACATTCTACTAGAATACACAGAAGGAAGAGTTTGATAAAGATTGGATTAAATTTCTCTGTGTTTTGTTGTTAGTTTGTTTTCGTTGCTGTTGAAAAGCGTTATTTCAAAGTACTTGTGTCACATCTATTTTGGCTTTAGGACTCTTTACACAGATTGCCTCTACACCGTTTGGTATGGTGAAAACGGATGCTAGCATCTCTGGTGCCTTCAGTGCCGGTGGCAGCAGCATCCAGTCTTCAGGGTTTGGTGGATTCCAGAAGCCACAGCAAACGACAGCAAGTCAGTTTACCATTGCTCTTTAGAAAGTTGTTTTAAAAGTACTTGAGGTAAAAGTACATTGAGGTACAAGTACCTTGAGGTAGAAGTGCCTTGAGCTGACTGTGTAGGGCAGCCATGTGGTTTTTTGGGTAAGCGCAGACTCTTCATCTTAGTCAACAATATTTGTTGTGTTACATGAAATCTGAATGTTTAGTGAAAATGTATGATGTTAACTAAAGTGTTGGTTTTATGATTTTTCATATCTAGTTTGCACTGGATAATTAACATTTGATGATGATGATGATGATGTTGATGATGTTGACGACGACGATGTTGAAACAATTTTTACAGCGCATGCTATTACATGGACACTTTAACAATCCTAAGCACCGACATCAGTAAGAGACTTCAAGAGTCTTACAGCTGGACTCACTTGAAGAAGGTCTCAGCTGAAGTTGATGCACGGATTGAAGGTAACTTGGTTAATATGTATATGATGTGTAATTGTTCTTTCTTTTGTCTTTGCCGCAGGTGCATTTGGTTCAGGCTCTTCATTTGGAAGTCCAGCAGCAGGTTTTGGAGCTGCTCCTGGGTTTGGGAGTCCACCTGCCTTTGGAGGTGCGCCAGCATTTGGAGCAGCACCAGGGTTTGGAGGTGCGCCAGCCTTTGGAACGTCACCTGGCTTCGGAAGTCCTTCCACTTTTGGAAGATCACCTGGTTTCGGCGGCGGTGGTGCATTTTCCAGTTCTTTTGGAAGCGCAGGTGGAGCAGGACAAGCATTTGGATCAAATGACGCGACTGCAGGAGCTTTTGCAAAGTACGTCTTTTGGATTTCATTTGGACTTCTTATCTGACCAGATGCAGTAATACGTGATTACTTTACTTTACCTTTGAACTGTTATAGCTCTACCGGAGTTTAGGGGGATACGGCTTGCTTGTATATAAAAATAATAATGGTGTTAGGTTGTTGTGGAACACTGCAGCTTTGGGTTCAGTAATCTTGTGTATGAGTACTTGTGCACAATTGAGCAACTTGTTATTAATGTTACCATTTTGCATGAAAATTAAAAAAATGGCTATGGATGTGTGGTCTAATTTTGGTACCTAGCTGAATACAATGTAATGTGCTGTAAGATGTAGTTAATATGACCATCTCTTCACGCCACAATCCCAGATGCTCTCACAGTTCTTTTGGAGTGGAGCCATTTTTCATTTGAGACAGGTCGTACCTCTTTCACTGTAAGCTTCACTTTGTATAGTGAAGCTTACATTTTTATGATGTGTAACAATGTGATATTAAATTTTGGTAGATGTATTGCGAGCGCAAGGTGATTGCCCGGTAGCCAAGAGGTATTACAAAGTCTACACACACGTGCACCCACCCACACACAAACACCCATGCACAGAAGGGTTGATTAACACCAGGATACCATGGGTTGATTAACACCAGGATACCATGGGTTGATTAACACCAGGATACCATGGGTTGATTAACACCAGGATACCATGGGTTGATTAACACCAGGATACCATGGGTTGATTAACACCAGGATACCATGATTCTTAACAGGAAAATTCTCATTTTAACAACCATTTACTGTGGAAGATAGAGCTTAAATCGACAAATAATTTTGGAATTTATGGGCTGTTTATCGATTAAAGCAGTGGAGAAATGTTTCTGCTGTAGTTTTGCTTCGACTGCTGCACCGTCGTTTGATGCGCTGGCCATGCAATCTGACCAGCCAACGTTTGGAAGTCCTGCTACTCAACAGCCGCAGGGATTTGGAGGATTTGGTGGAGTAGGAGGAGGAGGGGTAGGAGGAGCAACAGGTCAGAAGATAGATCACTAAGTCTGTTATTCTCGGACTTGATGGTTCAAGTGCGTTTGAAGCGTTAAAGTTGTGGGTGTTTGTCATCCTGAGGCTTTTCAAGGCATGTTAGGAAAGCAACAATATTTTTTCTAAGCAACAATATAGTTTTTTGGCCAAGACTTGTGGATGGTATTGGTGCAAACTTGCCACGGTTACGGCCACAGACTTATCCATGTACACATGTACAGTCTTATACGCATATTGGTTAACTATCCATATTTGGAGCAAAAAATGAGTTTTAAATTGTCTACCCCACAATCTTCCTAGTGTGTTGTCATTTAAATATTCAATGTGCACCTACTTAATTAATCATGATGCAATTAGCATATTATATTCTGTTTTACTAGTGACGTTTTTTTTCTTCTGTGCCTTTCTGTACTAGTTAAGGTTTCTTGTCTGTCTATACCAGCCAAGGTTTTTGCCATTTCTTTTATGATGTAGTTCTGTTTATACCTTGTAGTCCAGTTCATTTGCCATTCTACGGTCATTTCATTATACATAGGTGACCCCAGTGGCGGATCCAGAACGTTTCGTAGGGGGGCCAAAATTTTCGGTCTTGTGGGTGGAACAGGGGAAAAAATTTGCGATTTTCGCCGGTGGAAAAAAGTTTATAAATTTTCCGGGAAAATATACCAACTCATCCGCCAAAAAAGTTGATGACCTTTTTTTCTCTTTCTTTTTTTAAGTCATCGACCAATTTTTCGGGAAAAATATACCAACTCATCCGCCAAAAAAGTTGATGACCTTTTTTTTGTCATCGGCCAATTTTTCGGGCGAAAACAAGATGTCATTTTCGAACGGGGGGCCCACGTCCCGTACGATTTTGTAATAGGGGGGCCAGATGTCCTGTTTTTCTCTGTCACTACATGTGTTTAATGGCTTCTTCAAACCAAATGGGGGTGCCACGTTCCATGCAAATTTTAAATGGGGGGGCCATGGCCGGATTGGCCCCCTGGATCCGCCCCTGGGTGGCCCTATTAAGCGGGAAGATCTGGTTCCTTCTGTGTCTTCCTGGTGTAGCCCTAAGTTGCTATTTGCTGTATAAGTGTCATATGCCAATTGTTTGAACTTGAACCATAAATGTTGAAACAATAATATTGGATGTCCTTATTGTTGTAAGGGCTTGAGCGTAATAGGTGTTTCACGAGTTAATGTCTTTGATGGATCGTGATGAGGCAACTAGAATTGAAGTTTTCTAAGATGCTCCGACTATGAAAGTCCTGTTTGAAAGGCGGCTGTTATAATTATCAGTTTACTGGCGCTGAATCATGTTTGTCTTATTTTGCTTTTAGGACAATTTGGGTCTGGCTTCGGTTCTGCACAGTAAGTGGAAAGCACTTCTCATAATTGCACTCACTGATAACATTGAAACTTAATTAATGGTATTTGCAGTGTTAGACCCTTCTTTAACAGGCTTCTTTTCGTATTATTCTCAATAATAATAACAATAATAATATACTGACGTATTAACAGTTCTGCCCTAATAAGCGGCATTTTACTGACATATTCCTACTGACATACTTAGCTCTGAGAATTTTTACTTTAAAATGAAATGTATTATAAAAAACAATCTCATTCTTGTTACATTACAGCTTCAATCTTGAAACTTTCATGCCGTTAAAATCATGTCGATTTTGATTCATGATAAAAACTTAATTGTGGCTGTTTTGGATTCCCAAGGACTTTTACTTCAGGATATAGTAGGCTTATGCAAATGAAGTATTTATTTGTTAAGTGTCATGCTTTGCTGGTTAGATTTAATCAGAATGTAATCAAATGCCATTGAACAACTATAGGATTTAGAATTATAAATAGGCGAATATGGACGTCATGATTGTAAATTTATTTAGAGTATACCCCCTCTCCGCTGGACGCACCCGTACCCAAATTGCCCAAGTCCGATGACCTCCCCTTCCTGTGTATGTAAAGTTGGGACAATATAATACAATAGTATTTATTGTGCATGAATTCGGTAGTTAATGAATCAATCTACTAGTGAATTCTTACGGATTTATGTGAGTGATATTTTGCCTATAAATTGCACAATTATTTAATTCATTCATTTCGAGAATTTATATAGTGCCTCTTCAAGAAACTACTCAGAGGTGTTCCCAGCCACAGCTTAAAAGAAAGTAGGATTTGAGTGACTTGTAAAAAGCAGGGGAAGCTAAAGTTCACACGCCAGAGGTGTCACTTGGTGGCATCTCTGTATCAAGAAGTATTTTCACAATTTCAGTCTACTGTCGTTCATATATTGTACTAAGATCATTGTTGTTTGTATCTGTTCTTTTTGCTTTGTTCTATTTTACATAGTGCAAGTTTTGTCATTTATTAAATATGAATGTTTATTTTTTTGTAGGAATCTTCCATCAACATTTTCTACATACAGATAGAAGTCGGAGAAGATTAAGTGTGAATAGACGACATTGTTTAAGAAGTTCCTAACTAATTTAGGTCACATTAACACAGAAGTAAATTTAAGCATTGGAAGTTTGTTTGGAATTTAAAAATTAGTTAATGAAAGACATCAGATTTGGAAATTAAGAATATTTGTGGAATTCAAGTGACTGTCATTCTGTTTAATTTTTCTAGAATTTATCATGCATGTATCAAGAAGTATTTTCAAAATTTCATGTGTTCTTTTTATATTAAAAACCTGATACATTAAAAAATTTGCTATGACTGTTTCGTCACATCAGTTTGGTTTTAATGGACGTTGCTTTTGTGCTGTGCCAAGAAATTTTAACTAGATTTAATGTTAACATGTAAAGTAGATAGGAGTTCCATCAAAAAGAGGAGTTGTCTGCATCTCCTAACGTTTTTTATTAGTACATATAATACTTCGCAGTTGATCAACAGATTTACAGCAGATTCATCACAAAATACTGCATATATTACATGTTCGTGGAAAGTACTAAAGTTCAGTTCGCTCTGCCATCCTCTCGTCTTTATCTCGTCAAAAAACTTGCCTTTTTCTCAGGGTTGAACGCACTGGGAGCGCTTCTGAAAGGCTCTTGCTGTGAGAAGCGCTTTATAAATGGTCCAATACAATACATGCAACCAGAAACATTAGAAATGAACATGTGCAAGTCATCTGTTATTATTATCTAGATTTCTAGGTTACAAAAAACAGTATAAATATCCATCAGTCTTTTTCACAGGACAGTTTCTGTATGTGCATTGTCAACAAAACAGGTTTAAATGATACACGCAACCAGAAACATTCGAAATGAACGTGTGTGATTCATTTGCCATATCTAGATTTCTTGGTTAAAAAAACAGTATAAATATCCATCAGTCTTTTTCACAGGACAGATTCTGTATGTGCATTGTCAACAAAACAGGTTTAAACGATAACGATACCCGTATGACCTAAATCGGGAAGACTGAGCAACTCTGAGAATTTCAGATTGGTTATCGCTTCAACACGTCTATGCAGTAGTCCGCTTCAAGGTCAAGCGACTGCGGAGTAGCGGAAAGCTCCACGCTTTCTCCGTCGAAACAGAACTTGAGCGTTCCAAAGTCTTTTCCAACTGTGCGACAAAACTCCCTCATCAGTTTCTCCATCGGCTCGTCCTGTCAAATGCACGAAATAATAACCATTCTGTATAAGAGCACAAATGGTGTTGCTGGAATCTTGAACCAGAACACTAAAGAAGAAAAAGATAAGAGGCACCACAATGTGGACACAATTTTGTTTTCATCTGCATCAGATCAGCTGAAAAATTCTTGTACCGTCTTCATGATGAGAAGCCCAATCCACACTTTACTTGTGAAACGATATATTGAATGTCATTGTTGCAAGGGCTTCAGCAGTGCTTAAAGTGTGGAAAAATAAGTGCCTGGACGCCCCTTACCTTTCAAAAAGAAGCGCCTGGACGCCCCTTACTTTCCAGGTTGTGCTGGCCAATAAGTGGCAGGACGGCATTCAGATTTTAAAATAAGTGCATGGATGGACGCCGCCCATGACCGTCCAGCCACACTTTAAGCCCTGGGTTTCAGCACAAGTGTTTCACCAGTCAATGTCTGTGATGGATGGTGATGATGAAGCAACTAGAATTTAATTTATCCAACGATGCAGGATGATTTTCATGTGGAAAACACGGTAATCATTACGATCAATTATGTTCTGCTGCAGGAGCTTCTATGTTGGCATCTTATTTTGCAGTTTCCTCTAAATAGTTTCTGATCAGTTTCTGTGTACTTCAGATCTGTATATTATGTCAAATGACCTCCCGTGACCTATGCTGGCGCTGTCACTGGATTGGCTGTCCAATCCCACCACAGCACGGTTATTTGCATCACACGTTTTGTTGATGTTAAAAACATAACCAACAGGTCCAAGAGACTTGAAACACGAAACTGTACTGCAAACAAACACAAACGGTACAATTTGAATTTGTTAAAGTTCACTGGTAGCAGGTATTACCTTTCGGATGCTCAACGATGTCTTTGATCTGCTATCTTTCATCTGTAGATTCAAACGTATCAACATCCGATCTTCAACTGCACCAACCGTTTCCATGGGAACGGGCGATAAACAATCTTGACTGCTGTTAATGTGACAGTCTGTTGAGAAATCAACACAAAATTTAACAGAATGAGATTTACTTCTTCCCTCGGTCTTAAGTATCCCTCTGTGCGAGTATAGCTGTAACCAGAATGCAAACCCATGCTTTGTGTCCTTGGCTCTTACATGTCCTTGGTCCTCCAGTAATACTCAAACCAAAACTATACAGTTCCAAATGTTTTCCACGGTTTAGTTCATGGGGTTCCAATTCTTAGGTACTTTATCAATGAGCACAAGTACCATAACTCTGCTTTGATCAAGCTCATTATCAGCAACTGAATCGAAGAAATGCATCTTGCAAGAACTCGTACAACCGACATAATTCTCCTTTGACACCTTGGCTATCACAGATATCCAACAAAACATGAGTAAATAAAAGACTTTTAAGTGCAAAGCTTTAATTTCAATCTTTCTCACGGTTCAGATGTTCAAAGTTCAAACCAATATCGGAAAAGAGCAAAACTGCTATAGAAATTGAACAATAAGATTTTGTCAAACAGCAAAAACCACTAAGATGAAAATGGATATGAAGAAATATTATTGTTCAGTACTTTTGGATCATGTCAAATTTAATTCATTTTTTAAAATCCTTAACTCATTTAATATCACAAAACTTACACCATGTCAAATAGAAGAACAATGTCAAATAGAAGAACAATGTCAAATAGAAGAGCAATGTCAAATAGAATAACAATGCGACTAGAACAGACATAACAAATTAAGTCTTAATTTGCTCTCAGTGGAATGAAATTAAATATTAATTCAAGTATGTCTACTGTAATCATTCATCATATATATATATATATATATATATATATATATATATATATATATGCATCATCTGTAATTGACAAGACTGCAATCATAATATAAGTGCACACGTTTGGCCTAGCAATTAATATAAAATTTGCTAAAGACAAAATTTTACTCTGTTCCCTGTCATTCGTCTCATCCGATTTGTACAACCGTATTTTTAAAAATAACCTGTTCACCCAAAATTACGTCACATAATGAGGAGTTCCAATACATGTGTAATTTTAAGATGGCAGATAAATGATCTTCTTGCTCACCAAGAATATCAGCCACCGTAATTCCCAATGCATTCGGTGAGTCGTAGATGTGGACCGTTGAATCGTTGAAGACCATGAAAATGTTGTTCTCATCTACGTCCTCCGTTGCCGCGATTGATGAAAATACTCGGGCAAAAGAATCCGTCTTAAACAGAGAAAAGAACAGTCTCAATTTGCTCGGCATCCGGCAGCTGCAAGCTACATTATTCCTTGTGTATGCCAGAGAAAAAAATGCAGCAGAAATAGTACATGCCGATTTGAGAAGTATCACAGTATAAATAACAACTCACATTGCTGCCTATTTCAACGCCATTTTGAAAAGTAACCTTCGACAGAAACTGGCCTGTGATTGGTCGGTGTGAGAAATCGCCTGCGAGTATTTGGTATGAGAAATGCATGTGATCTGTCAGTCTGAAAATCGCGAATAATCAGTCACACATCATGACTACAGCAGAGGCCGAGAGTTGACGTACTGTTTGTTTTCTGGAAGTATGTTTATCAAATGAAACTGAAACAAATTAGTCATCAAAATATGGTTGCACCTGTATCAATTAATATTTCTGCCATCATTGCATTGCTCAATTGTGCTGAGCAAAATTTTGTGAGTGAATGACTTGCTCAAGGTCCCTTCAGCCAGGTTTACACCAGAGGCGGATAGATGGGCCAGCAGGCATGGCCTACAATTTTGAGGAAGGATACTCTCCTTGGTAGAGAGTCAAAGTGAAAGGAGATCCTTTAGCATACTGATTAATGCAGATAAAACAGAAATGAATAAGTTACAACTGTCACACATATCATCACATGTAGTTAGCAAGTGCTGCTTAATTATCACAACACTTGAAGACTAGTTTGAAAATAATGGTGCCTACAATCCTACATATCCTATCTGGCCTGAGAGTTCTACCAGTCCAGCATGGGCCTCTACTGAAATCAAACAAACGAATGAAAGCATGAGGTGAGCAATTAAATAGGAGCATAGTAAATACCGGTTTAATTTGGAACTTCTTTACACCAGATGGCAATCTTATTTTAATGGCAAATGAATGACCGTCGATCGTCTGACAGGGATCGACGCTGTCAACGATCATGATGTCATCGTCGTTTTCGTTCATCGTTTTCTTCATCTTTTGAAGAGCGCTGAATGAAAAGAACGGCAATACTTCTTTCAACAGCGTGCGAAACAAGAAGACGTAAGAAATTAGTAATTATTAATAAATTGGGCAATTCAAGTTAATTGCATGCTTTTATTCATTTCATTCATTCATTTCAGACATTTATATAGCGCCTCTTCAGGAGTATCTACTCAGAAGTGCTCCCGACCCAACCACGGCTAAAGATAACAGGCCTAAGAGCAGAGTAGAAAGTAGTCTCAAAGGCTATAGGCATTAGATGTAGATGTTCCACAGGGAGCTCATTCCAGGTTGCAGGGCCAATGACAGAAAATGCATGGCACTGCATAATAGAAGTGCGTTACCGGGGAACAAGAAGCTCAGCCTGTTTAGAAGAGCGGAGAGCCACAGCGCTGGACGCTTAGGGTAGAGCAACAGAGCTCCTGCAAATAGACGGGCCACACCCGCGAGACAGCGCCAAACCAAGGAAGATATCCGGTAAGTGACCCTTTGTGGGAAAGGGAGCCAATGCAAGAGGTCCCGCATATAATCAGTGACATGGCCGAATCTTGTGATGCGACCAACAAGATGTTCCGCAGAGCGCAAGACTCGATCCAAGCACCCAAGCCGGGTCACCGGAAGACCCACATAAAGGGCGCTGCAGTAGTCCAGACAAGAGACAGCAAAAGAGTGGATTAGCGTTAAGGCAGCATTGAAGGTTAAGGAGCGGAGCACCACTAAGCTGACGCAATTGGTAGTAACAACTGTGGCATAGCAGGAGGACATCCAGGTCTCCAGAGCCTCTATTGCCGGCTCATGAATCTGACAGTGGAAATAGCTGCTGGCGCAAAACAGAGCAAATATGCTTGCACTATGTAAGCTAAACTTTCATGTCAGCTAAATTTATGTAAGCTAAACTTACACGTCATTCTTGAAGTCAACAAAATAAAATAGAAATTAACCAAGCTAGAACATCTTGAACCAAAATCATTCAATGGACTTAAATAACGCCCCTTCAAAGATCTACTCAGGAGCGCTCCCAAACCATCCATGGCTTAAAAAGTGACTCGAGTCATTTCTGAAACAAAGTCTGATTGGTCAGTGGAAATATGCACAGTGCCAAAAAGAGTTTATTCCAGATGGATGGCCTTGCAACCGAGAAAGCTTGGCACTGCCTAGCAGCCAAGCGAGACCATGAAACTATGAGTTCCCCTTCGTCGCAAAGCGAAGAGCCCGATGCGCTACAATGTTGGACGCTGAGCGGCAGTAAATATTTCTTTACACATTTAGTATTGCACAATTCAAAATATAATATAAATAAATAAAATTTCAGATTACAAAACAATGCAAAAATTACTTCATGGCAGCCTTCACTCCTCTCTTCATACGTTTTCCTTTCTTCACTGCAACACGTTTCGGCGTGGAAGGAGGAGTTGGATCTTTCACCTCAGCGCAAACTTCATCAATTTTCAATGGTTCATTCCTGAACAGCCATAAACTGAATACATGAGCTACAAATCATAAAACTTAAATGGTTTAACTGCCCCTCATTGTCATTTTGCATAAAACCCTTCTGATACAATAGTATACCACTTATTATTGTCTACAACAACAGTAAAAAATACATCCTTTGCAAAAGTGCCTTCTTCCATAATTACATCTTTTGCAAGAAGTGCCTCATTTTATAAATTACATCCTTTGCAAAAGTGCCTCATTTCATAATTTTCAACTTAGAGCCATTTGAAAAGACAAGTAGCATATTTACTTGACAGTATTTCTAGGAAAATATATAACAATAATTCCTTACAATCACAGTCTACAATCCCAGATAAAATCTTAAATAAAATTTTGAAATGAACATCTCACTGAGACTTTTTGCATACAGATGGTTCAAAATAAAGCATACCAACTTTATATGCAAGATCACACACCATATAACATAAACAGGGACACATTCATAAGCGCTGTTTCATAACACTGGTCAACAAATTTTAACTTCTTTTTTGTTTCCGAAAAAACTTTGACTGTTTTCTATAGAAGTTGACGTGCTGAACACGGTGGTGTTCTCAGAATTTTTGTATCACGTAAGGTTTTTGAGAAAACGGGCATGCAAGATTTTAACTGAAATGCTTGTTTATTGCATACAATGTCATTTGCAATATAATATAATTTAATTTCAATGGAAAACAAATCTTTATAACAGTTCTTCCTCATAATATTGGGTGCTGATGATGACTGTATCACTTAAAAATATTGAGAAACATGAAACTAAAGGTTTTTCATAGTTATTCCCTGTTCAGTTGCACATGTATAATGTATAAGATGCTGCTAAAGTTCCATAGATCTAAAATGCTTTGATGCTGATTTTCGTTTGTATTCTTTGTCTGCACATCTCGCTGCGGTGTCAAACACTTGTCAGACAACAGTGCTGGATTCCAGTTTCCCTTATACCGTTTTTCCACTGTGGCAATTTCCTGGTGTTCATCGCTAGATTTGTTAGGAACTTGGGAAGAAGTTCAAGTGGAAATGCAAGATGTGAATCTTAAGTTACATGTTGCCTTTTATGTCAGTATGCTGTAAGATTTGTTACCAAGTTTATTGTAATTTGGAGTTCTATAGTTACCAAGAAAATTCTCCACAACATCCTTCAGTGCTTCCAGGTGATTGTCTCTGGTCCCTCCCACAGATGTTCAAACTGCTTGTCATTGATGATGTGTCTGATCTGTGGACCCACAAAAATGCCTTCCTTGATCTTGGCATCACTCATTCTTGGGAATTTCTGTTGTAGATAAAGAACATCTTCAGTCCCTGTGCAGAAAATCTTCAGCATCCTTGTGCATGGCTTTTTAAAAATGTATCAGTTCCAGCATTAAGTGAAGAGAAGGCAGAAATATTTGTTGGACCGATTTCTGTCCAATACTTGGTGACAGCAAACTCCAGTCTTGAATCCAGTTGTTCTGCTTTTGCTTTCGACAAACCTAAGTCTCTACATGGTCGTTCAATTCCGACTATGTGAATGAGATGAGGCGTGCCAGACATTGGCCTACCTACTTCAAAATCCGGATCACTGTCAGCAGCTATATACTCGTTCCTGGCTAGATCAATGGAGCAGCATCTTCATCTTCTAAACTCCATTTCTCTGGTGGCTTCGCTATTCGAAGACTTTCATTGTACGGCACTGGTACCATTGTCGAAAGAAGATCTGGGCATTCAGTTTCCTTTCCTATTCTTGCAGAGAAACCAGAAACATTAGTGAGACAAACTTAGCAGCCCGTCACAGTCATTATCTTTCTGCTCTCACCAGACCATCGGGACGGCAAACAGCATTGCTTTCGCAGGACCCCCGGAGTCAAACTCTAAGATCTGCAGCACGTCTTCCACAGCAAATGAGAGGCACGCACTCCTTGGCTTTCTCTCCAGTCTTGCAACCAAAGTACAGCTCAAAGCTTTATTGACAAGTCCAGTCATTGTGTTTCTCTGAGGCTTACTCATATAGCATAGCCTACAACTCTCCACAACTGTAGCAAAATGTACATGTATCACATTTCATGCAACACTGGCGAGATATTTCTGCTGCCAACAACCGTCTTAAAATATATTATAGTTTAAAGCTCATCTGAAAATAAGCTGGCTAACTTGTTATGCATCTCGAATACATGTATACAAAACTAAACTTTGGAAATGCGACTTCAAACTACAAACAAACTGATGTCAACTTCCTCAGTGGGATATGCATGTAGACCTATGCAGAGAAGCGGCTCTAATAGTGCTTAGAACTTTTGCAGGAAGATTCTAACCAGCATTAATGCATATGCAGATCCAAGTTTATATTTTATTATGCAAGGCAAACATATATGTAAACTGTTCTAAGTGCATGCCTGGACATACCTCAGTTACACGAAGCTTATTATAACGTCATATCTTAAAAATGGAAATAAATAGAAAAAATGAGATTTCTCAAAAACGTTACGTGATGGGACAATTTCAAGGTCACTTTCGTGATCAGCAGCAGAAACTGCATAAGAAACACCTGAAAGTGTTCAGGAAACAAAATCACTGTTCACCAGTGTAATTAATCCAAGAACTATGCATGTGTTGTCAGGTCAAACATAACATCCATATGCCAATACTAGGAGACTAAAACATGGGACAGTTGGGACTGACACGTTAGTCCAGCGGTTCCCAACCCGTGGCCCGAGGGCCAAAAGTGGCCCGCCTGGCCTACAAAAATGGCCCGCAGCATCTCAATGAATTTAAGAAAAATATATGGAAAATTGACAATTTGGACATGATAGAGTATATAATTCTTTTCTATTACAAATTATTTTATTTGGACGTTAATAAATCGCATAACAATTCTATTTTGATTCAATTATAAGAATTTTATACGCCTTTAGTTAATTAAATTTTAGCCTTGTGGCCCACTAATGTCCTTCAACTAAGAAAAAGTGGCCCTCGTGTCCTCCAACTTAGAAAAAGTGGCCCGACAGTCAAAAAAGGTTGGGAACCACTGCGTTAGTCTCACAAGTGTCACTGGGCATTTCACAGGCTAGGGTTACAAACCAAGTCAAGATTCAACATATGCATGTTCAGTACTACTAACTGCTCATAACTTGAAACAGTTGAGTTTCCATCACAGTCTTGTTCTGCTGTTTTCTTCCTGAGGTCTCTGGATAAAGGTTCTTTGTACACTTCTGAATAAGAGCAAACAACAAACTTTCTTAATAAACTCATCTAAGGTAAATGCATTTACCTCAAATTAAATAATTCAAAGTAAATTGCTCATTTACATCAATGATCAGTGTAATGAAAAGAAACAAAAGGTGGCCAATTGGTCAGAGTGTTCACCTTGCAAAGAGACCTCACTCATAACTGCTCAGTAACATCGATTGATTCTTGGTTATTAGATATAAATTCATCATAATGACGATGATGACGACGATGATGATGATGAGGAGGAGGATGCTAGTAAATTAATAATAATAGCCAAAGTAACTTTTCAGACAGCTTCTAAGAGCCTGATGGATTACTTCTATCATGGGCAGAAAAATGATGACAATCAGAATAATAATAGTAATAAGCAATATAACCAAAGATACAGAAGTAATATCGACAAAAGATACAGAACTGCATAAAATCTTGCATTTATAACATTTTCTCCAACACCTGATGTAGGACCACAAGGTGTGGTTCTGTAGGTTTATAAAGCATATCTAGGCGGAAACGCCCCAATCATGCTTAGGTCACTCAACGTAAAACGCACCCACACAGAATGATCTTTAATCACCTTAAATGAAACTCAGGAAAGGTCCAAAAGTTAAAACCTTAATCATTAAATGACAAGAAATATTATTTTCCCAGCAGCTTTTAGCACGACCTTGTCTGTAAAGTTTCAAGTCATTATGGTAGATAATTTCATACCATACTACTCAACACCTATAGGCAGTCTTACAGTGTAGAAAAAGAAGTGACTGGATGACCCTACCACTTCAGGTCAAATAAGAAGCAGGACCGAGTTCAGATTTGAAATTAAGTGCCTGGACACCATCCATGACCGTCCAGTCACAATTTCAACCCTGCCTAGAGGTAAACCACTAATCTCATGGGCTGCGCATGAAGATAGAATAGATCAAAACAATTTGAATTGCTTACAGATTCTTTTTCGTACCTTTTCGTTGCACGCGTTTTGTTGCAGCTACACTGTTCAGTCGAGAAACTTGATTTGTATAAATAGAATTCTCTGAAGAAGGATTAACGTCCAGCGGCGACTGACAGTCAGATGAGATTTGCTTGGCAAGTCCTCGTCTCGTCCGTGGCCGAGATTGGCTGATGGGCTTAGCATCACCATCACTTTCGCTCGAAGCACTCATCTCCCCTTCCTCTCTCTAAGAAGCTGCTTTTGAAATCACACTTCTGAAGCACAATAAATTCCAGTAGAAGTTAAGTAAAAAGATGTATCACTGTATCTAAATAATTCCAATGTAGTCGATTAGTACACTCACTCAGATGTCAGCAGACGAATATGGCCATAGTAGATTGGGGCAGAATAGATCACATATGACCCTAACCAATACAACGCCTAACCCCGTCACTCTAGACAATCGTCATGACGCATGAATTACCGTAACCACCACCAGTAAAATTACACATTATATCCTTTAGTGCCGATATTTGAACAAGCTATGTTTGCAGACACTAACTCACTCACTCAGTTACTGATGCAGAAATATTAGGCTGTAGGTCTGAGTGCTCTATTCTTCCTAAATCTGGAGTGGCCATATTTCTTTACTGCAGACTGCATATCGGCAACCAAGCCAATGTATTCATCTACCCAGTTTTCTGCTTATTGCTGGGTAATGCAATGTAAAACTTTATAGTTTCTCAGCACCCATAAAAGTCAGGTCAGGGAGAACAGCCTACTCATCGGTGGTATACCAAATTAAATACACCATAGGGAAACTGTTCCCTTCATTCCGGGACCATGTCAAAATCCGGGGGTCAAGCCGATGAGACAGCATGGTGCTAGGGCTGCCAACTCTTGATTTCGCCATTCCGGGACGCCCGCAGTCACTATAGATATGACATTTATACCAATTCACACTGTCCAGATTTTCCACATAGCCTATATTGCATATATAGACAAAAAGTCATGGAAAAATCAACACGTCGTCTCTCAAAATGCATTACAAGTTACAACGGACTAACAGTAGGCCTACATAGGACACAATAGGCTACTGAGTGTCAGTGGTTTGTGAAGTTTTCAAGACTTGAATCCAGCGCTGTCCAACATTCGATGTTCAGCCAACAACGTTAGGTTTAACAGCACAGAATGCAAAATTATCACACAACTTGCCGAGTTTAGTGTGCAAAATGATAACATTTTTTCTACCACAAATTCCGGGACAATTTGAGATCAATCCGGGACACGGGACGCACAGGGCCGATTCCGGGACTGTCCCGGCGAATCCGGGACGGTTGGCAGCCCTACATGGTGCTACGGTGGTAATCGATGAAGGCGGTCGTGTAGTGGCTCAGGCGTAGTCAGTTCAGTCTAGTCGCAGTGGAAAATAGGAGAGGAGAGTGCAAGCGGTGGCGATGCTAGGTTAAGGGACGAGGTAAGAGGATATGAAACTGGCGGAGGTAAGCTTAGGTAGGAGGGTACGCAAACTGAAGAACACCATTGTTGTAACAGCAACAGCTAACCACCTTGACGTCACACAGTGAAATTATAAACCGATAAACAATATGCATTTGGTAGAAAACGGTTCAGAAGTAAAATGCGATATACTGAAAATGCATAGTGCTCAGAATTAGCGCGGGTTCAAGTTCAAAAGAATAACGCCTATGAAGCACTAAACACTTGTGGATATGCAGATAAACTAAATGTTTCGATCGAATACTCCGTAAAAACCACATATTCTTACGAAGTATGCACTTTCTTGCACTTAAAATCTGACTTTAATTCTTAAGTTCATGTGGTGGCAATACAAACTAATACCAAATAAACCAACTAATAATTATATGAAAGGCTACAAGTTCTAAATCCTCTTCACACTTAAACATAGATGTCGCCCCAATTCAAATTTTCTTAGTATTATAATTTTATATAATGGTCCTTTTAAATATCCACCTGGAAAATTTCCTGTGAAAACATAGTTATTCGTCAATTTTACTTCAAAAATATAATTAACGACATGTGTTTGGTTTGTAAACAAGATTAAACTTTCTCAACTCCGATTGTCGCTCAAATACCAATCACAAGCTAATCACAAGTACCTGTACACTAGTTTCTGAAGGTCATGCGGATTTATCGCAAGGCACCATTTATTTAGAAGTATAGTATATTCGTTTTAATTTCAAAGACAATCAGGGTGACATACCGCACCAAGTTACAGGTCAGAGGTGTAAAATTATACACAGAAGTAATAATAAAGCTTAGTAATAATAAGTAAGTATATTCTTTAAAGTATACCCCGCAGTCGATCGAGTTGATCGATCGAGTCGATCATAACTCGGCCAAGTCGAGTCGATCGAAAAAGCGTCGACTCGATCGACTTGCAAGTCGAGTCGATCGTGAGTCTTGCCAAGTCGAGTCGATCGAAAAATCGTCGACTCGATCGACTTGCAACCCAGATAACACGCAGCCGGGGACCCTCGCCGTTTTCTCCCGGGTATCCGGTGCGGTTTTCTGACGGGTATTGGCCGAGGTGTCCCGGTGGTTCCCTTCTGGTGCACCCCGCGAGCTTGTCGCCGTCTACCGACTCTACCGGTGTTTGCCTTAATTTATTTGGACGCCATTTTGTATGCCGTTTCGAATTCACGCGTATTTGGAAATCTGAATTTGTTTCTGTTAAAGGTAAGATTATGTTTTATTTTTTACTCCAAAAACAACATTTTATGTAAATACTGCGTCTAATTGTGGTCGGAATACGAATAGGCGTGACGGAGATTGGGTTAGGGTTATGGACAACACGTGCTTGGGTTAGCCTAAAACATGTTTAGCTTCGATTGATTTATGCATTGTATGCGTGTCCGTGAGTGTTTAAGTTGACCTTTGATAGGGGAATTGCTATGTTTGTTAATCATATCGGCCCTAACAACTTATGGCGTAATTGCAGAACGCGGGACCGCTAGTTTTTAGCGGTTAGGGTCAGGGTAAGCGTCGCGAGGGTCGGTTAGGATCAGTTTAAGTGTCGTGTGCACTGAATGCTCTTTTTTATATGTGTAATCCCGAAGACTGTATGCCTTTGTACGAAGCAATATGGTTGCCAACGACTTAGCTAAAATAGAGCGCTGTGACCTATAAGCCGGTAGAGTTCTATAATGACTCGGTAGACGTTCTAGAATGACTCGGTAGACACCAAGAACTAACGTTGCAGCGTTGTTATCTTTAATAAATCCAACTTCTAGTTTGCCGAGAATCCTTTTAATCGATCTAGCTTCTCTTTAGGCAAGAATTTGTTCGATAAATCCCGCTTCTATTTCGTCAGCAAATATTTTTCATCCATTTTTCATTGAAAATTATTGTTCATCAATCCAGCTTCAGAATGACTGCACTAACCCTAAAACTAACCATAACCGACCCTCACGACGCCTAACCTGAGCCCTAACCGACCCTCACACGATAAATCCCGCTTCAATTTCGTCAGGAAATATTTTTCATCAAATTTATTTTTAAAAACTAACCATAACCGACCCTCACGACGCCTAACCTGAGCCCTAACCGACCCTCACACGATAAATCCCGCTTCAATTTCGTCAGGAAATATTTTTCATCAAATTTATTTTAAAAAAGTTACTTGCTACCGAGTCATTATAGAATATAACCTATAAGCCGCATCCCTGATACAATGTGCTCAGTAAGTAAGTAATCAACGCGAAATCTAAGTAAAACGGTTAGGTTAATAAAATTATAAATGAGGGAAATATGCAGTAAATACAAACAAATTTAAATTTTGAAACTAGAGCCACAGTGCTCTATTATAGCACCCATACTGTTTACATGGGCAGGCTCGCCGTCTTCGGGATTACCGCTTTCGTCTTTATTTGCCTAAAGTTAATCGTCTTTATTTGTCTTATTTACAAAAGGACTATAATCGTTAAATTTAGCGAGTCTTTTGCTGTATTTGCAGTCTATGTGAGTAATTCTCACCAGCTGTAAGCATAACAATTCTTTACTGCCAGTGGAAAGTAAATTGTAGACTAGACAAGCATTATATAAAAAGAGCGTAATTGACCCCAACAATTTTTTTCTTGGGTTTACACATGTCTCATCTGACCCAACAATTGTGCCAAATTTCAGGTAAATCTGAGTCGGTCATGTCAATTTTTGTTGTAAATTTATTGGAATAGACACGGAATCACCCTATAAGAGAATTTTAGCTTTTATTTTGTAACTATTATTGACTTAGTGTAAACCCTTGTTTCTTGAATTGTATATTAGAAGCATAGTGCCTTAGATGTCTTCCTATTCAGTCGCAATATGTGCAGCTGTCGGTTATTGTTTCAGCTTTTAAAAATATTTGTTATGATTTCAAAATATGTGTTACCTCTGTGTTTGACTATGACAATTGGATAAAGTTAATTTTAATCCTACTTAACTGCATTTACATTAAGAAAGTTATATATCCCAGGACCCAGGTTCACAAACATTTAGGGATGAACTGAGTAGATGATTATAGCTAATCACCGAATACTGAGCAGCTATTTAGCCTCTATTCAGCCGCAAAGCGAATTTGAAGCCAATATTCAGTGCAGCCTTAATTTAAACAGGATTTATGTCCATGATGCAAAGTTATATTGACAGTGTTTTTTTGTAGCTACCGTGACCACAAAAAACTGGACAGTTGTCGGTATCAACAAGTAGTCCTCCATATGAAAGTCATGATGTTGCAGACCTATCATCTACAGGAGTCGATAACGTTGAAGATAGACTTTCATGTACCGGTACATCACAACTTCACACTGTCTTTGTCGTGCAGTTTTTTGTTTATTTTATTAAATATACGCAGTCCAAAATTCGATGAAAAGAAACATAAAAGAGCTTGAAAACAATGTGCAATTGGAGTATATCTTCACTGGGAGTTCCTTTCGAATAAACATTTCTAAAGACCATGATTCTCTAATAATGAAATGTATTTTTTATTATATAAAATATTTGCTCATAGACTTAGCATTCACTTGTTCTCTGTAGTTTTTTCAAACCTTTGCGATTGACATGTGAAATGATAAACTTGTACGTTTTATTATTATTACATTAGCCAACACTGCAGCGACCTTTGGCATCTCCTGAGTTTTCGGGACTCTCATCCAGGCAGTTCGGATCACCAGCGAGCGAAGTTCGCTAGGATGCAACAGGACAGTCATCAAGACCTGCCCCTTTAAAGACGCCAGTGGATAAAACATGTGGTATGTGTTGAATTCTTCTTCTTTAAGTTCTCTGTCCCTCGGCAGGTTCCAACTTCCAATGACGCCATTCTTCTCTTCGCTGTGCTTTCCTCTTCAGTGCGCTGTATACTTCAGACATCATCCATCCCAGCATCATCTGCCTCGGTCTTCCTATCTTTCTTTTTCCTCCAATCTCCCTTCTATGATTTATCTCAGGAGGGAGTCTCCTCTTAATATGTGTCCAATTCAGTTCTTTTGCCTTTCTCGTAACGTTGTCATCAGTGATCTTTTTTCTCCTACTCTTTGCAGCACCTCTTCATTTGTCACTTTCTCCATCCAGCTCACCTTTTCCATCCTTCTCCATATCCACATTTCGAAGGCTTCCAGTCTTTTGCTATCCTCTTTCCTGATGATCCACGTCTCCAACTCATACAGTACCACGCTCCATACCAGTACATTGACAAGTCTCTTCTTTATATCTTTGCTCAACCATCCTCTCATCAACTCGCCTCTTTTCGTGAACTCATCTTTTCCCAATACTATTGAATTCTTAAACAATTGTAACAATTTGAAACTCACCGTATATATATGAAAAGTAATATTTCGAGTGGTATTTTGATACTATAAGTATTTACCTTGCATTCAAGTATTTTATTTGATATGAGTTAACATATTTTTCTTCTTTTATTACAGTGAAAATTAAGAAATACCTTTCTTTATTGAAAACACTTTTGGTTTGTTAGAATAACTGCTACCTCATTTCTATAATTTTTAATGGTTAAGTAGTTGTCATATCATGGACAAGGGATAATTTAAGGGGCTGCTAATTCAATAGAAGAGCAGCCCCTTAAGTTATCCCTGGGGCAGTCATGGATATGAAGTGTTGACGTTTCATCTTCATAGCCTGGGTATATGAGGGTGGTCGGCCAGTTCTTTCCCTTGCCGTCTCATCTTTCCCCCGACAGTGTCGTATGGTGTGTTCATAATAACAGAGTTGACTGGAGGCACATATTTTTTATTGATTTATTTCAGAAATTTATATAGTGCCTTTTCAAGGTAGGCTACTCAGAAGCGCTCCCAGCCCAACAATGTCTAAATAAAACAGTTTTTAGGTTAAGGAACAGAGCGGAGTGAACCCTGGGAAATAAGCGCAGTGTATCAGGGAGACCATTCCAAGCTGTAGGACCTGCAACAGAGAATGAACAACGCTGTCGGATAGCAGTCCGTGAGCGGGGAACCAGAAGCTCAGCTTGGTTCGCCGATCGAAGGGTGGATCGACACAGATCTCCCAAGGTGGAGCAACAATATAGACAAGGCTTGGAATTCTAAAAGGGCTCTAGAAATCACTCCTAGAAGCAAATCATGTAACAATTTGCTAACCGGTGTTTCTAGACTAATTTGACCCTGCTGAAAACGAAAATCGCTGTTAGCAAGCTGGATTTTTGGCCGTTCAATGGGAAAACAAGATGGCGGACAAAATGGCGGTCAGTTGCTTCAAATGGCTATAAGTAAAGTATTGTATGTGACAGGAACACGATTTTACACTCTAAATTAAGATTATAGGGTGCAAGGAATACAATGGAACCAAATACACATATGTAGCACTGCAAGAAAATCAAAATGGCGGACAAAATGGCGGCCAGAATCTTAAAATGGCTGTAAGTGAAGTTAAGTATGCAGTGGAATCATGATTTCAGGGTCTAAATCAACATTTTCGGGGTCAAGGAATGCAATGGAAGCAAGGTAACATATGTGGCATTGCACGAAAACCAAGATGGCGGACAAAATGGCGGACAAAATCTTAAAATGGCAATAAGTGAAGATATATATGCAACTAAATCTTGAATTCAGGGTCTAAATCAACACTTCCGAGGTCAAGGAATGCAATGGAAGCAAGGTAACATATGTGGCATTGCACGGAAACCAAGATGGCGGACAAAATGGCGGACAAAAATCTTAAAATGGCCATAAGTGAAGACATATATGCAACTAAATCATGATTTCAGGGTCTAAATCAACATTTTCGAGGTCAAGGAATGCAATGGAAGCAAGGTAACATATATAGCACTGCCTGGAAACCAAAATGGCGAGCAAAATGGCGGCAAGAATTTCAAAATGGATGTTAATGAAGTCATGCATGCAATGGGAACTTGATTAAAAAAATTTGCGAGGTCTTTGCAAGATGGTATCTGAGACCTCTGCAGTTGAATTTATCTACAATGTTCCCTTATTTGACCAGATATGATCATTCAAATTATCGCAATGCCTTCAGGAAGTTTTAAACCAAGGAGTGTTCTTCAAAAGAACACTGACAAAATTATAAAGGAAGATTTGTATGTCATGCAGTGACTTATTACATCGTATCAAGCTGACTGTCCCATGGATCTGAAAACACGATTGTGCCATGGACTTTTCTCAAAACCAATGGGATTGGATTCTCTCTGCAAAAGTAACTTGTCGTCCGTATTTCTATAGCAGAGGCATATCATTTGTTTATTTATAATATTTTACTTAGTGCCTCTTCAAGGTGGGCTGCCCGGAATCGCCCCCCACTTAACCACAACTAAATAGGACAGTTTTTTATTCTTAAGGAACAGAGTGGAGTGACCCATGGGCATGCAATAGACGCTGTGAAAAGGGGTTGGCCATTCCCATTCTAGATTTTAGAACCAGCTACACAGAATGAAAGGTGATGTCAAATAGCAGACCGCGAGTGAACCAGCTCAGCTTGGTTCGCCAACTGAAGAGTAGTGGACATACGAGGTTGAAAAACAGAGTTCTTTCAGACATAGTGGGGCTATAGCCTATAGTCCATCAAGGCACTACCTAAGCAACACAGAGAGCCTGCGGGAAAGGGAGCCAATGCAAGACATCCCGCATATTGTATGAGACATGACCAAATATTGTGATATGCCCATAGGCTAAGTCGCGACACAGTTCATCCGACTTGCTGCAGACAAATTATTGTAGGACAAGCAATGGCTCAAGCAATAGGGAACCTCCAAACGCGAAGACAGTTGGTGACCTGACAGATCTATACAGTTGATACCTGTGTACAGTTAGCCTACTTTCGATTGGCTACAAGAGGGTTAACAATTATTGCCTTCGATAGATAGTGGACATTGCTTTTAGTAAGTGAAATCGTACAGAAAATTACAACCACAACTCTGCCACTGTGTGGAGTCTTGAAATACTCCGTTGTCGGAAAATTGGGTGAATTTTCTTGGTATGCTTGAAAGAAAGACTGATCTAGTTCATTCCTGTCCATTCAGCTCTCAGCAGCCACATTTGGAGATATGGACTAGAGCGGTTGCTGGTGGTTACGTGAAAAAAGATAAGGTGTTGTCCACTGCCGGCTCATATGTGTTTGCTTTATATTTAACGGTGTTTTTGGTGATGGCAGGAACATCAGTGGAACAGAAGCTCATCCAATTCACGTAACTATGAAGAATTGATCGAGTGGCCTTCATGCTACAACTGGATGTGATTTGACATATTTAGCAGGAATCAGCTGAAAGAATGCTTGAATAAACTACTTGAAAGTTCCCACTTATTTTCTACATTTGGAACATTCCCTTATGAGCTCATTACCAAACTGTCAGTTTGGAAAGGCCTATTTTTACTAGATATTGATGTTCAGATATCATCCTCATCTTCATCAGATGGAGTGTGGTGGAAGAAAGTAATCTTTACCAGTGTGCACCAAAGCCACATTATAGAGTTTGTTTACAGCAAATCATGTGAAGTTGACAAACGTAGCATCAGAACCTGCTGCTATCGAAGTGCAATCTTGTCATGTGCACTCAGGTGCAATTGCATTGACAGCAGCAAGGCCTGAATTGACTCTACGTACCCTATATCCGTCAAGTCATAAAAAGTTGAAACTATTGATAGGCCAAGTTATGAAACATTGAAGCATGCATCCTGTATATACATAAAGCCAGCAATAGTTAAACTGCAGTCCAGTCATAGGCTACTAAAAATTTCCACTATAGGTATGACAATTTCACTGCATAACACTGCATGTGATTTTGTTGGAAGCGTATGACCTGGAAATTACTAGTCCAGACTGAAATCAAGTCTCCATCGTATATGTTCAAGACATCACTCATAGCCAGTTGAAGTTTTTGTCCACCATTTTGGTTTTTGGTTTTCTGGCAGTGTCACATAATATATTCAGTGCCTTTAATTTCACTTTCCTTAATTCCAAAAATTATCATTTACATTCTGAATTGATGTATCTATTAGATACAGAAATTCACTAACAGTCAATTCAAGAGTCTGGCCGCCATTTTGGCCGCCATTTTGGTGTCCAGGCAGTGCTATATATATATGCGACATTGGTTTCATCACATGCCTTGACCTCGAAAATGTTGATTTAGATCCTGAAATCATAATTTGGTTGCATATATGTCTTCACTTATTGCCATTTTAAGATTTTGTCCGCCATTTTGTCCGCCATCTTGGTTTTCGTGCAATGCCACATATGTTACCTTGCTTCCATTGCATTCCTTGACCCCGAAAATGTTAATTTAGACCCTGAAATCATGATTCCACTGCATACTTAACTTCACTTACAGCCATTTTAAGATTCTGGCCGCCATTTTGTCCGCCATTTTGATTTTCTTGCAGTGCTACATATGTGTATTTGGTTCCATTGTATTCCTTGCACCCTATGATCTTAATTTAGAGTGTAAAATCGTGTTCCTGTCACATACAATACTTTACTTATAGCCATTTGAAGCAACTGACCGCCATTTTGTCCGCCATCTTGTTTTCCCATTGAACGGCCAAAAATCCAGCTTGCTAACAGCGATTTTCGTTTTCAGCAGGGTCAAATTAGTCTAGAAACACCGGTTAGCAAATTGTTACATGATTTGCTTCTAGGAGTGCCATTTTGAGATTCCAAGCCTGGTCTAATATGGCACTTAATGTCTTTATCTTTATCCTTATAATTATTACTATGTGTATGGAACATGGGTTTTGACACAAGATCATTAATGAATGAACTATGATGATTACCTGTGTAGATTTGGTTTTGTAGGTGGTGATTTTAATACAAGACTCCTGTTAAAAATATGATTGTCGAGCATGGAGGACCTGCGTCAGACACAGAAACTGCACTCCTCCATGCTGCAGTCAAAATCCAGACAGCTTAACGATGCAGGTGCAATTGTAACAGAGGATGATGACCTGATGAACGTGGGAAAACCTTGATCCTTCGGCTATGAAAGTTTTAGTGAGTCATTTTACTGTTTAAATGGTTTTTAAGGCTTTAACTTAATTAAATAAAATCAATTAACCATTTACTATTAAAGGCAAGAACTGTTGCACATTGAATATAAACAAAATAATCATTAATGACTAGTTGCATAGAAACCAGAAAGAATAATCAACACATCGTAGCAAAGGGATAATGTCGATTATGCGCCAGAAGTTAGGCACAAAGCTAACAGTCCCACTGACAGGGGTAGCCGAAGGAACGAATCCATCACTTAGGTGCAACGCAAGAACCAGCATGTTCTTAAAACTGGTGTCAAATTGCAGAACATGGAGACTTTATTGTCTATGTTAGGACTTGACTGTTTGTATTTGTTTCTTTTATCGTTTAGGTGCAGGTACTCGCAGATAATGGAGGCAGCGATTTGCGGGAGTTTGTACAAAGGAATATGGGGTTAATTTTTGACAGTGAACTGGCCAGAAATTGTTATGTAACAGGCCAGTGAGGCAAGAGAGCCTTCACGTCTCTGAAGCTGTTTGACCCACTTTAGGCTTGTCTTGCATGTCTCATCTAAAAAATTTAAGTCTTCCGACCGTTCTTTATTAGGTATTAAGCCATTGAAATGTTACAAACTGCATGGTTAGTGATAAGTTGACAATTTGTATCTGTTTCTAAACTTAGCCTTTGTAATTTAGACAAGCAGGGCACTGTTTGTAAATATAGCAGTTGAATGTAGTAAGAGTTGTTGGAATATATCATTTTACATTACAATTCACAGCACTTCAAATTTCTGCTCTGTGTAACATGCTATTTTTAATCTGAATGTTGCTTGTCTAAAAATGCAGGTGCAGTAAAGCAAAATGATGCTACGAAGAGCAGCACAAGGAAAATGCTGGAAGATGAGTTAGCGGTTTGGTTGGGCAATGCTAGGGACCGTGGACGTGGAAGCCGCTGGCTTTTGAAGTCGCCACCTGCCATAGAGACTGATCAGTCGACAGAGTTGGAGGCTATAAGCATCGAGTCGGAGTTGAATCATGATGAATGATTTAGCTTTTCGGGAAAATTTTTTTAGAAGGACCAAAAACCTAGCTCGTAATGTCAGATTTTGAGTATCGGACAACACTGGAAACTTTAATTTTCAAGTTCCTGTTATGTATGTACAGTATTTCTGTCGATGTTTGAAAGGTTAACCTTAGAATTTAAATGAGCATTAAACACTTCATTAGCTGTGCAGAATGTCTGGCAATATAACATTTTGTTTGTCCGATGCTCCGCTCTTGCCCCGCTTTTAGTTTAGCTCTGCCATTGTGCATACACTGCTCACTCAAGTAAACAGCTCATAGACTAGCGTGAAATTTTTCTGGACAATTTTTCAGCGTTGCAACACTGACAATGATCATGAATAAATTGATGTATGATTTAAAGCTATTTTCAATATCTATTGTTTTCACTATATTTTACAGGCCAGACAGAAATTGGGGTAAAGAAGGAGATTAGCGGCCGCGCTGCAAACGTCACCAAACTTTCTCTAGTGCCTTCCTAAGATCATGAGCTTCCAAACGCACCTACTGCTGATGTTCGCTGACGATTCGGCGATTTTTTTTGAATTTATCCAAATGTACACAGAAAACATTTGCACTCAATTTATGCATGTGTGCAAGTATTTTCTATGTAGATTTAGATAAATTCACAAAAATCGCCGGATCGTCAGCGGCGTTTGGAAGCTAATGGTATTTGGAAGGCATTAGAGAAAGTTTGGTGACGTTTGCAGCGTGGTTGTTAATCTCCTTGTTTACTTAAATCGGTCTTACGTTGTACAGTACACATGTAGGAGAATTACTAAGAGCACTGTTGTGTTTGATTTTTTCAGATTGTAAAGAATTTCACATTAAAATGTTTGAAAGACTTTTTATTTTATGTAGTTAAACACCGGTTACTAAAGCTTTTTTAATGCTTTTAACAACCTATTATTTTATTTTCAATAACTTACTTAATTAAATCCTTGGGTTGCCTGCTTTTCCATGTTTGTTTAGTTAGCATAACGAAAGAAAAATAATATTGACCTATTTTGAGGATTAATCAAAGACCTTAACAATTATAAATCAAACTCAATATGTTGCAAAATAACATTAATGATGCCTTTGGTGTGTGGAGCACAATTTACAGTACATTTTGCATGATCCGGCATCGCTTTTCAGTCATATGGGAATGATCTTGGTAAACTGCCGGGCTAACCCGTATGGTTCCCGGCCGGAAACCTTGGACAAAACCCGCCGGGTTGCCCGTACGGGGCCCGTATGGCAGCCCGTATGGGACCCGTAAGGTTCCCGAATATGGTGGTTATCTGGGAAGTCGAGTCGATCGTGAGTTTTGCCAAGTCGAGTCGATCAAAAAATCGTCGACTTGCAAGTCGAGTCGATCGTTGTTTCATTGACTCGACTCGACTTAGAAATATTTTACTTAGTAAATATTTTACTTATTCTACTATTTCTTGAAGACTCAAAGTGACCTAGATGAAGCTTATAATGACGTAATTCGGTTTTTTGCACACAAGTACAGGAAATGAACCTTTTGGCAGTGTTGGCGATTTCGTGTTAGGGAAACTGGGAAAGTTGACTATAGACGCACGTTTTCGATTTGAATTGAACGAGTAGGCCTACAGGGACGGATACAGAAATTTTGGAAGGGAGGCCAAAACTTTGGGTTTGGAGCCGAAAAAATTCCGCCGAAATTTTTTTTGTCTTTCGACCAAAAAACTTCTAAAAACCCGTGGCAACTCAGGTTATTTAAAATCTGATGACTTTTTTTTAGTCATGTGCTACTTTCTCATCTTCCTGTTACCGTTGCATTGATTTAAGCTTCTTGAAACCTGATGGGAGAGGGGTACTTCTATGCAAATCTCTTAATGGAGTGGGGGCATGGTCGGATTGCCTGCATTGGATCCGCTCCTGAATGAGCATGATACAGATATACTATTATGGGCCTGTAGGCCTATATGCCCTATATATATGTTGATGTTAATTTTAAGAATATAAAACGAGGCTCTTTCATGACGTCACTTCGATTATGATACAATTCTGCAATTAATTAAGTTCACTGGGAAACGAAATTAGGCCTATTGTGACGTCACTTCAATCAGGATACAGATCTACTATCATAATTTATAATTTCATTAATTTTGAGAATACAAAACTATAGGCCTTTGCTTATTGTAACGTTACTCTGATTATGATGCAATTTTACTATTATATTACAAGTTCACCTCGAGAATAAAAAAAACTAGGCCTATTGTGACGTCACTTCGATTATGATACAAAATGTACTAGGCACTATTATAGAAGTGCATTTTGAGAATATAAACAAGGCCTTTTTGACGTCACTTTGATTATGATGCAAATGTACTAGGCCTATTATAGAAGTGCATTCTGAGAATATAAACAAGGTCTATTGTGACGTCACTTTGATTATGATGCAAATGTACTATTATAAAAGTGCATTTAGAGAATATAAACAAGACCTATTGTGACGTAACTTCGATTATTATTAAACAGATCTATACCAGTATAATTATTATGTTCATTTTGCGAACATAAAACGGGGCCTTTTATGACGGTACTTCGATTATCATACAAGTAACCTATACTTTTAAATAAGTTCACTGAGAAAACGAAATTAGGTCAATTGTGGCGTCATTTCGATTTTGATACAGATGTGCTGTCATATTATTTCATTTTCATAATACAAAATTGGGACTGTTTAAACGCAACATCGCTCCGATTATGAAACAAATCTATTATTATACGTCTAGTAAGAGAATATAAAAGTAGGCCCATTGTGACGTCACTTCGATCATGACACAAACCTACTATTACAGAAGCTCATTTTGAGAATAAACTAGGCCCATTGCGACTAACTTCGATCATGATACAGACCTAATAAAAAAGTTCATTTTGAGAATTGTGACTAACTTCGATTATGATACAGATCTACTATTATAGAAGTACATTTTGAGAGTATAAACTAGGTCTATTGTGACGTCACTTCGATTATTACGCAGATCTACCGTAATAATTATTGAAGTTCATTTACAGAATCTGAAACGAGGCCTAATGTGACGTCACTACAATTACAGTGCAAATCTACTATAAATTCACTGAGAATACGAAATTAGGCTTATTGTTACGTCACACAGATTATAACACAGATCTACCATCGTATAATTTCATTATGAGATCACATAACTGCAGAGGTGAGCAAGAAACAAAACTAGACCAAGTCGACGCGAAGTCGATCGAGTCGATCGTTGGCCTAGCCAAGTCGATCGAGTCGTCGAGAGGTCGGCGAGTCGACGAAGTCGATTGAGTCGATCGTCGGCCGAGCCGAGTCGATCGAGTCGTCGAGAGGTCGGCGAGTCGACGAAGTCGATCGAGTCGATCGTCGCGCGAGCCAAGTCGATCGTAGGCTCGTAGCCCACGACTCGATCGACTGCGGGGTATACTTTAAAGTACCAGCTGCAAAACGCACTCTGGTTTACAAGCATATATAAAAACAAAACAAAAAACATGAACATAAAAAACAAATACAAGACAAATCTGGCAGCCATCAACGGCGCCAATCACATAGCTCAAGCCTATTGATGGTAACGTTACGACAGAGTCATCCTTAGGCAAAACGCGCTCGAGAAGCACAAGTAAACCACCGTCGAACTCCTACACGTTGGCTACACGAAGAGTCCAGCCGACAAATTTGGCTCATCATGTTGCCTTTACGAGCTTTAACTTGAACAAGACTCTAATATCTTTGCTTGAACTATGAGTCTATGATTTACCACATAATTTTCTAATTATTACAATAATATACTACATTATTAGGCCTACTGCATGGTGGTTGGTGCATTTAGTTCTAGCCGCAAAGGCTTCAAACCTTCAAATCTATTTGCGGCAGTATGATCGATTAATTTGTTGGGCGATTGTGGCTGAAATTGTAGCCTACCTTATTACCTCTCTACACCTTACTTTAAGCTGCTTCAAGTATCGCGATCGAGTATATTAACCTCTAATTATTACGATACAGGCAATTTGTAATTGTTAAACCAATTGACTTCTCAAAGGAATCTGGAGGCTTACAACGAGGACACGCATTTATAACCCTAACCCAAGGGCGGATACAAAAATTTTCGAAGGGGGGGCCAAAGTCCTACGGAACCACTCATGGGGGGCACGTCTACTTTCCGAGCAAAATAGCTGGTCAAAAATAAAGAAATTTCTAAATGGGGGGGCCATGGCCGGATTGCCCCCCCCCTGGATCCGCCCCTGCCCTAACCCGAAACCGATCCTAACCCTAACCCTGGCCCTAACCTTGACCCAAATCATGACCTAACCATAGTGCAAATAATTTATTATTTGTAACCTACTGTCTAATTGGGCCTATAGATCGCTTATACCACGTATAGTACATATGCCCTGATGATAGGTCTACACATTAGCAGCGCATATTATATTAATAGCCTGCATCATACTGCACGCATGCATGCAGTGTCTCCATTCCCCGTAACGCGCCTCGTGATCGTCCAGTCTAAATTTTCGATAAAACCATAGGCGGAGTTTGCAATGTTTCCATTCTTGGAGGGCTAAAGCCTTCCTGGGGGGGTCTAAGCCCGGGAACAGATGCCATTTACACGGTAAACAAATGAATCTGGGTCTTCTTATAGGGGAGGGGCTTAGCCCCCTATAGCCCCTGATAAACTCCGCCCAAGGATAAAACACACAAATACCGATAGTAAATTTTATGCTTTTATATCCGATGACCTTAATTTTTAGTACATCAATGCACACAGCATTTTTCTTATGGGGAAATGTAGGCCCACGTGTGAATATATATATATATATATATATATATATATATATATATATATACAACAGCTGTTGAATTTTTTGGGGAGGGAAACGTTTATAATTTTCCTGGGAGATGGTGTTACTTAAATAGGCCTATACATGTGGACAACAGCTCGCGATTTTCTTGGGGATGGAGAAATGTCATTCCTGGAGGATTACCCCTCCCTTCCCGGAGATGCCATGCCTATATATAGATTAGACACGACAGGTGTGGTGACTGATCGACATCGATTGACTGAGTTACGACCAATCGTTTTAATCAACGATCACGTATTTATACTGGCAGCTCTATCGACCACTTGGCACCTCAATCGGAACCTCTCTCTCTCTATCTGTACGTCTGTCTGTCTGTCTGTCTGTCTGTATCTGTCTGTCTGTCTCTCTATATATCTATATATATATATATCTCCTCGCTCGCTCGCTCGCTCGCTCTCTCTCCTTTCTCTCTCTCTCTCTCTCTCTCTCTCTCTCTCTCTCTCTCTCTCTCTCTCTCTCTCTCTCTCTCTCTCTCTCTCTCTCTCTCTCTCTCTCTCTCTCTCTCTCTCTCTCTCTCTCTCTCTCTCTCTCTCCCCTCTCCCTCTCCCTCTCTCTCTCTCTCTCCCCTCTCTCTCTCTCTCTCTCTGTCTGTCTCTGTCTGTCTGTATGTCTCTCTCTGTCTGTCTGTCTGTCTGTCTGTCTGTCTCTCTCTCTGGTCTAAACGAATATTAAGACTTCGCCAAGTGTTCGTTAGATGGCGTTTGCTACCATAGTAACCAAGGGTCACCTGACGTAGGTAGGTAAAGCAAACGACATCCACGATACGGTTGTGTTGTTCTTAGGCCTACAGCAGGCTAATAATCAAGAGGAAAGAAGTTATATGGTTGGCTGATCGGCCAAAGTTTTGAGGTTTCGTTTTTCCTGCAGTTGTGTCTCATGAAAATGTTGGTGGAACGATTCCAGTAACTTCACAATACAGCATAGGTAGGTGGTTCATTGTATAATTATCTTCATGCAAATAGGTGTTAGGCTTAGCTATAGTAGGTGTGTATACTGACCTAAGCACTGCAGTCCGTTATAGGCCTATACCAGTCAGAAGCGGAGACTTAGGGGAACAGAAAGGGACGGTCCCCCAAATTTGAATGGGGTATGGAGCATATATGCTTGTTTCCCCAATATTTCATAAACATGAAATAAATGTAATTTTAGTTTTCAGCAGTGTCTATCCACTGTTGTTGTTCGCGGGCGCGGCAGCAAAACTGAACACGTGTCACCAGTGTGAGAATTGTGAAAAAATAACTGGGGGTTGGACTATGATAAACTTGGAATTGCCAAATTGGGGTGTGAAAACAGACTTTACCATGGGGCTCTAAGAAAGACTAGGGGGTTGAGACCCCCCAAACCTCTGGCAATTACCACCCTGTGTGTCACAGTGTCAGTGAGTGATTAACAGGCCTATATATGTCGTCCGGGACTCACAGGAGTTCCAGATTACGTGGATGAGTGTTTCCATGTGAAATCGAGTCTCTGAGCGCAGTGCCGGTGTCATGAAACGGAGTATCCCCCCTGAAAGCTATCCGGGGGGATGAATTAATCTATCCCCCCGGATGGAATTAACCGGTCTATACTATCCGGTGGGATGAACAATTCTATCCCCTTTTTTGAAAAATGCGCACAATAAAAAAATGTAGGCTGTAATCAAAATTTTAAGTGACTCTAATTGTTTTAAGTGTCCTAAGCAATGCTCAGATAAAGGCAACTCGAATTTATTTAGTGACTTTGAATGTTCTTAAGTGTTTTGAATGTTTTAAGTGCTCTAAAAACAGGGCAAAACAAATTATCTAGTAGGAATAAACATACCTGCTAGTGTCATTGTTCAAAACAAAGCAGATGAAAATTAATTTGCCAAAAAAAATAAACGCGGAGGCGGTTTTTTCGACTTTTTTTAATTTGGGGGGATACAATCAATACGGGGGATACTCTATTTCGTGACACCGGATTAACTTTTTAGAGGCCTGGCGCAAACAATGCAACAAAACTAAAGTAGGCCCTCTATCCAATCAAATATTATCAAAAAAATGGGGGGAAAATTAATTATATAGAAAAACATACTTTAATAATTTATGAACACAAAATGAAGCTGTGATAGGATCACAGGAGATTTTTTAATTTTACTTGTTACAGTTCAACTGTTCAAAAATATTCGTCGAGTTTAAAAGTCTTTCCTTCGCGCTTTTATCAATACTACCACGTTGCTGTTTGCCTACCTCTTCAAATTCGCGTTTTCTTTGACGTTTCTGCCAACCGGACTCAAATTTCTTCATTTTCTTTAGGCCTACTTATTTTATTTGTTTAAAAATTAAAATTAAAAAAAGAAATGAGCAGCTTAGCTACATAAACACTAAATAGTTGATAATAATATTACATGGAGCATACACTGTGTCGTCTGTACCGTACGCAATGCTACGCATAGGCTATCTATATTTTATTTGGTGATGGGGTCGATCCGCGCATAAATTGATTACGTCATACGTCATTATTACAGAACACAATTAATTAGTACGTCATCATTATAGTAGTAGTACTGTAGAAGGCCTGTTTTTATAATGCCACCAAATTTTATATGCAATGCTTGTTTTAGAAATTAAACATTTTAAATAAGCCGGACTGTGACTTATATAAACAAATTCGATCGGATAATCGGATTTCTCAATGTTTTTTAAATTTTTACCTCCGAAAGAAGGCCTGGCGCAAGTGCGCCAGTTGCGCCATAGTTAATCTGGCACTGTCTGAGCGTACCTGCAGACCTTGAAAAAAGTGCTAGCAGCTGCTGTTGACAATCACAATATGATAATTATGACTTCTACAAATAAGTTGATTATTATTGATATCAATGCTCTAAAAGCTTTGTATATAGAATATTGATTGGTAAGTGGCACTTTGATTGCCATCTGTGTGACCGTGTACTAATCATAAATCTTGATCAGTGCTCTACTGCAATTCTTTAGATATATATCATTGTATGTGACTATTATTTTATGTAGGCTATAGGCCTAAGCCGTAGACATTGTGCTGAAAGAGGTCTCATTTACCGCTTACTCGGTCTGCTATATACGTACGGACTATATCGGTCATTCATAGGCGTAGGAGACGGGGGTCCAGGGGGGGCAAATGCCCCCCCAAATTTCGGGCAAGTCTGTTTTTTCGGGCAAGTAGACCCGGGAAAATATTAACCAAACTTCTTGAAGTTCAACGTTCATTAGTATACCAGTGCATTATCTCCCAGTTCCATCTTGCCCGAATCGAGTTAGATATTAGTTCACAACCACCATGGTTAGCAGAAATTCCCGAAAAAGTTCTGAATTCACGGTAGCATTTTGTAAATAATAGCGAGAATCGAAACAAATTCAAGAGCCGAAATTTGCCTAAAAATCTTGCCCGAATCGAGTTAGATATTAGTTCACAACAACTATGGATGGCAGAAATTCCCGAAAAGTTCTGAATTCACGGTAAATAATGGCTAGAGTCGCAGCAAATTCAAGAATCAAGAGCCGAAATTTGACCGAAAATTACGACTATTCGTGGCATTTGGGGAAATTCACAGCATGCAAGCTATAGGTGCAATAGAACACGGAATTCACTGCCTGAATGACTTCGAAATTTCTACTGGTCATGAGGCAAAATAGACACGATAATCTTGCGATCTTCAACATTGAACGTGCAGATGGTGTGCTCCCTGAAAATTTTCCAATCTTTTCCTTCTTGTCAAGTGTGCGGGATCAGGGTGCTGCATTTGATAGCTCATTTATATTACGGGAAGGATAATACCTTAACTGAGCACATTTCCAAAAGCACGCGTTTCTCTTATTTTTATTTAAGTTGTCTCAGGATCTCTCGCCGTTCTGTCCCCAAACACTGGCTTCCTCTCCGTGCTCACATACAATCTAAATTCCTCATTCTGATCTTCAAGGCTCAGCGGGGTTTTGCCCCAAATATCTGACCGGCGTTATACTAAGGCCTCACTGAGCTTCCTCTAACCGTCCACGTCGTTCATCCAACAGAACAGACTTGACTCTTGCTTCCGCCTTCTAGAACTGCAATGGCTCAGTCTTGATCATTTGCCTCAATTGGTCGTTCTCTTTGAGCTTTCTCCTTGCGTTCGCTCTATACACTTTCTGTGGCAGTCTCTTTTCTTCATTCTCTCATCTTAAAACCTGCCTCTTCGAGCGCGGTTTTGCGCACTAGAAGCGCCTCTGAACGGTTCACCCTACTAGAGGCTCTTTGTAGATGATTAGATACAATACAAAACAATGTACATTGTACACTTATGAATTTAATAAGTTGCTCGTGTGAAGTTTGAACTGGTTAAGCGTCAGGAAAAAATACATATATGCTACATAATAAACTTGCATATAGGCCTATACATGATTAAATTTACCCAGCTTGGTCCCTATTATGGCCGGGCCCCGGTGTATTTGTCCCTTGTCCCCGGGTGTGGGTGCAAGAACAGAGATGGTTAGGTGTGTACGACGTCAATTATTCCGGGTTTAATTTTTCGGGCAAAAGTAAATTTTTTGCCCCCCCACTGCTGAAATGTCCCCTACGCCTATGCGGTCATTATATCCATTTTCGCGTGTACGTGTTTCTGTTGCATTCCAGTATACGACCAATGGAGTAGGCTATGCTGCCTATGCAAGTTATGGACCATAATCCATATAGACCTAAATCTGTGCATTTATTGCAGGGCTTTTTAGCGTGCAGTTCTACACAAAATGTGCAGTTCTACACAAAATGTGCAGTCTTATATGGATGTTTGCGGTTGTAGAAGCCAGGGCTGTTTTAAAGGAATTTTTAGAACTGCACAACCTCTGTTTTCCTTCCCATCCTCCATGTTAAATTACTTCCAATCGGAAGACAATGGCCTTTTTCGCTAGTTTTAACTGTACAGAAGTGCTTCTACAATTGCACAAATCCATTTAGAACTGCACATTTTGTGTGCACCTGCGCGTTAAGAAAGCCCTGGTAGAAGTACTTTTATGCCGTAAAGGTAAAAAGATCATTATCATCCGATTTGAAGTAATTTGCCATGGAGGATGGGAAGGAAAGGAAAGGGTTGTGCAGTTCTAAAAATTCCTTTAAAGAAACCCTGATTTATTGTCGATAGCAAATAGGGTAAACGGACATTTCCCCCCCTGGACATTTCCCCCCCGGACATTTCCCCCCCCCGGACATTTCCCCCCCGGACGTTTCCCCCCCTACCCTAGGACATTTCCCCCCCCCGTATGCGGAAACCATTGTTTTTATGGTCTTCAACATATGAAAAAGCGCTTGAGAAATGGAAGCTGGATGAAGACCTTTTACATGTGAAATAGAAGCTAGATTGATGAAAAAATGCAAGTTAAATAGAAGCTGGATGAAGG